>OU744339.1:62493808-63082855 GCA_916610165.2 Gymnosoma rotundatum
GACACATCAGTGCCAAGTAACAAGTACTGGAAAAGTCAGAATTTTAAAGCGCCAGTAATTTATTTTGTTTGGCAATTTTAATTTATAAATTCAGCTACACACAGAAAAAGGATTGGTAACAATTCGCTTGATACGTTAAAAATTCAATTACTAATATAATAAGTTGATGTTTATTATTAATAATTTATAGTCTTGATTTATTTTTTATATTAAAAGCTAACAAATGATATTTGGTTCTAAATGTTAGTTGTAACACCTCTTAGAAAAGTTAACCTGACCGATTTGTGTCTTTACTAAAATCTATTCTATTAAATGGAAGATGCAACTAAATTTATTCAGTACATTAATACTGAAAACCAAATTTTGGAAGTAAGAATCATAAAACTCGATTGTATATTCTGAAATCGAAAAATGTTTGACACAATATAAATAAAATTTGTTCACATTACAAAAATCAAAAATATTTTAGTTCAAAAATAAAAAGATTTATTAAAAGTGGTGAAAATTTCTCCAATATTGGTAAATGGTAAGTTCAAAATTATCTCAGAAAGACATTTGTATTTAAAAATAATTTTATAATATTTAATTAATTTCGCAGCGCAAAACGTGCAGTATTGGGATAGCAAATTGAAAAAACTATGTGGAAAAGAAGAAATCATGATGTAAAAGAAGAAGAAAGCTGCATTCAATGGTGAATCATGAAATTTATAATGTGTAATCTCATTTCTATAATCTATTATTAAAATAAAAGTAAATATTAAAAAATTATTTTGTTTTGTATAATTCACAATAATATTTTATAATCACCCAAGAATCATTTTTTAAAATAGTTGTGACTGCTATATTTATTCAATTACTACAACCGAATTCAAGATAATACACACAACCGACAAAATTCGATTGGCAACAAATTCGGTTCTTATAACGAATTTGTTTTCTCTGTGTATTAAATTCATAGTGAGGTTTATATGCATATTTATCGGTATATGTACACAGGTTAAATAAACTTAACAAAAAATTTAATAATAAACATACATAAATAAATGCCTTATTTTATTGCCGTAGTTTGAAATTTCTTAAAAAACATATTAAGTATCTACAAGAATAAATGCTAAAAAATTACTACGTAATTTAGGGCATGATTAGTTCGGTGCGAAAATGCATATTTTTAAAAATACATAAATCAAAACAAGAGCATTTAACAAACAATTTTTAAACTAGTAGGAAAAATAGAATTCAGAAATAAAATTTTATGAAGCATACGAGGGCTGCTCTATATATTTCTAGCCTAATAGTGAAAATGCGAATATATATAATCAAAAATGGTTTTATTGTTTTTCAAAGTATTCTCCAGCATGATTTAAACACTTTTGCATGCGCTCAAACCAGTTGTCGAAGCACTTTTTCCACTCCGATTGAGACACCTCTAAAACATGGTTTTTGAACACTTCAACAGCTTCTTCTGGCGACGAAAATCGTTAACCACACATTTTTTTCTTGATGTGTGGAAACAAGAAGAAGTCAATAGGTGCCAAGTAAGGGCTGTACGGCGGATGACCCAGTAATTCGACGTTTTGGCCGGTAAAAAACGCTCTGGTTTGAGCCGATGTGTGAGAGCTCGCATTGTCATGGTGAACAATGATTCGTCTTCTCTTGTTGGTTTTTCGAATTTCTCCGATGACTTCAGGTAAACAAATTGTAGTGTACCACTCAGAAGTGACCGTCCTACGTTGCTCAAGCGGAACAGTCGCCACATGACCAGTTTTGCCGAAGAAACAGGCGACTATTTGCTTCGAAGTGCTTCTTCCACTAACAACTTTCGTACACAGAGAAAAGAAATTCGTTATAAGAACCGAATTTGTTGCCAATCGAATTTTGTCGGTTGTGTTAATATCTTGAATTCGGTTGTAATAACTGAATGAATATAGCACTCACAACTATTTACAAAAATGATTCTTGGGTGACTATAAAGTATTATTGTGAATTGAATAATACAAAATATTTTGATATTTACTTTATTTTAAAAAGAAATTACAGGAATAAGATTATAAATTATAATTTTAATGTTTCGGCCATTCTAATTCAGCCAACATCATCATGATTCTTCTTTTCCACATAGGTTCTTTCCGTCGCATATTGCATGTTTTGCTGCTGCAAAGTGTATTAAACATTTTAGAATTTTTTTTAATTTACAAACGACTTTCTGGGATTGATTTTGTACTTACCCTTCAACAATATTGGAGAACTTTTCAGCACTAACAATATATTCTTGTTTTTTTTTTTAACTGAAATACTGATGATTTTTTTTGTAATGTGTACAAATTCATTTTTATTATGTCAAACATTTTTCGATATTATAAGACACAATCAATTTTGATGATTGTAACTACCAAACTTTGGTTTTCAGTAGTAATGTGCTGAATAAGTTTAGTTGCATCTTCCATTGAATAGAATAGATTTTAGTAAAGACACAAATCGATCAGGATAACATTTTTAAGAGGTGTAACAACTAACATTTGGACGGTAATATCATCTGTTAGCTTTTAATATTAAAAATAAGTCAAAGTTATAATTTATTTATATTAAAAATCAAATAATTATATTAGTAATTAAATTTTGAACATATCAAACGAATTTTAACCAATCTTTTTTCTGTGTGTATGATTTTGCTCGTCTTTGAAGACCCACACGGTCGATTGTTGTTTCGTTTCGGGCTCATACGCATATAGATCCATGATTCGTCACCTGTGAAGATCTTATAAACGTCTTTTGAAGCACCGCAATAGTATTTTTGCAACATTTCTTTGCACCAATCGACACGAGCCCTTTTTTGAGCGACTTTAAAATTGTGCGGGATCCAACGAGAACAAACCTTTTTTACTGCCAGGTGTTCATGCAGTATCGAAGGTATGCTGGTAAAAGAAATGTCCAAGGATGTCTCTATCTCTCGGTATGTCGCATGTCGATCTTGCATTATGAGTTCACGCACGGCATCAATGTTCTCTGGCACAACAGACGTTTTTGGACGACCTTCACGGAATTCGTCTTTGAGCGAGCTTCGGCCACAATTAAATTCATTATACCAATTTTTCACAGTGCTATAGGATGGTGCTTCATCGCCATACAAAGATTTTAGTTCATCAATGCACTCTTGTCGTGATAATCCACGTCGAAAGTTGTGAAAAATAATGGCACGAAAATGTTCACGAGTTAATTCCATTTTTTCTATATTAATTTTTTCAAGTCACTGTAAACAACACAAATAATGGTCGTACGTCAAAACGTTTTGAGTACGATTATGCTTAAAAATTACTAACTTTCCAATGGAAATGTCAGATTGCACTTGGCAGCACTCAGTGTTGCCAGGCCAGAAATATATATAGCAGCCCTCGTATTTTTTATATGTATTTATGATAGTATGTATGTATGTACGTTTCTATATGTTAAATATGTGTTTTTTGTATCTCAATACTTTCCTTTAACAAAACATTTCTTAAAAACATCCACACACATTTTTATACGCATGTGTGTATAAATCCGTCATGTTTACAAAACTTATATTGTGTCCCTTGAGTTTTGGTTGCACTCACAGAACATCTTTTCTCTTGTCTTTTACCCCTGCTACCGTGAAACTACTCATAATTTTTGATTTTTTAAATGTTCAAACTGCAACATATTTTTAAATTTATTGTCTTTGCTACAAGTGTAACATTTAAATAACCAAACCTTCCAGTTTTCTAAAAAATGTAACATGCATTTTTCCACCACCTTTTTTACATACACATCTAACTTTTGTTTTCTAATAATACCATGGACTAACCAAGAAGCTCAAATAGTTAATGTCTATGTCTATTGAATACGTAATTGCCTACTTTTACCAAATTATTAGTTTTAATTATTGTTGATTTTTTTTTTAATTTTTTTTATCAGTTCATTTGTTCTAATATAACGTGATTGTGTAATTCTGTACATACCTAGTATTTGTTTTTTTTTTATTTATTACTTAGTCGATAGATTTGATCCCAAAGGACCCTGCATGTGTTTTTAATCACACAATTATTTAATCACACAATTATATTTCGCTTTATAATATTTAACGGTATTGAATAATCAATAAATTTCTATTAAAATCTTTATAAATACTTCTAATTGGATCTGCGTTTGCCGTGATAAACCTCGTAAGCAGAAAAGTAAAAATTGTTTTTGAACCCATTAAACGCGATCACAATGTACATTGTATTGTGGGTCCTATATTATTGAACCATATTTTAAAATCGGTCTGACGACTGATGCATATGGCTGTTTTGTTATGTACGAATCAGTAAACTCTTTAGCCTACCCTTAAACGAACGCAAGTACTCCTTTAGTCTTATTAACATTCATATGAATTTAAGATATAAAGGCTAATTTGGTGTGAAATGCAATAAGTTGGTAATGTTGAATAGCAGTGTGACCAGATCCAAAAAATTTGGAGCTAAATTGGTACCAAAAAAGTGCTAACAAATGTTTTAAGTGATAAAACAGTGCCAATATTCAAATGCCTTGGTTTTAAGCACATATTTTCTTGGAGAGTTCAAAGTTTTATCATTTATGCTTATGTTGATTTAGAAATATTTCTTTGCATTAAAAAAACCAATTTTCTTAAAACAATAAATCATTTATTAAACACAATAAAAATAAAATTTCAGTCTTTAAATTAAATATCACCTACACCAGTGTTTAAAAATACTTGACTGTTTTTAATGAATATGTGGTTGCTTAACTGTTACTGTGCAAAAATGTGCAGCAAAAGCAAATGCAAAAAAGAAAGAATCGCATTTGCTTTATCTGTCTATGTGTTTCTTTCTGCAGCAAAGCAATCGGCAAATCAATTACTTTGAAAACGTCTGCTGTTGCTTAAGAGGTCAGTTGTTCTTTATTTTTATTTTTGCTAGTGCTTAACTCTTTACTGAGAAGTTGTTGCTAACTACGATTGCTTTTTCTTGCTCGTACTTGCTGAACTCGCTGCTTTTTATCCCTTTTAACACTGGAAACGTATTTATGTATTTATTACTTACAATACATACGAGTAATAAAAAACATTTCAAAAATGTTGTTTTTATTACACCGTTAAATGGTGTTTTTTTTTTCTAAAAAAGCGACAGCAAAAGAAGAAACAAACATCAACTTATTGCTTAAGCAACAGCAAACGTTTTCAAAATAAATGCTTTGCTGCAAAAATAAACTCATAGTCAGCTTAAGCATATGCGTTTTTTCCTTTTTTTGCATTTGATTTTTGCTTCGTTAATAATGAAATGTTTTGTAAATGCTGAGACGTTTAGTTTTTTTATTTGCTGAAAAACATGTAAGCGGAGCAAAGATTTTAGTGCTGTTGCTATTTTTAAGCAAACAATTTAAACCCTTACATACACATGTGTACATACATACGCGTATATTATGTACTAAGAAAAATTTATTCTAGGTATCTGCAGTAGGATTTGCACATACAACTTTTTAATTCAGAGATATCAAATAGTGCTATTATTGCAATTGTTACACGCGAAAAGTAGTGTTTTGCAGAAAAGTGCATAAATTACTTTGTTTAAAGTGCTAAAAAATGCTAAATAAAGAGGTGTTAAGTGCTAATAGTGCTAAGTGCTAAATCGATAATTTTGCTGCTAAATCAACAAAAAAAGTGCTGAGTCTAGCACCGAAAGTGCTAAAATGGTCACGCTGTTGAATAGTTTTTAAGAAAACCATGATGAATATCAGGTTATTGATTCCATATAACAGATGATAAATTAAAATCACCAAGAACAAATATCAAATCTGTCATATTAACTTGCAGTAAAATAGTTTGAACTATATGAGATGACAAATGCTCCGATTTGGAAGGAATATAGGAACACGTTAGAAAAATTCTTTGACTACCATTTTTTTTTTTGAACGCATATAAATTCTCCAATCTCAGTTGATAGTACAAGTTAGAAAGAAAAATGTTAGATACAGCTATCAATACGCCACCACCATAGTTATTACCACCTCTTTCACGTCTGCATATATGTTGCAAAATATTTCAAAACCAAAAACGTTGTGTTTCACCCATGTTTCAGTGAAGACAATTACATGATATTCAAAATTAAAACTTTCAATATATAAATGTGGCAATTTGGTATTTAATCCCAGTACGTTCTGATAAGCAAAAATGAGAGGCTTAATTAGTTTGTTAGATTATTTCATCATTTGATGATTATTTGACAATATTATTACGGTGATTATATTCCTTATATATGTATGTATTCACGTACCAAAGTATTTCTGGGCCAAACGTTTAATTTATTTATTCGATTTAATGATGTAATATCTCTGTGTTGAGCAAATAAAAACTTTTTGAATTTTATGACAGCACTGCAGTTTAATTTAGATCTGATATAAGTATTAATTTGTTCACTAGTAGTCGTATTTGGAGGAATCACAGTCAGTTTAGCTGAGTTCGGCTGTCTTGATTGGAGATAACTACATCGACGGCGTGATTCTGATGTGATGTAGGATTAATATCACTATTCTGCACGAAAAGCCTCCTTTAAACCAAAACATGCTTTCTTACTGTTTTTAAATGTGCTGAACACGAATTTGAAGTCAGATTCTGTCTATCACGCACAGTATCTTGAGAAATTCTAGTTTTTTATCCAAAAATGATTTTTGTAAATTTTACGAATTTTTTTTGGCATCAAAACAAAGTGAAATAAATTCAAAACCCCGATGATTTCGAGCGCAATGAAGTATATTTGAACAAGAAAAAATTTGATAGGAATATTACAAGTGGTTGAAGGAAGAAATATGGTTTAAAGTTTTTTTTTATTTTTTTTTAAGGTGGTATCCTTTTCATTCAAATCCCTACCTGCCCCCCTTTCACCCTCAATAACCCAACTCCCCCCCTCCCACGCAGCCGCACTCTTGTCACTATTTTCTTCTAGGATTTTATCAGTACTCTCGAGGCTTTCGCTCCAAGTTTCTCCTCTTTTCTCTCCAAATCAGAGGGTGATAGAATTTTTCTGAGTTCAGATTCGGACTCAGCACACCTGAAAACATGAGAAACAGGCAGAATTGCTCAAGGGAGGGAAGAAAAGTTTTTTTTGCAGAACAGTGTATATAACGCAGTACCAATAATAGTAGACCTAGGCGTTTGTGATTGGATTGGCCTAGTATTAAAGATATTGTTAGTTGCAGCAGATGAGGTGGCAGCATCATGAGTTTGTTGCAAAAGTGGTTCTATTTGATACACGGATGGATCAATAAGTTTTTCTTAGTTAATTTTCCTGGCAGATTTTCGACTTTCAGAAGAAGACTGAACAGGGGATTTTAAAGAATATAATGATTTAAGTTCCTCAAAGAGTATCCCATACTGCAAAAATTTTTTCAGAAGGAGTATTCGCCTGCTCTTGAGTTTCTATAAAACGGTTGCTAGTTTCTGGAAAAAAAACGGAAGAAACTAACACTTCTTTACCTGCAATCATTGCAGCACCGTAGAAAACCATTTTTCTTCGACAGATACTTAGCAACGAGTCCGAAAACACCACTACATCTTAAGTGACAATGTCCATGACATAACTAGCAGTTGATCATCCTTCCATTATCACCAATAAACGCAACTAAGCAAGAACGTTATGGAATATGGTATAATAAATAAGATGAGGGAATATTATACTACATTCCATTTTCACCTTAATTAAGAATTGATTTTTAAAAGCAGTAAGTATAAAATGATAAAAGGAGTATATTAGCTATTGTGTTGCTGAATACAACACTTTGCAATGGTTTATTCGAAAAAATGTGTTTAATAACTACCCAGCAAACAATTTTTAAAAAGGTAATCGAGTAAGTACATATTTTTGGCGGAAATACTTCCCAACTAGATTACCAACATTATGATTTTAACAAGCAATAAGACTTTTATTATCAATTACTGAGAATCGATTACATTAATTATTGTATCAAATAATGATGATCATTAGTACGTATTTTAACCCTACGTCTCCGCGAGCCATCAACTTAGTATAAACCAGTGTTTCGAAAAACTGCTATTAGCAGTCACGTTTTACTAACCAGTTCATCTTTTTTCAGTTACATGCTGAAAATAAACACTGAACTCAGTTTTATATTTTATGCCAGCTGAAAATAGTTAAACTGAGCACACACAGAACTGAAGCAAGTTAAATTCAGTTTACTATTTTCAGCAGGAAAACGAACACACAGCGGCTGAGTTTTGACTTTGCAAATAAACAATACGCAACTTAAAAGCCAGTTCGTGTGCGATTAGCTGAAGTAGCTATGTTTTTTTAGTATCGTAACAAAACTGAAAATATGACTGGATAATGTGAATAGGGTGGTTAAACAAAGTGGAAACTAAGCGTTCGTATAGAATTTTATGTACAACAAATTAACTTACTTAGTGGTGTTAGTGGAAAAAAACTTCAATCTATATTTTTGACCTTAAAAAATTCAATTTTTGTTCACTTAATCTTTTTTGGGCTCTAGGTCAGTACATTTATTTAAATAAAACTCTTTTTTGTTTTATTAAAATACATTTATATTGTTCAATATTTCGAACAACCTTCGGTGTTCAGGAACTAAAAAATATACAAACAATAAACAAACTTAAAAACACACAAGACAACATTTTTATCTTTTACAAAGAAACAATTTTTATGTATATATTGAAATTTTAAACTTATTATAAAATCACCTTGCTTCGAGTAAAGCTGTGAATCTCCTATAATGGGAGTATTATGCCTACTAAAGATTTTTTTGTTTATATTTTGTTATAATATGTCTGTACATTTGCGCGCAATTTTCTGTATCTCTTTTATAATTCATACTTCTGTCCTCCGGAGTATTAATAATATGTAACATCTCAATTATGTATCTCTTTTTATAGTTATTTTCTTGTCGTAGTATTGTTGCATTTTCTATATTGGGAGAGTGGTTACTCATTGCACAGTGGGCTGCTAACGCGGTTTTTTGTTCTGTTATTCCCTTTCTAGTTTTATAATCTAATTTGTGTGCAGCTAATCTCGTCCTTAACTTCGACTTTGTCGTTCCTATATATATTTTATTACAATCATTTGATCCATCTCCGTAACATGGTATTTTGTATATTACGTTAGATTTGTCCAGTTTATCAATTTTTGTTTTAGTATTTGAAAACAACATGTTTAAAGTAAAGTCTGTTTTTAATGCAATATTGACATTGTGTTTGTTGTAAATATCTGATTGAATAATTCTTTCTGTAAAACCTGGGACATGCATCATGGATTTGTAAACTCTCTCCTGTTTTAATACTGGTGTTCTATTAAGATCATCTTGCGCGTTTTTTATTATTTGCAAACAAATAATAAAAAACGCGCAAGAAACAAAGAAAAAGAGAAACAAGAAACAGCAAGAACTAAACTTGTAATGATGATGGACAATTATATTAACAAACGTTCATTAAATTCGAGAGAAAAATAAATATCTTATACAGTGGCACAAACGAAGAATTTTTTAAATAAAAATAAAAATGCTTTAATACTTAAAGCAGATAAAGGCAATATTACGGTAGCAATTGAAAAAAGTGAATATGAAATGAAGATGAGAAATATTTTACAAGACATGTGCACGTACAAAAGATAAAAACAGACCCAACTACAAAACTACAAACTCGTAATAACTATTTAGTAGAAAAATTATTCAAATTAAACATAATTGAAATAAATGACAAATACAAATTGATCACCTCTGTAGCTACTGCACCAAGATTTTATGGACTTCCTAAAATTCATAAAGAAGACACACCACTTAGACCTATATGTTCATCTATAAATTCTCCATCATATGGCCTATGCAAATACGTAGTGAATATTCTAAAAAATCTAACTAAGGACTCTAAGTATAATATTAAGGATGGAAAAGAATTAAAAAATAAATCAACAAATATATCTCTCTGCGACGATGAAGTCCTTGTCTTATTCGACGTTATATCCTTGTTCCCTAGTATACCAGTTAATTTAGCATTAGATATAATAGACAAAAAATGGGAAACAATTTCTTCATTAACTAAAATACCTAAGGTTCTATTTTTGGACATAATACATTTTTGTATAAAAGAAAATCGATATTTCAAATATGACGACAAAATATACGAACAATTAAGAGGAATGCCGAAGGGCTCTCCAGCCTTACCTGTTATTGCACACATAGTAATGGAGGAATTACTAGATAATGCACTAGAAAGACTAGGACAAAAACCTAAAGTGCTTTGCAAGTATGTAGATGACTTATTCTGCATAACAAAAACAAAATATGTGAATAAAACCCTTGATGCCTTAAACAGTTTTCATAGACACATTAAATTTACGAAGGAATTAGAGAAAGACAAAAAATTATCTTATTTCGATTTATTGATCATGAGACAACACAATACAATATTAACAGATTGGTATCAAAAATCTACTGCTTCAGGACGTATTATTAATTTTTACTCGAATCACCCAAAGCACGAAATTTCGCAAAAAGAGTATTTCAATTAAGTGACGCAAAATACCACAAAGATAACATCAAAAAAATAAGAAAAATTTTACAAAAAAACAGTTTCTCCTTTATGATGGCAATGCAAATAATAAAAAACGCGCAAGATGATCTTAATAGAACACCAGTATTAAAACAGGAGAGAGTTTACAAATCTATGACGCATGTCCCAGGTTTTACAGAGAGAATTATTCAATCAGATATTTACAACAAACACAATGTCAATATTGCATTAAAAACTGACTTTACTTTAAACATGTTGTTTTCAAATACTAAAACAAAAATTGATAAACTAGACAAATCTAACGTAATATACAAAATACCATGTTACGGAGATGGATCAAATGATTGTAATAAAATATATATAGGAACGACAAAGTCGAAGTTAAGGACGAGATTAGCTGCACACAAATCAGATTATAAAAATAGAAAGGGAATAACAGAACAAAAAACCGCGCTAGCAGCCCACTGTGCAATGAGTAACCACTCTCCCAATATAGAAAATGCAACAATACTACAACAAGAAAATAACTATAAAAAGAGATACATAACTGAGATGTTACATATTATTAATACTCCGGAGGACAGAAGTATGAATTATAAAAGAGATACAGAAAATTGCGCGCAAATGTACAGACATATTATAACAAAATATAAACAAAAAAATCTTTAGTAGGCATAATAGTCCCACTATAGGAGATTCACAGCTTTACTCGAAGCAAGGTGATTTTATAATAAGTTTAAAATTTCAATATATACATAAAAATTGTTTCTTTGTAAAAGATAAAAATGTTGTTGAGTGTGTTTTTAAGTTTTTTTATTGTTTGTATATTTTTTAGTTCCTGAAGAAGAACACCGAAGGTTGTTCGAAATATTGAACAATATAAATGTATTTTAATAAAACAAAAAAGAGTTTTATTTAAATAAATGTACTGACCTAGAGCCCAAAAAAGATTAAGTGAACACAAACTGATTTCTCTTAAAAATAAATTCACATTTGCACGATTTTATTAAGAAAGTATCCATTGAGAGAGAAGAAACTTTTAACATATAAAAACGTACATACAATTCTAGGAATTTTTTAAAGGCCTTTGCTATATGAAAAAAAATAAATCTTTTTTGCTGTTGTATGTATAAATTGTCCTGTGTCCTTTTTTAAAAATAATTAATATATAAACCCCACAACAACAATACAAAGTTAATCTACCTGTTGTTAACAAAATCCCAAAATTAAAAGGCTTCCGTTAGTTTTTTTGAACATTTGTTACATACGGGTTTTTTTTTATAAATGACTGATAATTACAGTGCGGGCATTAGGTACGTAAATATTTCCTTAATTTATATACTTAAAGGGACTAAGAGCTAACATATGAATGTTATAAACTTTACTCGTGTAAGTTTTCTCGAAAACACCAATTTGTAATAATCTTATTTATGAATTAAAAGATAGACATTGAGTATAATTTTGTTTGATTATTTTGTAAGTTAGTTAGGTTACCTACAGCTGAATTCTATATTTAGGACACTTAATGCTTCTACAAACGTTTCCATCTGTATTTAATGTTTTATTCTTTACAAATTATCGGTATTAATTAAATTTAAATTTGCACAAAAGTCTTTCTGTAATAAAGACATTTTAAATTCATACTATAAACATCATGTCGCACATGAATCCGGCTAATGTCGACATCCAATATGAATGTTTCGTTCATGTGCAATGAACTTTCTAAGCAATGATGTTCACCATCTAATATGACTTTTAGTATGATTTCTCTATTTTGAATTACCGCCATCTATAGATCAACAACTCGAACACTCTCATTCTTTTTAAAAACATTGAAACAACCCTGAAGACAAACAGAAAATTATGATCAATCAGAACATGAAGATCAACACATTTTCTACACATACAAGAGCAAGAACAAATTAATACCATTGTTCTGCCGGCGCAGTGGTTACCGATCTCAGTGTTTTCTTATTCATTTGAAAGTAAATACCAGTAAACCTAGAGAGGCAAAAATTTAAAACTCTGTTCCAACTATAACACACTGAACAGGGTGATCCAAAATATACTTTCCGAATATTTTTAAATTTTTGGTTTTAAAAAAGGTCAAAAATTTTATAAAATATCGTGCTTAATAGGGCATATATCCCTCCCGTTAAATACATTATATGTGCGCCAGGTTGCGCTCATGTGAACCAGAGCAATTTTTCTGACCAAATATTAGGTATTTTGTAGAAAAATTATAAATACATACGAAATTTTTTCTACAGAGTTATTTTTATATTATTTTAACTTTTTAACACAAAGGTAAAGCCAAATTTTTTTCAAATCTCCAGGGTTTAAAATTCAGCACCAAAAATCTTTTTGACTGGCGACTGAACTGAAAATAGTTCCAGTTTTTATTTTCAACAATTTGACTGCTTAAAATAGTTAAACTTAGCACACACACAACTAAAAATGAATTGAGTCTACTATTTTCACCAAAAAAACGAACACATACCGTCTAAGTTATGAGTTTGCAAATAAACAACAGGCAACTTAAAAGCCAGTTCATGTGCGTTATGCAGACGTAGTTATGTTTTTTTTTTTAGTAACACAACTGAAAATGTGTGTGGATAAACTGACTGAATAGTTTGATTGTGGATTTGTACATAGTTTTTTCTCTTTACAACAAAAAAATATATGTATTGTCATTGTTGTGTAGTAGGTGTAAATAGAAAATACTTTCAATCTATATTGTTTGTATAAAATTTTCATTGCAAATGTTTTGTTTTATGTGTATGTAATTAATTTTAAAAGAATAGATTTTATGGTTATTTTTTTAAATTGATAAAAAAGTTCCTGGCAATTTTTTTAATTGTTTAAACAATAAGAGTAATTCTACTCAACTTACTTACATGCGGTTTAAAAATATAACTTAAAATTAGTTTTTTTACATGAATTTTTTTTCAACTTGGAACTTTATTAATAATTAACCTAAAACTCAGTAAATAACTTACTTGGGTAGAATTTGTTTGGGGGTTTACACCCTTTCGTGAATTTTGTTTGCAGTTGTAATAAATAATTTGAGTTTAAAGTATTTGTGCATGTTTTAAAGAAAAAGCCACTGATCCACAATTTTCCTACCTAACTTTTGTACGAAGCTATTGGGAATCTTAAAAATAATATGTAATTAACCGGAAGCAACCATAATTCATTTTATAATATACTAATATACATACAGAAAAAATAAGAAAAGAATTGGAATTTAAAATGCCTTTATTACTGAAAGACTTTTGTGCAGATTTAAATTTAATTCATCCAGATAATTTGTAAAGAAAAATGTAATATAGTTAGAACCATGTGCTTAAGCTTAGAGTTTTCTTCATATCGAATTTAGCTGGGGTACCCTCAATAACTTACAAAATAATCAAACAAAATGTTAATCAATGTCTATCTTCTAATTCGTAAATAATATTATTTCAAATTGTTTTTTTTTTTTTGGGAAAACTTACACGAGTAAAGTTTATAACACACATATGGGAGCTCTTTATTATTTATCAGTCATTTATTAAAAAAAACCCATGTGTAAAAAATATGCAAAAAATTAAGAGAAACCTTTCAATTTTTAGATTTTGTTAACAGCAGGTAGATTAATTTTGTATTGTTTTTATTGTGTTTATACATTAATTTTGTAAAGGCTGCAGCTTCTTAAAAAAGGACACAGGTAAATTTCTACACACAACAGCAAAAAAACATTTCTTTTTTTCAAATAGCAAAAAGCCTACAAAAATACCTAGAATTGTATGTACGTTTTTATATGTTGTTGTTTTCTTTCTCTCTCAATGGGTACTTTCTGAATAAAATCGTGAAAATTTGAATTTTTTTTTTAGGAGAAATAAAATTGTTTATTCATTGTAAATGTATTATATCTTGTTTAAATGACGTGGATGATTGCAGGAATTCTGCATGTTGCAGCTCGTTTAGTTTTTCATATGAACTGAATGCATTCAGCAGTTTTTTATTCAACTATATTTTCTAAGTAATAGGTAGTTAAATAAAACCCAAATGTAAATCTTTCTTTAAAAAATTCGTCATCGAACACATTTCAAAGTATTTTTTTTTATTTTTATTAAAATGTTGGTAACTTATAATTTTCGTACCAATTGGTTAATTGAAGTTGAATATGCAAATATTCCAAAAATATATGTATATTGAAGGTTTTTTCTACTAACACCACTAAGCAACAATGCATGTATATTGTTACAAAGATGCTTTATTAAAATCATAAAAAGATGTAAAAATAGGGTATATAAAAGCAAAGCCAATACGTGCTGATTCATTCGTTTTGTGAGCGTCATCTAGTTAAGATCTTGTGGTACAACAATTAAAGTTGCCAGCGTGTATTATTAATCGCGAATAGGTAAATCGTCAAATAATTGATTAAATAAAGTGTTATTTAATTAAAACTGTAATAGTTGTGTGTGTAATTATTTTGCAAATAAAGAACTCATAAATAAAACGTTTATAATTTAAATTAACGTAACAACTGGTGTCAGAAGTGAAATTGCAAAATAATAGTTAAAATGAAATTCGACGAGCTAAAAGCAGGCAATAAAGCGGAATTGCAAAAACGGTTAATAGATGAATTTAAGCAACGTGGTATCGATATTGGCACATACAAATTTGGAGAAAAAGAGGAAAAGGAAGAGATTGAAGTATGCGCCCCAGCAACAAACAACGTTATAGACTTAAATTCAATGTTTGCCGCTATAATGAAGAAAATAGAAGAAAACAACCAGAAGCAGGAAAACCACAACCAGAAGCAGAAAAACCGAATGAAGAAAATAGTTGAAAACAACCAGATGCAGGAAAACCAGATGAAGAAATTAGAAGAAAAAAACCAGAAGCTTCAAGAAACATTTCAAGAAAGCTTTAGAGCAATGCAGGAAAGCTCTGACGTCAACGGTAAAAGGCTATTAGCGAAGGTAAATGAGAAATTTGAAGAAATATCAGAAGTCTTCGACAAACGAGTGAACATCGTAGAACAAAAATTGTGCGGCCTAGAGAGAAAAGTGGACGAAGAGTTACATAAATTAAAAGTGCAAATGGGCGAACTTCAAATTCGAGAGGGACAGGTGAAAGTTATCTCTGAGCACGGCAGCAAGATTAAAACCCCGAGCTTTGACGGCAGCGCACCTCTTAATGTTTTTAAGTTCCAGTTCGAAACAGTGGCCAGCAAAAATAGATGGGACAATGAAGAAAAAGCTATTGAGCTAATTCTGGCCTTAAAGGGAGCAGCAGCACAGATACTCGAAAGCTTACCAGCCGGTTGCAGAAATAATTATGAGGACATAATGGTAGCCTTACAACGTAAGTACGGTGGCGAGCATAAAAGAGAACTCTACAGAATGGAGTTACGAGGCAGGGTGCAGAAAGCAAATGAGACGCTGCAAGACTTCGCCATGGAAATTGAACGTTTAGTGCAGCTGACTTACCCAGGCGAAGATCACCCGTTTTTGGATCAGTTTAAGATTGAAGCATTTGTAAATGGCATACGGGATCCAGGTATTAAATATGCTGTTTGTGCTATGCAAAAATCATCTTTTGCAGAAACCATCTCGTATGCGCTAGCCCAGGAAACCGCAAAAGTCATCTCGAAGCCACAGGTGTACAAGGTGCGATGTCTTGATACTGAAACGTATAACACGGGCAGCAGAAGCGAGATAAAGGAGTTAGTCAAACAGATAATGGAGGAGGAAAAAAGTAATTCTCGCGCTAATTGCTTTAAATGCGGTAAGGCTAGCCATTTTCAACGCAACTGTAGATCCGCAAATAGAAGATCAAGATCTGCTTCGCCTGCAAGGGACAACAAGCGGGCCAACAACACCAAATCTCATTAGTCATCGTTAAACTAAATCGAGCTAGCACTAAAGGGCAAGTGCTGGCTCCCACAACCGATGGCCCCACAATCTCCATTTCCACTGTACAACAGAAAAATAGCAACCTAACTGTTTGCGGTCTTATAAACGGAAATAAGCAAGTCCTCACCATAGACACAGGAGCATCTCAGTCAATTATAAGGCCTGATTTAGTAAAAGGGGCAGTGGAACCATTAAATAATGTACGACTGCGCACTGCTACTGGCGACTTAGCCACTGTCTATGGAAGAGCCAGGGTAAGAATGACTATTGCAAACATCAGCGCTGACCATGTATTTGTTGTTGCCGATATAGTAGATGAAGTTATCATTGGTGCAGACTTTATGATAGCCCACGGTATTAGTCTGCACATGGGCGAGCAAATAATGATCTGGCGCAATGTGAAGATACCCCTGGATGTTGGATATGAAAGCAGGGCCACAGTGAGGAAGCTATTTGCCGTTGAACATCAGAAATTACCACCTCAGGCGGAAACTATAGTATGGGCACGTGTGGAAACAGATTGTGAGGATGACCGGTTGTGGGTGGTGGAACCAAAAGAACTAAAAGACGATATTATAACAGCAAAAGCCCTCGTGAAAATCTGCGACGATGGAAGAGTTCCTGTGAGAGTACTTAATTTGTCTAATAGCGAAAAAAATATTAACAGGAATTTTGAGATAGGTCGATGTGAGCCAGCAGAAGCCATAATTAATTGTGCGGCTAATACAGTATGTCCTAAAATAACAGCCACAGAAAGAGATTCATGCCTCCGTCTTCGCCCTAAATAATAAAAGCCAAGGTAAAACGGCAGTTGTTGAACATGAAATTAATACTGGCGAAGCGAGGCCTATAAAACAAGCACCCAGAAGTGTTCCTCTAGCAAAACGAAATGAGGTCAAAGAATTTGTCAGCGAAATGGAAAGGAACGGAGTCATTCATCCATCCTCGAGTCCGTGGAGTTCACCAATAGTTTTAGTAAAGAAGAAGGACGGCAGTACCAGGTTTTGCGTTGACTACAGGAAGCTCAATGATGTCAACAAGAAAGACAGTTATCCGTTGCCTAGAATTGACGATACCTTAGACACGTTGGCTGGAACGGAATGGTTCTCTATCTTGGACTTGCAGAGCGGCTATTGGCAAGTAGAGATAGCTGATAAAGACATGGAGAAAACTGCCTTTAGCGCAAGTGGTGGTTTATGGCAGTTATGGTGATGCCATTCCGGCTCTGCAACGCTCCAGCTACTTTTGAGCGTTTAATAGAACGTGTGCTTAAGGGTCTCAATTGGAAGACGTGCTTAGTGTATCTGGATGACATAATCGTGATGGCGAAGACTTTTGAAGAACACCTCAAAAACCTGGATGAAGTTTTTAAGCGTGTATCTGCTGCAGGATTGAAATTAAGTGTTAAGAAATGTGCTTTGTTTCAAAAGGAGGTCAAATACCTAGGACATCGCGTAACTCCAGAGGGCGTGTCAACTGATGAAGACAAAGTACTGGCAGTAAGGACCTGGCCTCGCCCACAAAATTTTCATGAGCTGCGTAGTTTCCTGGGGCTTTGCACATACTACAGGAGATTTGTGCCAAACTTTGCTCAAGTGGCTGCTAGCTTGCACGAGTAGACCAGGAAGTCGCAACCATACCACTGGAGTGATGCAGCGGAAAAAGCGTTCCAGGAGCTCAAGAAACTTTTGTGTACGGCACCAGCCCTTGCCTATCCAATAGCTGGACAGAAATTCATATTGGACACGGACGCAAGTAGCTATGGAACAGGTGGAGTGCTTTCTCAGGAGATAAATGGAATAGAAAAGGTCATTGGCTATTACAGCAGGATGCTCTCTAAGCCCGAAAGAAATTACTGCGTTACACGAAGGGAGCTTTTAGCAGTGCTGGAGTGTGTTAAACATTACCACAAGTACATATATGGTCAACATTTCATCTTAAGGACGGACCATTCTGCATTACGTAGGTTGATGCAATTTAAGAATCCTGAGGGCCAGCTTGCATGCTGGGTTGAACGTCTGCAGAGCTATGACTTTAGTATTGTACATAGAAAAGAAGGAAAGTACAATAATGCTGATGCCCTGTCAAGACGGCAATATAGAGTGCAAGCACTGCACAAAAGAAGAGAAAAAGGAGTGCGTTATTGATGAGCGGCTTACCCAAATTGGGTCAAGGAAAGACTGGTTGAAGGCCCAGAATGGCGACCCAACTTTGGCAAAAATTATATTGGCTAAGCAAAACAATGGGAGACCGAATCATAATGAAATATCGGCAGAGAGCCAACTAGCCAAGTCGTACTGGGCTCAGTCGAATAGTCTGAAAGTAGAAAATGGTTGCTTATATCGATCTTGGGAAAGTACGGATGGCAAAACTACAACGGACTTAATTGTCGTGCCAACTTCTAAGAGAAATGAGATACTTAAGCAGTTCCATAACGGTCCCAGCGGCAGCCATATGGGTATAACAAAAACTCTGGAAAAGATAAAGCAGAGGTTTTACTGGGTGGGTTGCCAACAGTACGTAGCCGATTGGATAGCCAATTGCGAAGAGTGTATAAAGGCCAAGGGTCCTGTAAGAAAAAGTCGTGGCAAACTTCAACAGTACAACGCAGGTGCTCCCTTTGAGCGGATAGCTATTGATATCACAGGTCCATTTCCTGTCAGTGATGCTGGAAACCGATATGTACTAGTGGTAATGGATTATTTTAGCAAATGGCCCGAAGTGTATGCCATTCCAAACCAAGAATCTAAAACAGTGGTAGACGCCCTTGAACAATTAGGTGTGTCGATACGGTGTTCCACTAGAACTACATTCAGACCAGGGACGAAATTTTGAATCAGCTATATTCAAAGAGATGTGTGACGTTTACGGTATTTAAAATTCGAGAACTACACCGCTGCATCCACAGTCTGATGGAATGGTGGAAAGATTCAATCGTACCCTAGAAGAATATCTCAGAAAAGTGGTCAGTTCATACCAAAAGGATTGGGATGAGCATATACCCAAATTTCTACTGGCGTACCGGTCAACTATACACGATTCAACCTCACGTAGTCCAGCAAAAATCTTGTTTGGGATAGAACTAAAACTGCCAGCAGATTTAGGATTTGGTGTTAAACCTGGACAAGTGCACGAAGACAATGGAAACGTTTTCCAGGCACAAGAAGAACTGCATGAGCTTCATGAGTTTGTACGTAACAGCATTAAAACGACCAGCGATAAGATAAAA
The DNA here is from genome assembly GCA_916610165.2 of Gymnosoma rotundatum. Lineage (NCBI taxonomy): Eukaryota > Metazoa > Arthropoda > Insecta > Diptera > Tachinidae > Gymnosoma > Gymnosoma rotundatum. The sequence continues at coordinate 62,513,490 of OU744339.1, forward strand.
GCCAGATATGATCGAGCAGCAAATACGGAGGGATTTACCGAAGGAAAAATGGTTCTACTATTTAACCTGCAACGCAAGAAAGGATTATCCCCTAAACTGCAATCCAACTGGGAGGGGCCGTACAAGGTGATAAAGAAATTAAATGACGTGGTTTACCGGATACAGAGATATCATAATCTGAGGTCTAAAATGAAAGTGGTTCACCTAGAGCGGCTGGCTAAATATGGCAGAGGTAGTGTTGAGCCTATTCGGGACGAAAAGGCTTAAGTGGGCGGCAGTGTTACAAAGATGCTTTATTAAAATCATAAAAAGATGTAAAAATAATTGACGCCAAGAAAGTGAAACGAAATGACCTATTGTGTTTGTTTTCAAAGCTAGAAGTTTCTATAAATCATCTTTATCACAAAACAAAAACAACTAACACAAAGCGAGAAATAAACTAACACAACACACAACCATACACACACCTGCATTGCATAACAACTAAATAAAAAAATACCCAACATGTATTTTTAAATAATGATCGAAGGTTCTAGAAGTACACTGCCGCTCATCTGATTAGGTTTGGCATTAAAATAATTTTGTTTACCATCTCTGTCTAAAACTAACGCATAAACTAGTAATACAATTGGTTTTATTTCAAAATTGCATGTATACCTAAAATCTTTGCAAAAAATCTAACGGGAATATTGTGCCGTTATCTTAATACATGCTGTAAAAGAAATATTGTATTAAAACGATGCATTTTTTTAAGCTCATCAGATTAGGTTTAACAACAAAAAACAAAAGAAATATAATTTTTATAAGTTTTTTTGGTAAAATAACAATTGTTTTATTAAATTAGTTTAATATTTTATAAATTAATAGTGTGTGCTTCCACCTTTATTCAGAATGACTTCGAATATTCTTTTTGGCATTGAATCATAGAGTTTGGCCAGATAATTCAGGTTGATTTCGCTCCAGGCTTCTTGAATGGTAGCAATCAAGTCATTTTTGTTTTCGAATTGACGGCCCGACTCGTAAACCTTACGTGAAAGAAATCCCCATACATTTTCAATAATATTAGGGTCGGGAGAATAAGGAGGCCATTGCAGTAAGCCCACATTCTGCCCATCAATCCACTGTTTCACCAGCCTTGCAGTATGAATTGGAGCGTTATCATGTTGAAAAGTCCATGAAATTGGTCCAAAGATGTCATTGAATAGTGGAAAAGCTTTTTCTATGACTCCTTTTTAATTTACTGCATTCATTTTTGTTGAAAGAACCACACCATAACACCACCTGCACAGCTATGATTTCACTTTAAATAAAGTTCTTCCTTACGGAGATCATGGAAATAGTAATTGAAACCATCAGGACCATCCAGATTGAACTTTTTTTCGTTTTAAAAAACAACATGTTTCCATTCGTTCTTCCAGTTCATGTAATTTTCAGCAAACTTTAGGCGGTGTTCCTTACGTAAAGGATTAAGTGGTGGCTTTTTTTGTAGTTTCAATCTTTTTAAGTGTTTGGCATTTTGAATGACTCGCTTTACAGACGCTAAACTACTTTTACAACCAACTTTTTCCTTTATCTTTGCCGCTGATTCCATCGAATTGGAGGCAGATCTAACGATCGCTCGTCTTTCAGTTGCTGAAGTTGCTCTACAAGTGCCTCCTTTCATGTTTTTTCCATAGGTATTTTCATTTCGTAAGAAATTACTCACACAAATTTGGCTTTTGTTAATTTTTTTTGCAATTTCATTGTGAGAAAGACCTCCTTCTGCGTAGATTTTAACTTTGACCCTTTCGGCTTCAGATAAAGGTTTTCCACGACCCATTTAAATTACAAATTGTTGTAACAGTTTAGAAATTAAAAAAAGTTATTCAAAACAACGCACTCGCTGTCAAACGTTAGTGTAAACTAATACAATTAGTCGTAAACCTATTCTGATGAGCTTAAAAAAATGCATCGTTTCAATACAATATTTCTTTTACAGCATGTATTAAGATAACGGCACAATATTCCCGTTAGATTTTTAGCAAAGATTTTAGGTATACATGCAATTTTGAAATAAAACCAATTGTATTACTAGTTTATACGTTAGTTTTAGACAGGGATGGTAAACAAAATTATTTTAATGCCAAAGCTAATCAGATGAGCGGCAGTGTAAATAACAATGCTCAATAACGTGTCTGGGATAAAAGTGGCAACGCAGCATTTTCAACTACGCAATAGATGGCGGTAGAAATTCTGGAATATTCAAGAACGCCTAAAAATAGGGTATATAAAAGCAAAGCCAATACGTGCTGATTCATTCGTTATGTGAGCGTCATCTAGTTAAGATCTTGTGGTACAACAGTTAAAGTTGCCAGCGTGTATTATTAATCGCGAATAGTTAAATCGTCAAATAATTGATTAAATAAAGTGTTATTTAATTAAAACTCTAAAAGTTGTGTGTTTTATTTTGCAAATAAAGAACTCATAAATAAAACGTTTATAATTTAAATAAACGTAACAATATACATACACATTTGTCGTTAATTTGTTCAACATAAAATTCTATACGAACGCTTAGTTTCCATTTTCTTTAACCACCCTATGCACATTATTCAGTCACATTTCAGTTTTGTTACGATACTACAAAACATAACTACGTCTGTTAAACCCACACGAACTGGCTTCTCAGTTGCGTACTGTTAATTTGCAAACTCAAAATTCAGTCGCTGTGTGTTCGTTTTGCTTCTGAAAATAGTAGACTGAATTCAGTTAGTTTTTAGATTTGTGTGTGCTCAGTTCAACTATTTTCAGTTGGCGTAAAATAGAAAACTGAATTCAGTTGTTTATTTTCAGCATGTAACTGAAATAAGTTTAACTGGTTAGTAAAACGTGACTGCTAATAGCAGTTTTTCGAAACACTGCTTGAAAGATGCCGTTTATAATATAGAAATTGTACCTATGACAATTCCAAAATCTAAATATTCAATGAAATTTTGGTTACCCATTAGAGTTAGTAATGGCAAATATATCTTAAAATAATACGATGATTAAGAATAATGAATCCAGAATAATGAAATAATTAAAAAGGAAATCTTAAATAAAATACCTGAATGCATACGTTTATTTTGGTATTCGTTCAAATGGAAGTTTTATTATCAAATATGCAAGGAAATGTAAGCTTAATCCTTGCTTAATTCTTCAAATGCTAACTCTTTTGTTCCGCTACACTTAATAAAAATTTCTACCAGCCTATAGCGCTCAACTAATAAAGCAACAGAAATTGATACATGGAAAAATGAAATTCCCTCATCAACAAAGTATTTGGATACATCAAGTTCAAAAGATGAATGACCAAATTAAGGTTATGATTTGGAGTTTGGTCCATAAGAAAAAGTAAAGAAAATACAGAAAAACGAAAAAAAGGAACAAATATAAGAAAGATATCTTCAGCTAGGTCTTATAATCGACCCACCTAAACAAAGAAGAGGAAATTTGAATGATGAAAATACTGCAAGAAAATTTTTTTCTGATCCAAAGTCTGCAGCAACCATCACAGGTGTAGTTATGAGTTAATATTCAAAACGATTCAAAATCATATTACATGTCTTAGCATGCAGCAGAAAGATAAATGCAAAAAAAAAAATTTGAGATTAAGCCAATAAAACAGCTGCACTTTATAATAAGAAATACTCTTGGAGACATATGTCTTCAACGGTTCATAAAATTTTTTATCATGGGGAACAAAACATTCAACATAATATGCTACCAATAGAAGCTCTGTCTGAAGAAGCGCAGAAAAAAGGGAACAAAGACTACAGACTCTTTCGCGAACATAGCACAAGAAAAATATCTAGATGTTGTACTAATAAAGACCTTATCACCATTTTGTTGTGTACTTCAGATCCATATATGTCCAACATTCGGCAAAATTGGAAAACAACTCCAGACGACTTAGAAAAGGAGGCTAAACAACTATTAGTAGATGAAAATCAATGCTATTTAGAAAATTTTTTTTTACTAAAATTGCTTAATGCATTAATGTTTATTTTATAAATTGTTGTAGAAATATATTATGTACATATATAAATACAGTGTAACGCTCAAAGACGCTACGCTTGTTTTGAAAAAACCTGAGTTTTTTTTGTTATATAACATTTTTTTTAAGTATTTTGAATTTTGTTTATTTGGATTTTGTTATAATTTTTTTTTTGTTATAATGAAGATATATATTTTTTGGAATTATATTTTATTTTGTAAGTCATGTTTATATATTTAAACTTAACGGCAGAATAGACTTTATTTTTTTAATATCAACGCTGTAGAACTGCATTGTTAATGAACGCAGCCTCTCATATGTTGTTGACAGGCATAGTGCTTTGCATTTGTAGGTGTAAATATGTGTACTTGCTTGTAGGTATAAAAGCGCGAACTTTTGTGTAGACAGAGTTAGTTGTTTGGTGGCTGACCAGAAGGTTAGTTGAAATTTGGTAAGGAATTACTAATTCCCCAAAAATAAAGTGCCTTTTGGTAGTGACTAAAATAACTAGTACGGGTGATACGACACCAACAGAAGTACTACCTCTACAGGTGTGGACCTAACATCTGGCTAGTATTTGCGGTGGAATTAATAATTCCCTATAGAGCCATCATTTGAGTGGGACCTAACGTAAACCGACCGTGCTAACGACGCTCAGCGTGGGCACAGAATCTGGCTGGTTTTGTGGAGGAATTACTAATTCCTGTAAAACCAACTACCATTCCAGAGGTATCGCCCGAAAGCCTACATTGTGGTACCAACGCGCAAATCGGAGACCGACATAGCCATTGTACTGACGGAAGTGCTTCTTCTATCAGAACGGTGGGTAGCCCGTCGGAAAGATTGGGACATTTTGCAAAGTCGGAATTAAGAAATTATAAATAAAACCTTATATGCTATTTTGACATTGTGTTTTTTTATATATGTACCGACCCTGGACGCTGCTGAGTCTATCCCGGCAACAGCAGAAAAGTGTCGTTACATTGGCCCTCGAGCAGGGACATAAGTGTTAGAAGGAAGGAGATAATTAAATAAATATTGTAAAAAATATCCATATATAAAACATAGATGTATTGAGAATTACATTTGTGGCGGATATCAGTAGTAAGAGCCTCACTAATCATTATGTTAAAGACATTGTGGGCCTAAGCCTTGAAGAAGGACGAGTCAGTGAAATATCTTACCCAGTTTGAGCAGGACTACACCGGCAACGTAGAAGATCTACGAAAACGGTTAGCTAAATTTCTGATTTCAGAATATCCATAAAGCCGTAAACGCGACCTACTTGAGATACAGGCCAAACACGATTCCAAGTCTCCCTCTGCTTCTGGCTGTCCCGCCGTGCGGATCGATGTACCTCCTGAAGGTTTCAAGATCGCACCAGGGTCTCCGGTAAAAAAGAACATAAATAAATTAACGTCTAACCAAAGCATGAGCTCCAATCTACAAATTTCCCAAACTCTTCACAAGCAAGAAATGCCATTGGCCAGCACAAAGTCGACCGAACTTGCCACCGATGTACCGGGGCAGTGCATCGGCGCTGACAGAGTTATGGTCATCGAATCTGTACGGAAATGGTGTCTGAAGTATACCGGGGAAAAGATCCGATGAAAGTTATTGAGCGAGCAGAAGAGCTAGCGTTTATGTACCGGGTGGACTTAATAACCGCCACTGGAAGCGATGGGAGGATTTTAAAACTGGAGGATGAAATTCGGAAACGAACCCAGCGCCCACGTAACCACTTAAGGATTTTGTGTTGTCCTTACAGGACCTAATAAGGCACACCAAATTAACTGAAAAACAGAAACTGGATAGGATATTCCGCAACGCCCATCCTGACTAGCAGTGGTATATTCGCCGAAAAGATTTTGGAGATTTACAAGAGCTTATCCAGTTAACTGATGAAAGCATTCCTGCAGTACTACATCGCAGGGAGCAGCATCGTATGGTAAGAGGTAAACCATCTACAGGGAACTATCCTAAAGTCCACCTGTCCAAAAGGAAAGCTATGACAAACAACACCAGACTGATATGGGAAGAAGAAAAAATAAAGCCAATTATCCTAGTGCAAAATCAACTTGTTACCCCTATTATCGACACTGGAGCTACTAGAAGTTTTATTTCCCCATCACAAATTGCGCAACTGACCAATAAACCAACCTGCAACTCTGTAAAAATTGAAGTGTTTCTAGCGGATGGGTCTCGCAAGGAAATAAGGGAAACGTTACGCTCCGACAAATTACAGTCTGTTGCCATTTTCTTGCCATGAAGGAAGCTACGGAGAATCTTGTCCTCGAGTTAGACTTACTACAACTATGTAACGCTACTTTTGGTTGTGCAGGATTGAAGACCACATATGAGCCAGAGGATAGCCCAGTCAAGGGCCGCGAAAAACCAGTCAAGATAAGCAGTATTAGTAATGAACCTCTAAGCCTGACACAGGATGATAAAACTAGACCAAATCAAGTAGAGCCGAACAATTATCAAAGAGAGGTTTCATTATTCCTCGATGAGCTACCAAATTCCACGAAATAAAGGGGTTGTCGAACATCACTAAACACCGAATTATCATGAAGGATGATCAGCCAATTAAAATCAGATATGCGCAGCGTAAATCGGTTATGCAAGCCATTATTGACGCTGAGGTAAATAGGTTAATTGCGCTTGGTTGTATTGAACCTTCCTGTAGTCCATACAATTTTCCAATTACGTTGGTAAAAAAAAACAACGGTACATGGCGCCCCTGTATGGATTTTCGTCAATTAAATGCCCGATCCGTACAAGATGCTTGCTCTCTACCCAGAATCGACGCCATACTTGATAGACTTCGGGACGCAAAATTTATATGTATTCTTGAATTAAAAGATTCCACTGGAAGAAGAAAGTAAAAAGTATACCGCATTTGCTGTAACCGGCCGTGGGTTATAACAATGGCGCGTGATGCCTTTTGGGTTACACTCGACACCTGCGACTTTCCAGCTGGCCCTAGATAGCGTGATTGGGCCTGAAATGGAACCTTATGCTTTTGCGTATCTTGATGATATTATTGTGGTGGGGTCAACTTTCGAAGAACATAAGGCTAACTTAAAGGAGGTATTTCGGAGATTACGGGCCGCAAACCTCAAAGTTAATCCAGAAAAGTATGATTTTTTTAAAGCGGAAACTAAATATTTAGGCCATGTTATTACGAAAGATGGAGTAAAAACCGATCCGGATAAAATAGCTGCTATTACTGACCTGGCTCCTCCAACTAATGTGAAGGGGGTGCGCCGTTTTCTAGGAATAACATCGTGGTATCGACGCTTTGTGCCCAACTTTGCCACATTGTCTAAACCATTAACGGAGTTGCTTAAAAAGGGAAACACTGGTGAAGATCAACAAGATGCATTCGTTCGGCTGAAAGAAAAATTAACCAAGGCATCTATCCTGGCATATCCAGACTTTTCCAAGACCTTCGTTCTTCAAACCGATGCAAGCGAGCAGGGGTTAGGAGCCGTGTTGACGAAAACTCTCGATGAGGGCAAACGAGTGATAGCATATGCCAGCCAACACCTTCATGGCGCCGAGAAGAACTACTCGGCTACTGAGAGGGAATGTCTTTCAATTGTTTGGGGAATAAGGAAGATGAGGCAATACCTGAAAGGCTATAATTTTATCGTCGTCACGGATCATCTGGCCTTGAAATGGTTGAATACAATTTACAATCCGACCGGTAGATTAGATAGATGGGCCCTCGAATTACAACAATACCAGTTCTCTATTCAATACCGTCGGGGAAAAGAGAATGTGGTAGCTGACACTCTATTTCGCCAACCCACTAAAACCATAAATTTCCTGCAAGTTTCACGCGTAGATCCTTGCCCGTGGATAACTCGGTGCATGCGTGAGGTCCCACAGTGTCCGGAAAAATTTCCAGATTTTATTATCGAAAATAATTAACTGTACAAACGTTCTATGCGAGATACCTATGAGGAGGATTTTACGCCCTGTTAGTTATGTGTTGCTACCGCATTGAGGAAGCAAGTTTTGAAGGAGAACCACGATAGTTGTACGGGAGGACACCTAGGCATTCGCAAAACTTTGCTAGCCGTTATTTCTGGCCAGGAATGGTCAGGGACGTCAGCAAATATGTACGCAAGTGTGAGTCGTGTCAAGCATACAAAACCACTCACCAACTGCCAGCCGGACATATGCTTACCCGTATACCTGAGGAACCTTGGGCTACGTTATGTGCAGATTTCATAGGACCTCTGCCTAGAACCAAGTATGGAAAAACGATGTTATTAGTTTTTTTTTGATAAATTTTCCAAATGGTGTGAACTTGTGCCACTCCGAAAGGCTACAGCTAAAGGGCTGCTGAAAGCCTTCCGGGAACGAATCATAGCTCGATATGGAGTACCGAAAGTAATCATTACCGATAATAGCGTCCAATTTACCTTGAGAGTTTTTAAGAAGTACCTGGAAGATATTGGGATTAGTCAGCAGTTCACCGCTCCTTATACTCTGCAGGAAAATCCTACAGAACGAGCCAATCGAATTATTAAAACAATCATAGCTCAATTCTCGGGTCAACATCACAATACTTGGGACCACTCCATTCCGGAAATAATGTTGGCAATTAACACACGCGTTTCCGAATCCACAGGATATACCCCGACATATCTTACCCAATGTCGGGAACCACGCCTCCCGAAGGCTCTTTACGACGACGTAACAGTAGGAACTGGATCGCGGAAGATGTCTCCAGACGAACGAGAGCGTGAACTTAAGGAAGTGTTCCACCTGGTCAAAAAGAATTTGGTAAAAGTCTCGCAAAATCAGCAACGTCATTACAACCTTCGACGCCGCCAGTGGGCGCCACAAATTGGTAGTACAGTGTTAGTAAGGCAGCATCCACTGTCCACAGCTAGTGATAATTTCGCGGCAAAATTAGCACCTAAATACAGGGGACCATTTGACATTAAGGGATTTGTGTCTCCTGTTATAGTTAAACGGAGTAGAGACGAACGAATAGCCCACCTTAGTGATCGTAAACCATACCACAGTTAAAATGCAATAACCTGATTTCAACTTCTTATTTTGTAGAATTTTCAACGTAAGCGAGGCTACTATAGAGGATTAAAAATGAGCCCAAACCGCAAGAAGTTCAATCGCACCCGCAACAACTTTATGAAGAATATGGAGATTGAGCAGGCGAAGATTAGGAACACTATTTTTCTTGATGATATCCCGTGCACCAGTAAAAGGAGAAGAGGCCTAGCTGCTACTGTCAAACTTGGATCAAATGAAGCACCAAGGTCAAAATTCCAAATGCCGGCAGGACGAACTCCTTACCGAGGTCAACACAGCCGCCGGTTACGTGCTAGTAGGTCTCGCGCTAAGGAATCTAGAGCACAAAAGCTAGCAGGGCGAAATGGCTTGCGAACCAATAATAGTACACCCCTAGAAGTCACACCCGGTACGGTGGTACCTGTTTTCCCCGAATATATTTACCAGGCCCAAAGTAGTAACGCATGTTATCGCATGTCGGCACCTCCAATTGTGGTTGATGATGAAGTTTTCCAGAGGAATCCGTCACCAGAGGTAGAAGATGACGACTGGCCGGCCCCAGCAGAAGTTGCGGATTATCAACTCGCAGATGACATCTCCGTACAAAATTCTCCAACACCGGTGATAGTAGTGAAGACTCAGATGATTGTTCTACACCATCAAGATTTTCTATGTCCGATTACATGGACCAGCAATAGACAGAGCAAAGCGAAGAGTTGAATTCTTGTCATACCCCGTAATCGCCGCCGGGAAAAGTAAGCGAAGACGATGTTTGCCCTAGTCCGCCAAGATTTTTCCAGTACAGCCTAGCGGATGGACTACAGCGCTCGTTAGAAGAACCCGAAATTGGAAACGACCCGACAGCCGAAGAAGTGAAACGAACATTTTTCGGAGCATGGGACCGCACGATTGCTGTCCGTTCCGCCACGCCTCCGCCGCCATTACCACCTCGTTCACCACCATCTTTGGGTTGGGAGGGTGAAAGTTACCGGCCGCCGACACCGCCGCGGAGAAGAGGGTACGCTTCAATCGAATTCAAAGATAGGCAATATCGGCAATGGGGTCTGCAGTGTTATGAACGAGCTATGGTCGTTAAGCTACTAGTTCCAGTACAACACCATACCCCTGAGTTGGGTTCATCAGCCAATCCTGAGGGTGATGGGTCACGAACTCCGGTGGAAACTTCTCCCCGTAGCATTAATTTTAATTCACCAGCTATTAGCTCATCCAGCTGCGGCACTTACGAAGGTGTTCCCAGGACTCCTGGGAGGGGATGGTGGACACATTTCAGCCCTATAAAGACCCGGTCACCCCTTGTTAGTCTGCGGTCACCCAGTAGCGATATTTCCGAAAGAGGAAACATTGACGAGTTTCCAAGTGGTCTATCCAGTTGTCCAATACCAGTTCAAGAGACGGTGTTACTGTCGCAAACAGCGCTGTCAGGCTGCTCATCGGAATTATCATCTGCCTCTTCCACCACGATGTCAATTCCGTCGCCACCTAGTGCGCTCTCAATCAAAATTCGCTCTTCTAGCCAAATGGTCACGCCTAGCTCCCGAAGTGTCACAGAGTCAAAAGTATCGAGTCCTCGAAGTGTCGTTACCTCCCAGAACTCAAGGACCCTGCCAATTCCAGCATCGACTCAGGAAATTGGATGTTGGCAGCTACCTCCAGAGCTTCAGCAAAATATTAAAGTAGCTCTTACAAAAAAAAGGCAACCGCCAGGAGGTCGGGTTCCTGAAAACCATCCAAGGTCAAAACTACCGAGTAAGGATTGCCCGCAGCGATCTGATACATGTACTGTTGCTCCAACCGTAATCACCCAGCGAAGTTTCCGTATGCCGAACGGGGGTAGTGTAACGCTCAAAGTCGCTACGCTTGTTTTGAACAACACCTGAGTTTTTTTTTTGTTATATTACATATTTTTTTAAGTATTTTGAATTTTGTTTATTTGGATTTGGTATAATTTTTTTTTGTTATAATGAAGATATATATTTTTTTGAATTATATTTTATTTTGTAAGTATTGTTTATATATTTAAACTTAACGACAGAATGGACTTTATTTTTTTAATATCAACGCTGTGAATGCATTGTTAATGAACACAGCCTCTCATATGTTGTTGACAGGCATAGTGCTTTGCATGTGTAGGTTTAAATGTGTGTACTTGTTTGTAGGTACAAAAGCGCAAACTTTTCTGTAGACAGAGTAAGTTGTTTGGTGGCTGACAAGAAGGTAAGTTGAAATTTGGTAAGGAATTACTAATTCCTCAAAAAATAAAGTGCCTTTTGGTAGTGACCAAAATAACTAGTACGGGTGATACCACACCAACAGAAGTACTACTTGTACAGGTGTGGGCCTAACATCTGGCTGGTATTTGTGGTGGAATTAACAATTCCCTATAGAGCCATCATTTGAGTGGGACCTAACGTAAACGTATTCATACATAAGTAGTTCTTAAGGCTTTAGTTTTACTATGTAATATACTTAGATTAATTAGCCCAGTAGGGCTTTTATATTACATTTTGAATAGACAAATAAATAAACAAAATTTCGACTTTTTAAACATTTTAAATTTTTTATTTCAAAACGCTGCTTAAAATCACACCTTTAATCCTTGTTGCTTTTGAGCTTAAAAAAATTATGGGGTCCAAAATTTAGCGTCTCTTGACAAGAATTGTTTGCTGTATTTTAAAGGAAATAATAGAATTTTTGGAAAAAAAGAGCTAGAAGTGGATCAACGTTTGGATGACTCAGAAAGAAAAAAAACTAGTGCAAAACGTCTTTTTTTGTAAGAACACAATTTCCAGGAGTAATTAGTTGTGCAGATGGAACACACGTACGAATAGTAGCTCCTCCAAAAGAAATGCTACATTTGTATATGTTACTACAGCTTGAATGTCATGATAGTAAGTAATATTACAAAAACTATTTATAAGCAAATGAGTTTTTGTAGTTATGCGACTCTAAAATTAACATCCGTTATGTAGATGCTCGATACCCTTGCTCAAATCATGCCTCATTTGTATGGGATATGAGTGATCTAAAACAATATTTACAGCATACGATGCAGGAAAATACCTGGATTTTAGGTACATAAATACCGTTTTTACTTTTTCTATAATAAATATGAATGTACTGTTTGGAAACGTTATGGTGACGCTGGATATTCATTGGATCCATTTTTATTACACCATTCCGAAGGGCCGCCGAAAGATCTCCAGAAAGCCGTTTTAATACAGTTCATGCAAAAGCAAGAACCTTATGGAAAGGACAATTGGGGTTTTCAAAAGCAAATTTCGATGCGTGCAATCTGCAAGAGATTTACACTATAGTCCTGGAAAAGCCACTCAAACAAAAAATGTTTTTTGTGCATCGCACAACATAAGTCTACATTATAAGACGAAATATCAGGAAGAAATGTATTTCCCATTAAACACTAAAATAGAAATTGGAGAAGCTGCAGAAACAAACTTGGAAGAGTCTGTGCGTGAAATTAGAATAATTTAATGGTTGCCATTTTAAATGAATAAACTTTATTTTCTTCTATATTCACAGCCTGTAACTCATTTTAGTAAAAGGATAAAAATCACAATATATTTTTAAAATAGCTAAGTAAAAAATCATAATTCATTTTTATTTAATAACTGAAAAACCGTTATTAATTTTTAAACTATCATATGAAATGCTAAACCAAAAACAATAATATACTATTCTGATTTTTTACGGGTTATTTCGATTTTTGCTTTTAATAACTCTATTTGCAGATATACTTTTTTCTTTTTTAAATCATAAGTTTTTTTTTTATTTCGTAGTTTTTGTAAGATTTTTTTTGAGGCGTTTTAACATTTTTTAAATTTCTTGCTTGCTCTCTTAAAATTTTCAACCGCTCGTCTTCTATATTTGCATGATTTTTTATTTTACGGCTTCTGGGCAATAACAGCTCGTTTTTTTTTGTACCTGGCGATGGCTCGACCTCAGTGGTTGATTTTTCCGCATCCGGATATTCTTGAGCTTGTAAGCCTATTTCAGATCCATATGGATTTATTTGCATCTGTATAGACACAAGCTCAACCGTATCCACCAGTGGCTTGGCAATTTCTCTTTATTGTTTATTGGCTTTATAGTGAGTCCATACCGAACAAAAATAAAATAAAATAAACTTTGAAGTAAATTTAAAAAAGAAATAAATAATACAGTTGCTACATACTCTTTGTCATTCTTTTGAGATTCTAATCGGTGGTCCCAAAGAATTGAACTCGACCGAAAACTGTTTCCGTTTTTACTTGAGCTGCATTTTGCTCATGCCAAATGAAGCTTTCCTCGACTAACCTCCGGATTTTTTTTCATTAAGTCTATTAGTTTTTATATTTGTTTTTTATTACATATTTTCCCGAAAAACGTTTCTAATTATTAAAGCTTCACACAGTAAAATAAAAAATACTTACAAATTTTCTCAATTTTATGTTTTTAAATTTTAACTTTAAAACAACAGGTAATTAGCAGTTGTTAGTTTTTGACAGTACTGCCAACAAATAAATAAACATGTTGTAAACCGTAATCAGTGGAAATTTACATAAACAACTCTTTATACAACAAAGCTGACAACAGTTGTAAACCATAATCGCTTTTTCAAAAATACAACACTTAAACCGGGGCCTAAGTTTACAAAACTATTAATAGTTATAATTTGTAACAATAATGGCCAGTTTTTGACTTCATATATAAATACACATTCAGTTATTTTTGCATTTAAATTTAAGTAGTATTTAAATACAGTTTCAGTTTTTCAGTCATTTATGATTGTTCTCATTTAACTATGATAAAAATATGGCAGCATTACAAAATATCAACATAAATCTCCATTGTTTAAGAAAAACAGCTGCTAACAAACACAATGAATTGCAAATTTTGTGAAAAATATTTTAAATATATTAAAAAATGTCTGCGATACTCATGTATTCACCACCTAAACTTATTTTATTTATTAATTTAACTTTTTAACTAATATTTTCATTAAGAAATGTGTGCAAAACATAAAATATTGTTCTATCAACGGCTAAAATGTTTGTTTACTTTTGTTTAGTTTTGCGTAACAACAACAAAAAATGTCATAACCATTTGGTAAATAGACTTTAAATTAGCAAGATTGGTCATTAAGTTTCATTTAAGTGTGCATTGAAAAACTGAATTTTGTACTTAAATAGAACTTAAATACAAATGACATTTAAATACGAAGTTAAAAACTGGCCCTAAGAATAGAGCATATGAAAAAATAATGTTTTTTAAATGTTTCAACACTCTTTTTTTATACTCAAATTCAATTAATAATGGTAATGAATATTAAACCATTCGTAACTTTTTTGTCGGTCGACTTTTATGCTTTTTGGATACCTACCAAAAAAAAAACGATTATCAAAATACGGATTTTAGACCGCCTTCTCACCAAATGTGCCACTGTGCAGCGTTATGTGCATGTCTTCTTCAATATAAAGGCTAGTGAAGACGTGGGGTAAAGTTTTCTCTTTAAGTTTAAAGAGCTAGTTCAATTACTACTTTTTTGCGAGTAACAAAATATCGCAATCACAAAATTAGTCATTATACGGCATGTACTTTTTATGGTAGAAAATTTTTATAAATTGGAACAAAAAAATTATGTTTAGATTGCACTACAAACAATGTTGATAGTTTTGTATTTATTTATAGATATCAAATATTTTTACTGCTTTGTTACTAAAACTTATATGTTATACAAGACATATGTTGCGTTACTAAATCGCGAAGAAGTTACGTTATCAGAAAGCTCGTTATTTACTATGTCAAACAATTACCAATAAGTAATACAATTTCTTTGCTAAATTCTAAAGCCTATCCCTGTTTAGAGTGCAAGTCATGTCATATTATATGTTTGTCTGAAAAGTTTAGTATATGTATGAAATATGGATAAAATTATGAAGCAGATTGAAGTATATACGTGTTTTTTTAAATGGTGTACTTAATTAAATTATAATAAAATCTATATGTTAAATATATGATGAAATTAAGAAAGTGTTAACAATAATTAAACTAGAATTGAAAAAACTTGCAAAACTTGAGAAATTAGAAGAGCTAACAGACGAAGTTCTTAAAGAAGTAGCTGATAATAAGAAAACATAGTTAAAATTAAAACAGAAAACAAAAAACTTAAAACTGAAATACAAACTCTTACGAGTAAGTCTTCAGTTAAAGTTTTAAAGAATTTAAAAGTAAAAAATGGCTGTTTAATAAAAGGCCTTAAGGTTGGTGAAGGTGTCAATGCAATAGATTCAGTTACTGAATTGACTAGAGAGGTTGGCGTTGAAATAGAATCAAGTTCCATAGAAGATGCCTTTTTTATGAAAAATTATAAAAATACAAATGAGAAGAAACAGATTATTGTGAAATTTGTGTTAAAACAAAGTAAAGATAAGCTGATGTCGTCTAAAACAAAGTTGAAGGAAAATGAAAAGACTAAGGAAGTTTTTATGTATGCCTTTCTTAGTACTGAAACTCTAAGACTTTGGAACCATGCTAAATTGTTGAAAAACATTGGTTACCAACATGTGTATTTCAAAAATGGAAATGTTTTTTGCCAGAAAAATAATTTTTTTAGGCAGCAGATAATAAAAACTGAAGACGATATTGACAGATTGCTTTATGATGCAACAACAAACAATAATTGGAAACAAAGATCTTTAGTTCAAAACAAAGCTGATGGTGTTGTAGATACAGATGATCTTGAGAAGGTTGTTGCGGCTTAAGAATCAAATTTTGAGATTATTTAAGTTATTATATGATATATATTTATACTAATACTTTTTTTTAATTTTATGATTAACAATAAATATTTTAAAGAACTCAATGAATTTAATGATTATATATGCAATTTAAAATTCAACTTTTTTAATATAATAAGTTTTAACATCAGAAGTGCTTCATCTCTTCAAAAATTTAATCAGTTTAAAACATTATTATCCACTTTGTCAAAGCTGCCGGATGTCATTGCATTACAGGAAACACGGTTTGATAAAAATATTGTTCAAATATATAATATACCTGGGTATAAAGGTGTGCATTGTTCTCGTGATGATAAATATGGAGGTACTTCTGTACATATAAGGCACCATTTGAATTTTTCTGTGGAAATGAGTGAAAGTAATAATTTTTTGGAATGCTTAGTTATAACTTTAAACAATTTTAAAGTTGCAAACAAATCTCTACGAGTTATTTCATTTTATCGATCACAGAAATGCAATACTTTTAATTTTTTCGATAAAATTGACAAAACTTTGAATGATTATGGCCAAATACTTCTTGTGATTTTTGGAGATTCTAACATAGATTTATTTCAAAATTCACATTCTGAAGATTTATTATCAATATTTCAAGGCTTTGACTGCCACAGTACTCACAGTTTAATAACGAGACCTACGAGCAGTTTTTGTATTGATCATGTTTTCAGTAGTTTTCTTGATACAATAGAATGTTTATAGTCAGATCATAATATACTCTGTTGTAAAATTGATAATGAAAATGTAATAAAAGCACATATTCAGAATACAAAAATTTATTGTGACTACGATAAAGTAAAGGAATACCTGCATTATAACTTACCAACAGAATTTTCTTCATTAAACGCTTCTGAGCTTACCTCAACTTTATTAATACTGTGCATGTGGCTGCAAAACATTGAACTACTATCATAAACAGTAAAAAACTGTTAAAGTTTGAGATTTCACCATGGATCAATAAAAATCTTCAAAAATTAATATTGTGGAATGAAAAGTTGCCGCAAAGCCGTAATCACCAAATGTAGAATTATATTGAAAGCTTGAAAAAAAAACAGAAAATGATAATAGGAAATAATTGAGATTTATTAACAATACTCTTGGACGAGTAAAAAACAACAACATTAATCTAAATGATACTAAAGGTGAGAGAATTTTGTGCGACTCAACGAAGGCGAATTGTTTTAATAGATTCTTCATTGATACTGTACAAAACCTTAACCAACAAATTGATGTTTATCCAGATGATGCATTTAACTTATTTTGTACTCTTTTTTTCTTACAACTTCGTTTTAACTTAAATTATATTGTTGCTGGTGATTTAGAAGATGTTATATTGAGTTTGAAAGAAAACAAAAGTTCTGGTAATGATAATATAACAGCTACGCTTGTTAAGAAATGTGAAGATGAAATTATGCCTATATTGGTTACTATTTTTAACAAAATGATCAACACATCAATTTATCCGGATGTTTGGAAAATGTATAAAGCAATTCCAATTCCTAAACAAATCAACGCACAAGATGTTGGGAAATACCGTCCTATATCGGTTTTATCGACAGTTGATAAAATTTTTGAAAAGCTATTGTATGTTCGACTTAAAAATTATTTTGAAGAAAATAATCTATTATATAACTATCAATTTGGATTTAGAAAAGGAAGTAGTACAGAAAATACTGTGGTGAATGTAGTAAGATTCATTTGCAAAGCATTAGATGAAGGATTTACTGGTGTGGCTGGGATGTTCTTCGATTTTACAAAGGCGTTTTATTTGGTTGATCATGATATTTTGTTGCAAAAACTGTGATGTTATGGTATACAAGGTCGTGAGCTATTACTGTTTAAAAGTTATGTTGCAAATAGAAAACAATATTTGGAAATAAATAATTCTTAAAGTTTTGTTAGTGACGTGATTTATGGAATTCCTCAAGGTAGTGGATTGGGAACTTTGGGGTCAACTTTACATGTTTGCTGATGACATATGTGTATTGTATCCATATAAGAATGAGTTAATATAAAAAATAAACATTGAACGGGATGCTGCGTTTATTTTTGAATTTGCCCGCCTAAATAAGTTAATACTAAACTTAAAGAAAACGAAATTCATTCGTTTTGGACCAAGCTCGATTGAAAACAATTTTTCCGTGAATATTAATGGCGATTCAATTCATGAGACACTTACAGTCAACTATTAAGTAGTCATCTTACAGTCTAACTTAAGTTGGGACTTGCACATTTCTAATATTAAAAAGAAAATAGCACCTGCTATTGGAATTTTATATAAATTAAAACGTAAACTAAATGAAAAAGCTAAACTAATGATATATCAAGCCCTAATTCATTCACATTTAAATTACATACTTAGCTGTTGTTTATGCTCATAACAAAAGAAACGTTCAAGTTAAGTCGCAAAATAAGGCATTAAAAATCGTTTATTGTTTACCTCTTAATTTTTCAACAATTTCCTTACATAAAGATGTGTGCAAGACAATACTACCAATTCATGGATTATATAATTATCAAGTGCTAAATTATATGTTTAAATCTATACATAAATTAAAATTCACCCGATTTCTTTTCCACAAAATCAGTATCAATTTAAAACTCGAAACAGTTCTAATTTACGATTTCCAAGATGCAGACTGGAAAAATCAAAACAACGTATTGATTACACGGGAAGCAAGTTATTCAATAAGTTACTGGATGAGATTAAAAATGTCAATAGAATTTAAATTTTCAAATCTAATTTGAAGAAATATTTATACTCAAAATTCGAAGCACTTCTGATGTAAAATTAAAAATTTTAATAATGTTATTATTTTTATGAAATTAATTGTAAACTGAGATACTAATATTCATATGTACATATGTAGTTTCTATTGTTCAAAACATGTACAATTTTTGCCAACGTTTCCTCAATAATGCCTTAGAGGCGCTGAGAACAAATTAATGAATTGTAAAAATAGTTTTGTTCAATAGAATAAATAAACAATAAAAAAACCTAATAACAAAAACATAAATCCTGACCAATCACATAATTCTTATTAAAAAATTACAAAAATAGAGATCAGCTTCAAAATTTCAGTAGAATACAAATTTCAAATAACTGAACTTAGAGGTTATTTATTTATTGTTTGTTTTAATTATAACAGTTACACCATAATTTAAACAAATTTTCGTGACATATTTGAGCAACATTGATTATTTAATTAAGAAAAATTAACGTTTAAAAATATTACGTAGATCGCTAAGGCTAATCGATAACACGTCAATGCATTACCTCAAGCAGGCTACAGATTATTGCCTTTCCTTAAGGCCCAACTATAATGTGCATAAAATAACTTAAGCAAATTGAACAACTGTGCAAATAAATTAAATTGTGGTTTGTGGTATACATTTAACGTGCGCCAAGATAGCGTCGAAGAAATAGCGTCGATTTTGGGAATTAAAAACCGGGAAAAAAACCGGGAAGTAAAGTTCCCTGGGATTGGATATTTTGAATTAAAAAATAAAATTTGAATAAATTTTGGCATCTACAATAAGAAAAATTGATTTAAATTGTAATAAAATAAACAACACATTTGTGTATTTAGAAAATAATTATAAAAAAGCGTTTTTAACGATCACAAAAAACCGTTGCTGACTTTTCCCTTGGAAACTATTATACTCTCGCCCCAAATGGCCATACATTATTAAAATAGAGATATTAATGAACAAAAATTGCCAACCGTGCAACAATTCCGCCGAGCCGTTTTCGAGAAAAATTGCGTCATCCTGAGTGGGCCAAAAAAGCGTTGCTAATGCTTTCCATGGAAACTATAATACTCTCGCCCATAATGGCCATACATTATTAAAATAGAGATATTAATGAACAAAAATTGCCAACCGTGCAACAATTCCGCCGAGCCGTTTTCGAGAAAAATTGCGTCATCCTGAGTGGGCCAAAAAAACGTTGCCATTTGGGGCGAGAGTATTATAGTTTCCATGGGAAACATTAGCAACGCTTTTTGTGCCCACTCAGGATGAAGCCACTTTTCTCGAAAACGGCTAGGCGGAATTGTTGCACGGTTGGCAAGTTTTGTTCATTAATATCTCTATTTTAATAATGTATGGCCATTATGGGCGAGAGTATTATAGTTTCCATGGAAAGCATTAGCAACGCTTTTTGTGCCCACTCAGGATGAAGCCACTTTCCTGGAAATCGGCTCGGCGGAATTGTTGCTTGGTTGGCGATTTTTGTTCATTAATATCTCTATTTTAATAATGTATGGCCATTATGGGCGAGAGTATTATAGTTTCCATGGAAAGCATTAGCAACGCTTTTTGTGCCCACTCAGAATGAAGCCACTTTTCTCGAAATCGGCTCGGCGGAATTGTCGCACGGTTGGCAATTTTTGTTCATTAATATCTGTATTGGCCATTTTGGGCGAGAGTGTTATAGTTTCCATGGGAAACATTAGCAACGCTTTTTTGGCCCACTCAGGATGAAGTCACTTTTCTCGAATTGTTGCACGGTTAGCAATTTTTGTTCATTAATATCTCTATTTTAATAATGTATGGCCATTATGGGCAAGAGTGTTATATTTTCCATGGGAAACATTAGCAACGCTTTTTTGGCACACTCAGGATGAAGCCACTTTTCTCGAAAATGGCTCGGCGGAATTGTCGCACGGTTGGCAATTTTTTTTTCATTAATATCTCTGTTTTAATAATGTATGGCCATTTTGAGCGAGAGTGTTATAGTTTCCATGGGAAAAAGGTTTTTTGTGATCATTAAGAACGCTTTTTTATAATTATTTTCTAAATACATAAATGTGTTGTTTATTTTTTTACAATTTAAATAAATTTTTCTTCTTCTAGATGCCAAAATTTATTCTAATTTTATTTTTTAATTCAAAATATCCAATCTCGGGGAATTTTACTTCCCGGTTTTTTCCCGGTTTTTAATTCCCAAAATCGACGCTATTTCTTCGACGCTATCTTGGCGCACGTATACAATCAAGGCCCAACTATAATGTGCATAAGCTAGCTTTAGCTTATGTCAAAAATCCTACGAAAAGTCTGTCAAATGCTTAGTAAATTTAGTAACTTATTTGCCACAGTTACACATTTATGTTTAATTCGTACTTTTGCCAAAAATAATTTCTATATAAATCAACAAAACTTTAAAACAAAAAGGCTTTAAAGAAGATATTTTATGTATTTAATAGCATTCACATACAGATTTACATATTTTGGTTAATGTTCTAAGAAAAAGCAAAAAAAAATTATTAGAAGTTATTTTGTGTTTTGTGGCCAACCGTACTAAAAAATGCAACGATGTTCATCGCTTA
The DNA here is from genome assembly GCA_916610165.2 of Gymnosoma rotundatum. NCBI lineage: Eukaryota > Metazoa > Arthropoda > Insecta > Diptera > Tachinidae > Gymnosoma > Gymnosoma rotundatum. Next base: position 62,534,693 of record OU744339.1, read on the forward strand.
TATCGTATACATATGTGTGTATAGATTCAAATTTAATTTAAATATATTATATTTGTAAAAAATTGGCCATAAAGTAAAATGTTGTTTTTTCTACATTTTCTATTGAATTAAAAACTAAAAATTTAACAATTTAGGTCTTAATTAAAATTTTTCTTTACCAATGTATAACACAAAGCACAATCAGCTGTTTCCGTACGGAAAGGGCGATCCGTTTCGTACCTTGCATAAAGAAATGAAATTTAACGAAACTTGACGAAAAGTTATCTTATGTACATTATAGTTAACACATACATATAATTTAATGTATTTGCACAGTTGTATAAGCTTGCTTAAGTTGTTTTATGCACATTATAGTTGGGCCTTTTTAAAGAAAAATTGTAATTAAGACTTTTAAAGTGTTAAATTTTTAGTTTTAAATTAATAGAAAATGTAAAAAAAAACTTTTTTGATTCTGGCCAATTTTTAAAAAATATAATAAATTTTCTTTTCTTTTCTAATTTTTAAAGCACTAGGTCAGTTTATAAATAAAAAATATAATTTATTATTTTTTATTTATTTTTTAAAAAACTTCGCCAACCGTTGGTTGGGTGGCATTTTCAGGATACAGGAAACAAAAAATATCAATAATTAGATTTTCTTTCAAAAACAAAATTAAGTTGAAAATCTTATTTCAAACAAACACAGAAAAATCAAAAAACCAAACGACGAAAAATTCAAATATCTAAACATATACATTCTCATAAATTTAAAAAACATTCACGACAAAAAATTCAAATATTGATACATATACATTCTTATAAAATTTAAAAAAACAGAAAACATTCAAATTATTTAAAAATTTAAAGAAAATATAATACATATAATTTTTCATAAATTTTCACGATAGAAATGTTACAAACAATTAGATACCTTCAAATGTTATCTACTTTTATGCAGTGAATGTATATAACATTGCGCCTTAAAATTTATTCTTTTTGTTGATGGTTCTTTAATTATTTGTAGCATCTCTAAAGGGCGGTTTACATGGTCACAGAAGTCTTACGACATGTCATATTTTTGTGCAGAATAGTACCAGTGGGATCGTCTAAACAAAATACGTAATGAATCTGCACAAATTGAGAGAAAATACGGATGAAAATTTGACAGTCGTATGGCTCTCTTTGTTTTTTGGAAATTTTCAAAAGACAAGTACGAATCATTAGATCAGGGATGTATTTTTCTGCAAACAGCCATTTTAGTTTTTTTGTGTTTTACTCATACCAATTGTGTAAACGCAAAAATTACCTGTCGTAAGATTTTTACTCTCAGTTTTGAAATACGGATGGAATTTTATATTATTTTCTCTTGGATTTTACGTACGTAAAGTCGTACCGTCTAAACCCCCCTTAACATATACCGACGTTTATAATTATTTTCTATATTTAAAACAGATGTTTCTTCAAAGTTGGGACAATGATTAAATCTGAAATAATATTTTCAACTTAATTTTGTTTTTGAAATGTCGATGACATTTTTATGTAAAGTTGTATATAGTAGTTAATTTTATTTTCTTATTTTTAATTTAGATGTACATACATATATAGTGAAGGGTATATATTATTCTGCATTATTTATTTATTTGTTTAGAATTTACATGAATTTTCGTTCTTCTAGATCAAAGTTGTTGCTAGATTTATCTTTGAATTAAAAATACTAAAGACCAAGGCATTTTTATTTTCCAGTCTTTGCATACCAATAATCGTCGCTATTTCCATAACGCTATCTTGGCGCACGTTGTTATATCTTATAACATTGCAGCTAATACGCACATGCAGCCAATATTTTCAGATTGTTAATCTTGCATAGGTTTATTTTTTTAAATTTTATTAATTCAATTATTTGTTTTTTGTTTGTTTGCATATGAAAACCACAAAAGCAATAAAATTAAGACGAATTCATAACAAGCGGCTTCATTAGCTTTTAAAACATTTTGCTCTTGAAAATTCGGTTTAGTTATCAAACAGTAAAAAAACAAAAGTAAGCAATTTTGACATCTGCAGAATAAAGGCCCAACTATAATGTGCATAAGATAGCTTTAGCTTATATCAAAAATCCAACGAAAAGCCTGTCAAATGCTTAGGTACTATATTAAAGAAATTTAGGTGACTACAATGTACTTACATAAATTTAGTAAATTATTTGCCACAGTTGCACATTTATGTTTAATTCGTACTTTTGCCAAAAATAATTTCTATATAAATAAACAAAATTTTAAAAAGTCTTTTAAGAACCTATTTTATATAGTTATAATAACATTCACGTACACATTTACATTTTTTGGTTTATGTTCTATGATAAATTTTCATAAAAAATATAAATATTATGTTTTGTTTTTTGGTCAACCATACTAAAAAATGCAACGGTGTTTTTCGCTTATATCGTATACATATGTGTGTATAAATAAAAATTAAATTTTGTACATTTGTTTCTGCTTTTGTTTCAATCATCGATTAAACCAAATGCAAATTTTGTTTTAATGCTATAAACAAAATTTAATTAGCGATATTTAATGTATTGCGTTTTTAAAACCACCATTTCATGCATTTATTGTATTGGCAGCACTAATCTGTTTTTTGTGTCCAAGAAAACTAGAAATTAGCCTTAGTTGGCTACGGGCTACAAAAGTAGCCGTGTAGTCGTGTAGTGGCTAAAAGAATTATTCTCATAAGCACGCATGTATTCTATTTTTGGCATCTTGTAGTCGATGGTCGGTGAACATGATTGTGTTTATTGCATAAGTTGGCTACGGGCTACAAAAGTTGCCGTGTAGTCGTGTAGCGGCTAAAAGAATTATTCTCATAAGCACGCATGTATTCTATTTTTGACATCTTGTAGTCGATGGTCGGTGGACATGATTGTGTTTATAGCATCAGTATCATTTTGATTGTTATGAGGTAAGTATGGATGCGCGCTGTGCCGAGCGTGCTTATAATTTAATTTTTATTAAATTATTATTATTGTTTATATAACCGTGTTTTTTTTACCTTTATAATTAAAAAAAAAAATATAGTTTATTATTTTTGATTTATTTTTTTCAATATTTCGCCACACCGTTGGGTGGCATTTAGTGCTCAAATAAGCACCAAATACTTGGACGAAGACTTAAAACTTTTAATATTGACACTTTTGAGGAATATGACCAGTCTTAGTTTTCTTGTATATCTCTAAATTTTTGTGTTCTGTACTTAAAATTTAATTCTGTTTAACTTAAACAAGAAACGCTAAACAAGAAATACTTAATTTAAAATTAAATTCAATAAAATAACATTTCGCAAATTATTTCTTTATTGCCTTTTGTTTTAGTTGATGCTAAAAGAAAATTTTTAAATTATTTTATTTATTATTTATTTATTCTTGCTTACAGATTAGTCTTATTTAGAAAATATTTCACAAATTTGAAAAATAATTTATTTAGTGTATTTTGACACGAGTGTTTCTAATTTTCCAAATATTTGCTACTTAATAATTTCTCAGAAAGTTTTTAAGAAGATAACTAGTAGCACGTTAGATTAATATCTTTTTTCTTTTCTATCGCTTACAGGCATTGCTAAATATATTCTCAGAAATTAGTGATAAACTAATTAAATACCTTTTGGCGTTTTTTAATTTGCTAATAACCTTTTTTAGAGATTGTTTTAGAAAGTAACTTATAAAACTGTAAATTCGTTTTTCGTCCTCTGTGCGTAATATTTTGTAAGAAGTTAGAGACAAACTTATTTAATGCATTTTGACGATTTTTTTAATCCTGCAAAGTTAGCTTCTTAACTGTTTTCAAAAAGTGGTTCATTCAGTTACGCTCGAATCGAAAATAGGTATTCTACAAAAAAACCTAATCGAAAGAAAAAGAAGAAGACAAGAGTATATTCAAACCAGCTGCTTTGTTATGAAACGTATGAAATAGAAACAAAAAATTTTGTAAACATTGTAATTGTTAAACTATAAATACAATTTTATCAATAAACAGTGATAAATACATGTATTAGAACTAAATATTGTGGAAGCTATAATTAAACTCATCAGTTAAGTGCGGAAAAAAAGGAAATAGCCAACAGACTAAAAACATACGGTATTTGTGACCAAACTATTCCAGCGTGAGGAATCCTGAAGCGCCGGAGCGAAATTTTTATTTTCTACACATCATTTAAATTATTATTATTAAAATGTCATACTTTCTTTCCAGTTTTTTTTTCGTGGCCCTATTGCGTTAAGTGTATTTGGAACTTCTTCCCAGAATGCCTATACTTCTTATAATATCCAGACCAGTGTTCGAAAAAAAACTGTACACAAACCATAGCGTACGGCACTGATAAAATACTTTAAAATTCCATTTTAGTGTTTGTGAACTTGTATGTGTACCCATTACGTACACAACGTCTACAAAAAGAAGAACGAAAACTCTAACAAAACGTACTGAACAAAGTTCACAAACACTATTTTTTAGTGTTTGTGTACAAAGTACGCTAAAATGATCAGTACAAAACGAAAAAATTGGGTTTTAGTGAACTTTTTTGCGTACACTAACATTTTTTTAGTGTACGCGAGATTTTTAATTTGTTGTTGTTTGTAATAATAGAAATATTTCGCCTATTATGAATAATAATAGTAAATGTCGTTTAGTGAAATGCAAATAAATGTTCTATATATTCTAAAAATTATTATTTTTCTATTTGTAGTATTTTTGAAAAATATTATCATACCTACTTAAAGTGTTCAAAATGACTCAGCTTGTTATTAAAAAAACTACCTGAGAATAAATGTAAAATTTCAACACTTGAAAGAAAATGTTGTGAATTTTTTTTTATTGTAAAAGGATAGTCAAAATTTCAACAGGTAAAAAAGAACATTATGGAAATTTTACACATTAAAAGGTATGCAAAAGGCCAAATATTTCTATTATTACAAACAACAATAAATAAAAAACCTGGCGTACACTAAAAAAATGTTAGTGTACGCAAAAAAGTTCACTAAAACGCAATTTTTTCGTTTTGTACTGATCATTTTAGGGTACTTTGTACACAAACACTAAGAAATAGTGTTTGTGAACTTTGTTCAGTACGTTTTGTTAGAGTTTGTGTACATGTTCGTAAACACTTAAAGAGAAACGAAGTGTTTTGTTCTTGTTGTAGTGAATGTGTTTGCGTTCTTTGTATATGACGATCAGTACAGTATATAAACGTTGCGTACTTTAGAGTTTTTTTTCGAACACTGATCCAGACGCAATACATATCAGCCTTCGTTGCCATTATACTAACCTGCAATAAATTAAATAAAGCTTTAAAATTACAAAAAAAAAAATATTACAAAATAAAGTTAAAGCATTTTATACTCACATTTTATTAAATTTTACACTTTTTTAACTACAAAAACAAAAATCGAAAAACTTTCCGCTAGTAAGTAAACAACTTGAAAAAACGTAGCTACGATCGAAACGCAGAATCCATACAATCGAAAAAGAAATCGAATTCTTACGGGGAACGGAACGCAGAATACCAAAGTTGACAAACTGAGTAATTTTCGATCCGAATCGAAACGCAGAATAAGGGTGATAATATTAATTAATACATTTTGACGTTTTTTTCTAAAATATGGTTTTTGTTAATGGTGCATTTGCATTACACTAAAATCTAATTCTTGTGAGATTTTTAGTATATTTCCGACTCTTTTTCTGTTTGCTGTGAATGTGAAATCTTGCTAGTGTCAAAAAAATGAAGTTTAAACGAACTAGATTTAGGGAAAGATTTCAAACCAAATCTAGTAGATTTCGTTCTAATGTAAATGCACTATTATACTCGCATTTAATACTTTTTTAATACTTAAACAATAATTCAATAACATCTAAAAATCTTAGATTAACGAAATGTTAATCAGGCAATTTTAGTTAAATTAAACTAATTTTTAATAAAGTTGTAATTAGTTATATAATAATTATTATATTTTCCAGCTTAAAATCTTATCTAATTGCATTCAGTGTTACTATTATCCAACTTTTCTGTCAAAAAGATAAATAAAAAAACTATAAAAACTTATTGAATTTATTTAGTTCTAATACCTTGAAGTAAAAAGATTTTATAAACCTGTTTTAAAGTATGCCCCATCAACTAAAGTACGAGTACTATTTCCTAAAAGTGGCGTTTACAATAAAATGTGAAACAAATATAGTAAAAATATTAATCTTTTTTCCATAAAAATTTTTCTATAAAAACTGCTTACACTTTATATTCTATGTACCAAAATTAAATTTGTTGGCGATACTTGAAAATAACGTCGGCATATGCACATAATTTATTTGAAATAATTATTTATGATTTTTAACATTAATAGTATCATACAATGTGAATTTATGAAAAACATTTAGTCTGGCCTACCTTTTTTTGTACTAAAAACAAAAACAATATCTGGCATCTCTGTGGTATACTTTTATTTAGCATTAGGGATAGAACGATACCACTAGGGTATCGATATATTTTTACTCGATACAGTATCAATCGAAAAATGTTGATACTTACTCAATATTGATCAAAAAGTATCAATTTTTAAAATTTCTCAAATTTTTTACCAATACAATCAAACTTTAAAAATTTGCTGAGAATTTGCTTTCATGTTTTCGTTGTATTGAGTGTTTCAAATTACATTCAAGAAAACAGCTGTTTGAAGTTTTTTCCTCCAAATAAATTTTATTTGTTTTCTTGACGACATCTTGCTTAAAAACTTGCTTTGAAATTACGTGCAGCCTACGACAAATTTAAAAAGCAGTACGTGTAAATTTCTTGAAAGAGAATTGAAAAAACTTGACCGTGTGACTGCACTGTAATACAGCGTGACCGTTTTTGCTACTAAAATAGTAAATTGCTGTTTTCTCCAATTATTGACCCTTTAAGTGCCCCCTTTTTAAAAAGATCTAAATCTGCCACTTTTTGATATATTTTACTTTTTTTTTTTGCACCTTTTTTGTTATATGGTACTTTTTGTTTAATTTTCAATTAAGATGGTTGTATTTTGAGTCTGTTGCAAGAAAAACATTGGAGCAATGGTGAATTTTGCAACACTTTTTTGTTTGTACACAGTTAGAAAAAAAAGCCACCAATATAGAAAAACTACGTAACATTCAATAAGGTTTCTCTTCTATAAATAAAAGTTATTTAAAATTGTTGTTTATTCTTAAAAGCATGAACAAATTCAAAACAAATTTTCAAAGTGGGACTTTCTCCTTCATATATATCTTGTTTCCTCCACCAAGCACATTTTATTATAACTGTTTGTACATTTTCTAAAAAAGAATACTTATATATAATTTTTAAGAAAATTCTCAAAAATAAAAAACATATACAGCCCAATTATAAACAAAAATTCCGTGAGAGTTTTTTCACTTTTCCCTTTTTTTCCATTATAAACTTTTTCCCCTTTTAATTGACACCGAAAAGTAAAAAAAAATCGGGGGAAAAAGTAGGTTTTATGAATTATAAAAGAAAAATTATATGTAAATAAACAAAATAACGCCCTTCAAATTAGGATAATGCCACTTTTTTATTATTTTGTTCCTACGGAACTCATAATTGGAGGAATCTTTTCTCGAGAAAAATTTTTTCCGTGGGTAAGAAATTCCGTGAGAATATTAATGATTGGACTAATATTTTCATAATATTTTGTATTTTAAGGATATTGTTAACAAACATACATATCGGTTATGAAGCTGAAAGTTTAATATGTGCTGAAGAGTTATCTAAAATTGTAATAATTGATATTAAAAGCCAAACATTAATATTTTATCAATGCCGAATTTTATATACCCTTTACCATCTACAAAAATTTAGCTTGATGAAGTAACTCCAATCAAAACAAGAAATATTGGGGTGGCAGAGAATTAAAAAAAAAATTGGTACTGCATGTCTATAATTTTACATAAAAATGCCATCAGCTCTTAATGGATTAAGCATTTTAAGAACATTTTAAAATTCTCTTAATACGCTCTTTAAAAGCTTAAAAGTGATACCCATATTGATATTTCAAAAAATTTGAAAATTTCATAGTCCCGTAAGTCGGAAAATATGGGCGAGCCGCAAATTTTTTACTAGATGTTTTTTTTTCTTATTTTTAGTTCTCTGTCGTCCCTTGTATTAACATTTTTTAGTGGAGTTACTTTCTTGTTCCACATGATATAAAAAAAAATAAGAGGTAGGCGTGGTGTGTGCCTGCTGCCGCGAAGGATATGGACCGATCATGCTGATTTCCAATAGCATCTCTTTCGACACTGTATCTGATCGATAGACATATTTATTTATTTTTTTTCTTTTTTTTGGTGAAAAAAAATTAAGGCTGTCTATATTCAAAAATCTAGATTGTAAATGTTTTTCCTCTTTAAATTTTTTTTATTCATCGATATTTTCTTTATTAAAGCTCTTGTTGCTGTCGACGCCATATCTCATTTAATTTTAACAATTTTGATTTTTGTCTTATTGTCTTTTCTTTAGGCGCCTCTGATTCGACTGAATGTTGTTTTTTTTATGTTTTTATGTTTGTGCCTGCAGAACTCAGTCATTTCTGAACCGATTTTGGTAATATGATAGATAAGGCTTACAAATTGGTCCCGTTAAAAAACAGTTCATAATCTTAAAAATTAAAGGGTGTCCCCATACAAAATACATTCTTTTTGCGTGTGTTATGAACTGTAAAGAGCGTTTCTGTAAAATTCAAAATGACTCCGTATTACTATGGCTCTAAACAACAAAAAGTTATACTAAAATAAATATAAAAATAAAGGGTGCCCCCATAATTGATGTAGATTTACTTATATGGGCCTATCTTTTGAACCGTTGTATACAAATGCTTGCAAATTAGACATAATGACAATTAATATGTTCGTTATGGTAACAAGTTTTAATGTAAAAAAATATAAATTAAAGGGTGCGCCAATAGTTCATTAAATTTAATGTATATGGCCATACTTTTGAACAGTTGTAGACAGACGCTTGAAATTTACAACGAACCTGTATTGCTAAGTCCGCTATAACAAAAAGTATAAAATTCGGATTTGGAAGTTAAAGGGTGTTCCAATAGTTAATGTAATTTTGTGTATGTGACCAAACTTTTGGACCGTTATAGACAGAACGCTGAAACTTAAAAGGGACCTGTATTGCTAACTTCGCTATATCAACAAGCTTATAATTTGAATTAAGAAATTAAAGCGTGTCCCATAATTGATGAAGATTTACTTATATGCGCCTATCTTTTGAACCGTTAAAGACAAACGCTTGCAAATTGAACAGAATGTCGATTACTATGGCCGTTATAGTAACAAGTATTAATATTAAGAATTATTAATTAAAGGGTGCGCCAATAGTTCAGTTAACATGATGTATATTGCAATACTTTTTAACAGTTATAGACAGACGCTTGGAATTTACAACGAACCTGTATTGGTAAGTCCGCTATAACAATAAGTATAAAGTATGGATTTAGAAGTAAACGGTGTTCCAATAGTTGATGTAATTTCAAGTGTGTGGCCGTACTTTTGAACCGTTATAGACAGAACGCTGAAACTTAAAATGGACCTGCATTTCTAAGTCCGCTATATTAACGAGTTTATAATTTGAATTTAGAAATTAAAGGGTATCCCATAATTACTAAAGATTTACTTATATAGGCCTATCTTTTGAACCGCTACAGACAAGCGCTTGTAAACTTGACGCAATGTCGATTGCTATGGCCGTTTTAGAAGCTGCTGATAATATTTAAAATTATAAATTAAAGGGTGGACCAATAGTTTACTTAATTTGGTATATGGCCATACTTTTAAACAGTTGTAGACAGACGATTGAAATTTACAAAGAACTTATATTACGAGGGCTGCTCTATATATTTGTGGCCTAATAGTGAAAATGCGAATATTTATAATCAAAGATGATTTTATTGTTTTTCAAAGTATTCTCCAGCATGATTTATACACTTTTGCATGCGCTCAAACCAGTTGTCGAAGCACTTTTTCCACTCCGATTGAGACACCTCTAAAACATGTTTTTTGAACACTTCAACAGCTTCTTCTGGCGACGAAAATCGTTGGCCACGCATTTTTTTCTTGATGTGCGGAAACAAGAAGAAGTCATTAGGTGCCAAGTCAGGGCTGTACGGCGGATGACCCAGTAATTAGACGTTTTGACCGGTCAAAAACGCTCTGGTTTGAGCTGATGTGTAAGAGCTCGCATTGTCATGGTGAACATTGATTCGTCTCCTCTTGTTGGTTTTTCGAATTTCTCCGCTGACTTCAGGCAAACAAATTGTAGAGTACCACTCAGAAGTGACCGTCCTACGTTGCTCAAGCGGAACAGTCGCCACGTGACCAGTTTTGCCGAAGAAACAGGCGACCATTTGCTTCGAAGTGCTTCTTCCACGATCAACTTTCGTTGGATTTTGCTCGTCTTTGAAGACCCACACGGTCGATTGTTGTTTCGTTTTGGGCTCATACGCATAGATCCATGATTCGTCACCTGTGACGATCTTATAAACGTCTTTTGAAGCACCGCAATCGTATTTTTGCAACATTTCTTTGCACCAATCGACACGAGCTTTTTTTTGAGCGACTTTCAAATTGTGCGGGATCCAACGAGAACAAACCTTTTTTTCGGCCAGGTGTTCATGCAGTGTCGAATGTATGCTGGCGGAAGAAATGTCCAAGGATATCTCTATCTCTCGGTATGTCGCATGTCGATCTTGCTTTATGAGTTCACGCACGGCATCAATGATCTCTGGCACAACAGCCGTTTTTGGACCACCTTCACGGAATTCGTTTTTGAGCGAGCTTCGGCCACGATTAAATTCATTATACCAACTTTTCACAGTGCTATAGGATGGTGCTTCATCGCCATACAAAGATTTAAGTTCATCAATGCACTCTTGTCTTGATAATCCACGTCGAAAGTTGTGAAAAATGATGGCACGAAAATGTTCACGAGTTAATTCCATTTTTTTCTATATTAATTTTATCAAGTCACTGTTAACAACACAAATAATGGTCGTACGTCAAAACGTTTTGAGTACGATTATGCTTAAAAATGACAAACTTTCCAATGGAAATGTCAGATTGCACCTTGCAGCACTTAGTGTTGCCAGGCCAGAAATATATACTTATAGCAGCCCTCGTACTAACTCCTCTATAACAACAAGTATAAAATTTGGATTTAGAAATAAACGGGTGTCCCAATAGTTGATATAATGTGGTGTATGTGGCCGGACTTTTGAACCGTTATAGACAGACAGCTGAAATTTACAAGGGACATGTTTTGCTAAGTCCGCTTTAACAAGAAACATATAATTTGAATTTAGAAAGTAAAGGATGTTCCCAAAATTAATGTAATTTGTTCTATATGTCCGTATTTATTGAACCGTTGTATACAAACGCCTTAATTTTAGACAGAATGTCCACTACTTTATTTCGTATAATAAGAAGTATAAAAATGTTATATTATAAACTAAATAGTTTATATAATGTGATGTATATGCGCAAACTATTACACCATTACAGACAGACGCACAGAGGAGTATTTGACCCAAAAAGCTGGCCAAAATTATTAAGCGTGGTTTTTGTTTTAAAAGTTTAACTTTTTTGATAGTTTTAGCTTTAGTTTGATAAAAAAAAAAGGTAGTGGCAGATTATTATTGGGTTAGTGTTATTTTTGACACCCCCACCCACCAACCACCCACCCAACCACTATTTAGAACTTTGTTTTTTTTTCATTTTGAAGAGAATTTATTTTTATATATTTGTTGTGTATTTTTAGAAAATTATTTATTATTACGTATGCCGTTCTCCCCCTCGCATTCCGCCAAAATTTGATTTGCAACTGTAGTTTATTCTAAGAGCAAGTCAAATTAAATTTAGGTAGTCGAACTATTGTAGTTATGTAGATACAGGGAAATAAAACAAAGCTTTTTATGGATGTTACAATGTCTCCTTTCTCAAAATTATAATATATCCAATATTAAATATTTATAAAAATTGGTCTCGTAGCTTGGCTTCCTATAAGGAATAAACAACCAAATAAGCAAAAACATGTTCCCTTCTAATATTTATTTTATATTATTAAATACAATGGATATACAATTTTGTTGGCATTGTATAAAATTTCATATTGGTTTTTCGTGAGTTCAGCATTTATAAACAATGATAAAGCACCCTCCGTTGAAAACTTATTGACTGTGTTGACTTCGGAAGTTGTTAACGATCACTTGTAAATTTTTGCTTTTCTTGGAGATCGTGTTATATCCATTATTAATTTAGCCGCATCTGGCTCATTGATGCAGTAAATGTGATCTCCTCTGTAGTTAATTGCTGACGAATTTCTTCTCTTTCACTTGCTTCATTAAATAATTTTTTTGGTCGCCCTGAAGATGAACTGCCAAATACTGGTATTGTCACAGTTCCTTCCAGCCATTTAGCATACGTGCTTAAAAATCGGTCCTCTTTTCGTTGTGCTAAACCCCAATATCTTTTGAAACAATTTTTGAAATTTATAACACACTGCATTGTATATCCCCATCTCCCTGGCATTCTGAAATCGCACACAATTTACTAGCTAAAAACTGCAACTTCTCGTCAATGATTCTAGCATTAGATTCCTGTACTATTTGAAATAACTCAAATCTTGTGTAATTTTTTCCATGTTATCTCTCAAAGTTTCAAAAATCTTATAATAAGAATTTTGCGCAATAAGCCATATACGTATATTTTTCAAAGTGCATTTTTCCGTTAATTAGTAAATAACCTGATACTTGGGTGCATTTTTTATATACCTGCACCGTTTTTAAATGTAATTTTGATTTGTAACCCTTTTAAATTAGGTATGTTTATAGCTAACTATATTTTCAGAAGAAATAAAGTGCCCTGAAGACGATGAAGTATTACATAGACCGCTGGTAAACAAAAACAGTTTAATAGGTGTGTATGCGTGGGTTGACTTACAGTTAGTAAATTTGAATTTATAAAGTAAGAACTGAATTCTAAGAAATTGCTCTTTAAAGGCAGGTAATCCATCATGTTGGTAGTTGTTAAAAGTAATTAAATAATATTTCACATCAATAATTCGAAAAACACAAAGTTTATAACGACAATAAAGTATAAGAAAAAGTGCCTTATGAGCAAAAATAGAAAAAAGGTAAAATTTTCAAAAAATCACCAAAAATAATGGCGCAAACTTGCGCAAACTTTTTTTCTTTTTTCTTAAATTAGAGATTTCATATTTTATTGTGGTATATAACATTATTTGTACAACAGCTACCTTCACTTTCAAAAAGCTTTTCCTTTTTTGTTTTTGGTAAGAATTAATATATTTAAATACATAGTTTTTTTTTATAATTAAATTAAGATAAATTTTTCTTTTTAAATATTGAAAATAGCTGCTGATGAAATCTTTCAGGCAAAAAAAAAATCAATGTAATACCTCTATTCGTTTAGCTATAAAAAAATATCATATAAATATCTTGAAATCGAAAAAATTCAATAAGAACGCATGCAATTTTCTTCACTTTTCTGACTTTAACAACGTCCCACAACTACAAATCTAAGCTTACACCCTTTAAATTGCACGATATGATGTAGAATTTTGTTCTCTATCGATCTGCGTAATTTTTTCTTAGGATTTCATCAAATTATTTTTTGCCTTTTTGGCCAGCTTTTTGGGTCAAATACTCCTCTGTGAGACGGTTAAAATTTGCACAGAACCTGATTGCTAAATCTACTACAACAGCAAGTATATAATTTAAATTTGGAAATTAAAGAGTGATTTGATGTATATTGCCAAACTATTGAACAGTTGAAAAAGTACAAAGTTTGGAGATATAAGTGTGTCCCAATAGTTAATGTAACCTAATTTATGTGGCCATACATTTAGCTGTTATAGGCAGACGGATGAAATATATTTTGAAGTCAGTTTTTTCGCAAGATTTATTTAAATTAAAATTAATTGTTATTTTTGAATTCTAAATTTTTTTCTTGTATTTTGTTTTGTTATATTTTATGTTGGTATGAGACCTATAGGTCAAAAAGTGGGTTGAGTGACTCACGTGAAAACAGTATTTTGCATAGGTCGTATGGGACAAAACTGGTCTGGAAAAAAACAATGATGGCAAAATGTAGCCAAGACTATGGGCTATTAAACTGCGTTTTTAGATTTTGGGCGAGTTGACGAAATGACTATGTTAAAAAAGTTAAATTTGTTTTAGTTTCTAAGATTATTTCAGATATCCCACTAATATGGATCAATAAAGTAGCCCTTGGACCTCCATTTGTTTAGGGTGTGTTATACCAGCCATTTCCCAATTTTCCATAATGACCACCAATCTTCTCAAGAAATTTTCAAAAATGACCATGTTAAAAAAGTTAAATTTGTTTTAGTTTCTAAGATTATTTTAGATATCGCACTAATATGGATAATAGAGTAGCCTTGGACCTCAATTTGTATAGGGTGTGTTATACTACTGTATTTGTTGTTCTTTAAGAACAGTTTTGACCATTTAACTTTTATAATCGCATCCAGTACACTCTAGCACAATTTTTACATATCGCACTTAACATGGACCGGGTCCCAAATTCCCGGGTTAAGCGTTTTAATTTATAAAGGTCAAAATTCTAACGACTGTTAAATCATTAACAGTGCTCTGTGAACTGCAAAATTAGCTATGTTAAAAAAATTGGTTTATGTCTCTACTAGTTAAATTCGAATTTATCTTCACACACATAAAAAATTTTTTTTGCTGCTATTAGCAGTCACGTTTAACTAACCAGTTAAATTTATTTCAGTTACATGCTGAAAATAAACAACTGAATACAGTTTTCTATTTTACGCCAACTGAAAATAGTTGAACTGAGCACACACACATCTAAAAACCAACTGAATTTAGTCTACTATTTTCAGCAGCAAAACGAACACACAGCGACTGAGTTTTGAGTTTGCAAATTAACAGTACGCAACTGAAAAGCCAGTTCGTGTGCGTTTAGCAGACGTAGTTATGTTTTGTAGTATCATAACAAAACTGAAATGTGACTGAAAAATGTGAATAGGGTGGTTAAACAAAATGGAAACTAAGGGTTCGTATAGAATTTTATGTTGAACAAATTAACGACAAATGTGTATGTATATACATGCATTGTTGCTTAGTGGTGTTAGTAGAAAAAACCTTCAATATACAATTATTTTTGGAATATTTGCATATTCAACTTCAATTAACCAATTGGTACGAAAATTATAAGTTACCAACATTTTAATAAAAATAAAAAAAAAATACTTTGAAATGTGTTTGATGACGAATTTTTTAAAGAAAGATTTACATTTGGGTTTTATTTAACTACCTATTACTTAGAAAATATAGTTGAATAAAAAACTGCTGAATGCATTCAGTTCATATGAAAAACTAAACGAGCTGCAACATGCAGAATTCCTGCAATCATCCACGTCATTTAAACAAGATATAATACATTTACAATGAATAAACAATTTTATTTCTCCTAAAAATAAATTCAAATTTTCACGATTTTATTCAGAAAGTACCCATTGAGAGAGAAAGAAAACAACAACATATAAAAACGTACATACAATTCTAGGTATTTTTGTAGGCTTTTTGCTATTTGAAAAAAAGAAATGTTTTTTTGCTGTTGTGTGTAGAAATTTACCTGTGTCCTTTTTTAAGAAGCTGCAGCCTTTACAAAATTAATGTATAAACACAATAAAAACAATACAAAATTAATCTACCTGCTGTTAACAAAATCTAAAAATTGAAAGGTTTCTCTTAATTTTTTGCATATTTTTTACACATGGGTTTTTTTTAATAAATGACTGATAAATAATAAAGAGCTCACATATGTGTGTTATAAACTTTACTCGTGTAAGTTTTCCCAAAAAAAAAAAACAATTTGAAATAATATTATTTAGGAATTAGAAGATAGACATTGATTAACATTTTGTTTGATTATTTTGTAAGTTATTGAGGGTACCCCAGCTAAATTCGATATGAAGAAAACTCTAAGCTTAAGCACATGGTTCTAACTATATTACATTTTTCTTTACAAATTATCTGGATGAATTAAATTTAAATCTGCACAAAAGTCTTTCAGTAATAAAGGCATTTTAAATTCCAATTCTTTTCTTATTTTTTCTGTATGTATATTAGTATATTATAAAATGAATTATGGTTGCTTCCAGTTAATTACATATTATTTTTAAGATTCCCAATAGCTTCGTACAAAAGTTAGGTAGGAAAATTGTGGATCAGTGGCTTTTTCTTTAAAACATGCACAAATACTTTAAACTCAAATTATTTATTACAACTGCAAACAAAATTCACGAAAGGGTGTAAACCCCCAAACAAATTCTACCCAAGTAAGTTATTTACTGAGTTTTAGGTTAATTATTAATAAAGTTCCAAGTTGAAAAAAAATTCATGTAAAAAAACTAATTTTAAGTTATATTTTTAAACCGCATGTAAGTAAGTTGAGTAGAATTACTCTTATTGTTTAAACAATTAAAAAAATTGCCAGGAACTTTTTTATCAATTTAAAAAAATAACCAGAAAATCTATTCTTTTAAAATTAATTACATACACATAAAACAAAACATTTGCAATGAAAATTTTATACAAACAATATAGATTGAAAGTATTTTCTATTTACACCTACTACACAACAATGACAATACATATAATTTTTTGTTGTAAAGAGAAAAAACTATGTACAAATCCACAATCAAACTATTCAGTCAGTTTATCCACACACATTTTCAGTTGTGTTACTAAAAAAAAACATAACTACGTCTGCATAACGCACATGAACTGGCTTTTAAGTTGCCTGTTGTTTATTTGCAAACTCATAACTTAGACGGTATGTGTTCGTTTTTTTGGTGAAAATAGTAGACTGAATTCATTTTTAGTTGTGTGTGTGCTAAGTTTAACTATTTTAAGCAGTCAAATTGTTGAAAATAAAAACTGGAACTATTTTCAGTTCAGTCGCCAGTCAAAAAGATTTTTGGTGCTGAATTTTAAACCCTGGAGATTTGAAAAAAATTTGGCTTTACCTTTGTGTTAAAAAGTTAAAATAATATAAAAATAACTCTGTAGAAAAAATTTCGTATGTATTTATAATTTTTCTACAAAATACCTAATATTTGGTCAGAAAAATTGCTCTGGTTCACATGGGCGCAACCTGGCGCACATATAATGTATTTAACGGGAGGGATATATGCCCTATTAAGCACGATATTTTATAAAATTTTTGACCTTTTTTAAAACCAAAAATTTAAAAATATTCGGAAAGTATATTTTGGATCACCCTGTTCAGTGTGTTATAGTTGGAACAGAGTTTTAAATTTTTGCCTCTCTAGGTTTACTGGTATTTACTTTCAAATGAATAAGAAAACACTGAGATCGGTAACCACTGCGCCGGCAGAACAATGGTATTAATTTGTTCTTGCTCTTGTATGTGTAGAAAATGTGTTGATCTTCATGTTCTGATTGATCATAATTTTCTGTTTGTCTTCAGGGTTGTTTCAATGTTTTTAAAAAGAATGAGAGTGTTCGAGTTGTTGATCTATAGATGGCGGTAATTCAAAATAGAGAAATCATACTAAAAGTCATATTAGATGGTGAACATCATTGCTTAGAAAGTTCATTGCACATGAACGAAACATTCATATTGGATGTCGACATTAGCCGGATTCATGTGCGACATGATGTTTATAGTATGAATTTAAAATGTCTTTATTACAGAAAGACTTTTGTGCAAATTTAAATTTAATTAATACCGATAATTTGTAAAGAATAAAACATTAAATACAGATGGAAACGTTTGTAGAAGCATTAAGTGTCCTAAATATAGAATTCAGCTGTAGGTAACCTAACTAACTTACAAAATAATCAAACAAAATTATACTCAATGTCTATCTTTTAATTCATAAATAAGATTATTACAAATTGGTGTTTTCGAGAAAACTTACACGAGTAAAGTTTATAACATTCATATGTTAGCTCTTAGTCCCTTTAAGTATATAAATTAAGGAAATATTTACGTACCTAATGCCCGCACTGTAATTATCAGTCATTTATAAAAAAAAACCCGTATGTAACAAATGTTCAAAAAAACTAACGGAAGCCTTTTAATTTTGGGATTTTGTTAACAACAGGTAGATTAACTTTGTATTGTTGTTGTGGGGTTTATATATTAATTATTTTTAAAAAAGGACACAGGACAATTTATACATACAACAGCAAAAAAGATTTATTTTTTTCATATAGCAAAGGCCTTTAAAAAATTCCTAGAATTGTATGTACGTTTTTATATGTTAAAAGTTTCTTCTCTCTCAATGGATACTTTCTTAATAAAATCGTGCAAATGTGAATTTATTTTTAAGAGAAATCAGTTTGTGTTCACTTAATCTTTTTTGGGCTCTAGGTCAGTACATTTATTTAAATAAAACTCTTTTTTGTTTTATTAAAATACATTTATATTGTTCAATATTTCGAACAACCTTCGGTGTTCTTCTTCAGGAACTAAAAAATATACAAACAATAAAAAAACTTAAAAACACACTCAACAACATTTTTATCTTTTACAAAGAAACAATTTTTATGTATATATTGAAATTTTAAACTTATTATAAAATCACCTTGCTTCGAGTAAAGCTGTGAATCTCCTATAGTGGGACTATTATGCCTACTAAAGATTTTTTTGTTTATATTTTGTTATAATATGTCTGTACATTTGCGCGCAATTTTCTGTATCTCTTTTATAATTCATACTTCTGTCCTCCGGAGCAGCGTTGCCACACAAGAAATTTACTTCCTACCAATAATTTTCAAAAATCCTACCAAAATCGTTCACAGCCTACCAAAAATTAAAAAATGCATTTCTTGCATATAAACTCTGTTATACTCACTTGGTTTTTTTTTTTCTTGTAATTTTTGAGATGGAAGTTTGTCTTTTGGTAATTTTTAAGATGGGTGTTATGATTTAAAATAGTTTTAGAGAATACTATGCATCTCTTTCCTGGCGCCAATCAAATTCTTTTGACTGTTTCTTTACATGCAATATTAGTAAATATTTATGTATAAATAGGTACATATTTACAATTAAAAAAGTTTACTTACTTTTCCATTTTGTCTGTTAATTTTTTCAATACATACACTTGAAAATTAACCTTCACTTAAAATTATTGTAAATTTCAATTTCATAATATTGTTCGCGTTTCTTAAACCAGATATGGTTTTAGCTTTAATCAGAGATGTTTTTATTGCACCTAAAACAGTTTTTGAAAACAGTGCTAAGACTATTCAAAGTTATTGTTTATTTAATTCAAAGTTACATTTCTTTTTATTTTATGTTTTGAAATTTTAAGGTGAAAAATTTACTATTGCTAAAAAATTGCTAGAGGAGGAAAACCTACCAAAAATTAAAAAAAATGCAACAAACCAACCAAACTACCAAACTGTTTTTTAAAAACGAAAAACTACCAAGTTTGGTCCGATTGGACCAAAGCGGCAACGCTGCTCCGGAGTATTAATAATATGTAACATCTCAGTTATGTATCTCTTTTTATAGTTATTTTCTTGTAGTATTGTTGCATTTTCTATATCGGGAGAGTGGTTACTCATTGCACAGTGGGCTGCTAGCGCGGTTTTTTGTTCTGTTATTCCCTTTCTATTTTTATAATCTGATTTGTGTGCAGCTAATGTCGTCCTTAACTTCGACTTTGTCGTTCCTATATATATTTTATTACAATCATTTGATCCATCTCCGTAACATGGTATTTTGTATATTACGTTAGATTTGTCTAGTTTATCAATTTTTGTTTTAGTATTTGAAAACAACATGTTTAAAGTAAAGTCAGTTTTTAATGCAATATTGACATTGTGTTTGTTGTAAATATCTGATTGAATAATTCTCTCTGTAAAACCTGGGATATGCGTCACAGATTTGTAAACTCTCTCCTGTTTTAATACTGGTGTTCTATTAAAATCATCTTGCGCGTTTTTTATTATTTGCATTGCCATCATAAAGGAGAAACTGTTTTTTTGTAAAATTTTTCTTATTTTTTTGATGTTTTCTTTGTGGTATTTTGCGTCAGTTAATTTAGCATTAGATATAATAGACAAAAAATGGGAAACAATTTCTTCATTAACTAAAATACCTAAGTTTCTATTTTTGGACATAATACATTTTTGTATAAAAGAAAATCGATATTTCAAATATGACGACAAAATATACGAACAATTAAGAGGAATGCCGAAGGGCTCTCCAGCCTTACCTGTTATTGCACACATAGTAATGGAGGAATTACTAGATAATGCACTAGAAAGATTAGGACAAAAACCTAAAGTGATTTGCAAGTATGTAGATGACTTATTCTGCATAACAAAAACAAAATATGTGAATAAAACCCTTGATGCCTTAAACAGTTTTCATAGACACATTAAATTTACGATGGAATTAGAGAAAGACAAAAAATTATCTTATTTCGATTTATTGATCATGAGACAACACAATACAATATCAACAGATTGGTATCAAAAATCTACTGCTTCAGGACGTATTATTAATTTTTACTCGAATCACCCAAAGCACGTGAAAATTAACACAGCACGAAATTTCGCAAAAAGAGTATTTCAATTAAGTGACGCAAAATACCACAAAGATAACATCAAAAAAATAAGAAAAATTTTACAAAAAAACAGTTTCTCCTTTATTATGGCAATGCAAATAATAAAAAACGCGCAAGATGATCTTAATAGAACACCAGTATTAAAACAGGAGAGAGTTTACAAATCTATGACGCATGTCCCAGGTTTTACAGAGAGAATTATTCAATCAGATATTTACAACAAACACAATGTCAATATTGCATTAAAAACTGACTTTACTTTAAACATGTTGTTTTCAAATACTAAAACAAAAATTGATAAACTAGACAAATCTAACGTAATATACAAAATACCATGTTACGGAGATGGATCAAATGATTGTAATAAAATATATATAGGAACGACAAAGTCGAAGTTAAGGACGAGATTAGCTGCACACAAATCAGATTATAAAAATAGAAAGGGAATAACAGAACAAAAAACCGCGCTAGCAGCCCACTGTGCAATGAGTAACCACTCTCCCAATATAGAAAATGCAACAATACTACAACAAGAAAATAACTATAAAAAGAGATACATAACTGAGATGTTACATATTATTAATACTCCGGAGGACAGAAGTATGAATTATAAAAGAGATACAGAAAATTGCGCGCAAATGTACAGACATATTATAACAAAATATAAACAAAAAAATCTTTAGTAGGCATAATAGTCCCACTATAGGAGATTCACAGCTTTACTCGAAGCAAGGTGATTTTATAATAAGTTTAAAATTTCAATATATACATAAAAATTGTTTCTTTGTAAAAGATAAAAATGTTGTCTTGTGTGTTTTTAAGTTTGTTTATTGTTTGTATATTTTTTAGTTCCTGAAGAAGAACACCGAAGGTTGTTCGAAATATTGAACAATATAAATGTATTTTAATAAAACAAAAAAGAGTTTTATTTAAATAAATGTACTGACCTAGAGCCCAAAAAAGATTAAGTGAACAAAAATTGAATTTTTTAAGGTCAAATAAAATATAAACTTAAACAGAAATCAGTTTGTTTATTAATTGTAAATGTATTCAATCTTATTTAGTTTTAGTGATGACGTGAATGATTGCAGGAATTCTGTAAGTTGCAGCTCATTTAATTTTTCTTGTGAACTGATGTTAATTAATTTTTAGCAAATTTAAGGCAAAAATTATTTTTAATAATTATGAACGCATTCATTTATTAATTCCATTCACAATTTCTACAAATTAATGAATTACATTTCTAATAGGTAGTTAAGTAAAACCCAATTGTGAATCTTTCTATGGAAATTTTGTCGTCAAATACATTTCAAAGTAGTTTTATTTATATTTTTATTACAAATAGTTATAATGAAATCGAATATGCATTTTATAACTCAAATATTCAAAAAATATAGATTGAAGTTTTTTTCCACTAACACCACTAAGTAAGTTAATTTGTTGTACATAAAATTCTGTACGAACGCTTAGTTTCCACTTTGTTTAACCACCCTATTCACATTATCCAGTCATATTTTCAGTTTTGTTACGATACTAAAAAAACATAGCTACTTCAGCTAATCGCACACGAACTGGCTTTTAAGTTGCGTATTGTTTATTTGCAAAGTCAAAACTCAGCCGCTGTGTGTTCGTTTTCCTGCTGAAAATAGTAAACTGAATTTAACTTGCTTCAGTTCTGTGTGTGCTCAGTTTAACTATTTTCAGCTGGCATAAAATATAAAACTGAGTTCAGTGTTTATTTTCAGCATGTAACTGAAAAAAGATGAACTGGTTAGTAAAACGTGACTGCTAATAGCAGTTTTTCGAAACACTGGTTTATACTAAGTTGATGGCTCGCGGAGACGTAGGGTTAAAATACGTACTAATGGTCATCATTATTTGATACAATAATTAATGTAATCGATTCTCAGTAATTGATAATAAAAGTCTTATTGCTTGTTAAAATCATAAGGTTGGTAATCTAGTTGGGAAGTCTTTCCGCCAAAAATATGTCCCTACTCGATTACCTTTTTAAAAATTGTTTGCTGGGTAGTTATTAAACACATTTTTTCGAATAAACCATTGCAAAGTGTTGTATTCAGAAACACAATAGCTAATATACTCCTTTTATCATTTCATACTTACTGCTTTTAAAAATCAATTTTCAATTAAGGTGAAAATTGAATGTAGTATAATATTCCTTCATCTTATTTATCATACCATTTTCCATAACGTTCTCGCTTAGTTGCGGTTATTGGTGATGATGAAAGGATGATCAATTGCTGGTTTTGTCATGGACATTGTCACTTAAGATGTAGTGGTGTTTTCGGACTCGTTGCTAAGTATCTATCGAAGAAAAATTGTCTTCTACGGTGCTGCAATGATTGCAGAAAAATAAGTATTAGTTTCTTCCGTTTTTTTTCAGGATCTTGCAACCGTTTTATAGAAACTCAAGAGGAGGCGAAAGCTCTTTCTGAAAAAATTTTGCAGTATGGGATACTCTTTGAGGAACTTAAATCATTATATTCTTTAAAATCCCTGTTCAGTCTTTTTCTGAAAGTCGAAAATCTGCCAGAAAAATTAACTAAGAAAAACTTATTGACCCATCAGTGTATCAAATAGAACTACTTTTGCAACAAACTCATGATGCTGCCACCTCATCTGCTGCAACTAACAATATCTTTAATACTAGGCCAATCCAGTCACAAACGCCTAGTGCTACTATCATTGGTACTGCGTTAAATATTAATCCTATATCACATCAGAATCACTCCGTCGATGTAGTTATCTCCACTCAAGACAGCCGAACTCAGCTCAACTGACTGTGATTCCTCCAAATACGACTACTAGTGAACAAATTGATGCTTTTGCATGAGCTGTATTGAAACGGCTTTCTGGAGATCTTTCGGCGGCGATTCGGAATGGTGTAATTAAAAATGGTTCCAATGAATATCCAGCGTCACCATAACGTGTCCAAAGAGTACATTCATATTTATTATAGAAAAAGTAAAAACGGTATTTATTTACCTAAAATCCAGGTATTTTCCTGCATCGTATGCTGTAAATATTGTTTTAGATCACTCTTGTCCCATACAAATGAGCAAGGGTATCGAGCATCTACATAACGGATGTTAATTTTAGAGTCACATAACTACAAAAACACATTCGCTTATAAATAGTTTTTGTAATATTATTACCCTTACTATCATGACATTCAAGCTGTAGTAACAAATACAAATGTAGCATTTCTTTTGGTGGAGCTACTATTTGTTCGGGTGTTCCATCTACACAACTAATTACTGCTGGAAATTGTGTTCTTGCAAAAAAAAAACGTTTTGCACTAGTTTTTTTTTTTCTTTCTCAGTCATCCAAACGTTGATCCACTTCTAGCTTTTTTTTCCAAAAATTCTATTATTTCCTTTAAAATACAGCAAACAGTTCTTGTCAGGAGACGCTAAATTTTTGACACCGTAATATTTTTAAGGTCAAAAGCAACAAGCGCTAAAGGTTGGATTTTAAACAGCGTTTTGAAATAAAATGTTTAAACAGTCGAAATTTTGTTTATTTATTTGTCTATTCAAAATGTAATATAAAAGCCCTACTGGGCTAATTAATCTAAGTATATTACATAGTAAAACTAAAGCATTAAGAACTAGTTATATATGAATACACAATAGTTTTGTAAATTTAAATTTTTAAATAAACTTGACTTTAAATGAACATTGTTTTGAACTGTATTTATACATGTACATAATATATTTCGACAATTTATAAAATAAACAATAATGCATTAAGCAATTTTAGTAAAAAAAAAATTCTAAATAGCATTGATTTTCATCTACTAATAGTTTTTTAGTCTCCTTTTCTAAGTCGTCTGGAGTTGTTTTCCATTTTTGTCGAATGTTAGACATATATGGATCTGAAGTATACAACAAAATGGTGATAAGGTCTTTATTAGTACAACATCTAGATATTTTTCTTGTGCTATGTTCGCGAAAGAGTCTGTAGTCTTTGTTCCCTTTTTTCTGCGCTTCTTCAGACAGATCTTCTATATTTAGCATATTATGTTGAATCTTTCGTTCCCCATGATACAAAATTCTCCATGAGTATTTCTTATTGTAAAGTGCTGCTGTTTTATTGGCTTTATCTCAATTTTTTTTTGCATTTATCTTTTTGCTGCATGCTAAAACATGTAATATGATTTTGAATCGTCTTATTAACTCATAACTACACCTGTCATGGTTGCTGCAGACTTTGGATCAGAAAAAAATTTTCTTGCAGTATTTTCATCATTCGAATTTCCTTCTCTTTGTTTAGGTGGGTCGATTATAAGACCTAGCTGAAGATATCTTTCTTATATTTGTTCGTTTGTTATTTCGTTTTTCTGTATTTTCTTTACTGTTTCTTATGGACCAAACTCCAAATCATTACCTTAATTTTGTCCTTCATCTTTTGAACTTTAAGTACCCAAATACTTTGTTGATGAGAGAATTTCATTTTTCCATGTATCAATTTCTGTTGCTCTATTAGTTCAGGGCTCTAGGCTGGTAGAAATTTTTATTAAGCGTAGCGGAACGAAAGATACCATAAACAAATTAGCATTTGAATAATTAAGCAAGGATTTAGCTTACATTTTCTTACCTATGTGATAATAAAACTTACATTTGAACGAATGCCAAAATAAACGTGTGCATTTAGGTATTTTATTTAAGATTTCCTTTTTAATTATTTCATTATTCTGTATTCTTAATCATCGTATTGTTTCATGATATATTTGCCATTACCAATTCTAATGGGTAACCAAAATTGCGTTGAATATTTAGATTTTGCAATTGTCATAGGTAAAATATAGTGCATTTCTGTATTATTAGATATCATCACAAAAGTTATAAATGGCATCTTTCTGGTGCACATGGGCGCAACCTGCCGCACATATAATGTATTTAACGGGAGGGATATATGCCCTATTAAGCACGAGATTTTTGAAAAAAATTTTTTAAAACAAAAATAAACTTCGTTTTAACCAAATATTCGGTAAGTATATTTTGGATCACCCTGTTCAGTATGTTATAGTTGGAACAGAGTTTTAAACTTTTGCCTTTCTAGGTTAACTGGTATTTACTTTGAAATAAATAAGAAACAACTGAGATCGGTAACCACAACAAATTGATTTTTGTCCGCCTTCTGTGCCACTGTGCGCCGGCAGAACAATGGTATTAATTTGTTCTTGCTCTTGTATGTGGAGAAAACGTGTCGATGTTCATGTTCTGTTTGATCATAATTTTCTGTTTGTTTTGGGTTGTTTCAATGTTTAAAAAAAGAGAGTGTTCGCATTGTTGATCTATAGATGGCGTTAATTCGAAATAGAGAAGTCTTACTAAAAGTCATATTCGATGGCGAACGTCATTGCTCAGACAAATGTTCGGCAAACGATAGTTGCACATGAACGAAGCATTCATATTGGATGTCGACATTAGCCGAATTCATGTGCGACATGATGTTCATAGTATGAATTTAAAATGCCTTTATTACAGAAAGACTTTTGTGCAGATTTAAATTTAATTAATTCAGATAATTTGTAAAGAATAAAAAATTAAATACAGGTGGAAACTTTTGTTAAAGCATTAAGTGTCCAACATATAGAATTCAGCTGGGGGTACCCTAACTAACTAACAAAATAATAAAATAAAATTATACTCAATGTATATCTTCTAATTCATAAAAAAGATTATTACAAATTGGTGTTTTCATTTCAGTCATTTATTAAAAAAAAAACCATATGTAATAAATGTACAAAAAACTAACTAACAACAGGTAGATTAATTTTGTATTGTTGTTGTGGGGTTTATATATTGTAGTGTGACTGATCGGTTAATGTTATGATCACATAAGTACTGTAATAAAAAGTCTAAATTGCCGACACTCTTGCATTCACAACAATAAGCTCATTTTACACTGCACACATGCAGTTTAATGAACCAACAGCCAAGTGGTCTGCAAAATAATGCAACGATCAGCATTTTGCCATTGCACACAAAATATTTTTTCTATTTAAGTAAATTTTTAAAAATAGGAATAATAAGAATTTAATATTTCCACTCAATCCTGAATTTTGTAAATTACTCAAAATTCACGATTGCCTGGTATTTTACTAAAGTTAAGATATGGATAAATTAGGTTAAGTATAGAAATAAGAGGTTGAGTGTAATTTAGAAAAATACTCAACCAAATAGTATATAAGAAGAAAAATTTGTTAGAATAGACATTATTAAATAAACATCGCTGAGTAGCTTTAATTGCGGAGCACTAAGCTAATAAACAAAGGTCACAGGACAATTTGTACATATGTAAATTATAAACAAATAAATAAATAAAACATGCCGAATAATATGTTCCCTTCACTACATATGTATGTTAATCTAAATTAAAAATAAGAAAATAAAATGAACTACTATGTACAATTTTATATAAAAATGTCATCGACATTTCCTTAAATATATCTTCAAGAGCTTTTAAATTATACGCATATCAATATCTTAAAGAATATGGTACACAATCGTAAGTTTCTATGAAAAGTTAAGAGGCCCATAACTCGGAAAATATGGGCGAGATCCAATTTTTTTAATAAAAGTTTTTTTCTTATTTTTTAATTCTCTATCGCACCATATATCTGTTTTTTTAGGTACTTCACTAAAGTAGATTTGTTCCAAATGATAAGGGAAATAGAAGGCAGGCATGGATTTTTGCCCGCTGCCTCGAAGGACACGGAACGGTCTGGACGATTTTCAATAGCAACTCTTTCGAAACTCTGTCTGATCGATTGACGACTGTAGTGCCTTGGCAAATTTGATTTCAACACAAACACGGACGGACAGACTGACATCGCTCAATCGACTTCGCTATGCATAAGAACTTAGAATATACATATATACATTATGGGGATGGAAATGGATATTGTAGAAATTAAAAACGGAATGACAAACTTAGATATACCCTTTTTCCACTTTTTGTTGTGAAGGATATAAAAAGGCGTTTTCAATGATAACACAAAATGCTGTTTTTTCCATGGAAACTATTACTACGTTTACACGGAGGACTTATTCGCAAATAAAATTATTACAAATAGAAGAATTTGACGCATAAACGCTGAATTAAATTGTTATTTGTGAATAAGTAACTCACAAAAATAATTCCTGATTAACAATACTACTTGAAAATAAGATTAAAAATGTTGCCACTTTTTTAACGT
This sequence comes from Gymnosoma rotundatum, assembly GCA_916610165.2. Lineage (NCBI taxonomy): Eukaryota > Metazoa > Arthropoda > Insecta > Diptera > Tachinidae > Gymnosoma > Gymnosoma rotundatum. The sequence continues at coordinate 62,562,593 of OU744339.1, forward strand.
TTCCAGTGATTTCTTCGATGTGGCACACGCATAACCTATGACAGATCTCAAATTAATTGTTTAAAAAAGTGGGTGAAAATATAACGTATAAAAATTTTTAGAATTTAATTAAATATAATTAAAATTAAGAGTGAAAGTGGTCGCTGTAGTTGGGGCAATGAGGAAAGGAAAGAGCTTCTTGAACTCATGAAGGAGAACAAAATAATGGAGCAACTTGATGGCAAAACTCGACGCAATAAAAATGTATATTTGCATCATGCAAGGGAAATGTCTAAAAAAGGTAAGCTAGCTAATTATAATTTATATATTTATAAATATTATTTAAATAACCAACTTAAAAACTGCCTTTAGGTTTTAGTAAAAGTAGCGATCAAATCAAATTAAAATTCCGCACACTTAAAAAAGATTATTTCAATGATGAAGACTGCATAGATGCAGAGATGACGGAAGAGTTTTTAGATGAAACTTTCTCTGAACCTTATATGATGAGTACCTCTGTTGCAATGACTGCAAGTCAACAAAATAGTGAAAAAGTCACAAAGAAAAAGAGTAAGTCACATTTTAAATAGACTAATAGTGTTTTATCGGTTTTTACATATTAGGAAGCGCCATTCAGATGACTTTACTTGAAATTGCTGCAGATATAAAAGACACGCAGCAGTCTGTTTTAAAACTAATAAAAGAAGAAAATAAAGCTTTCATGGAAGAAGAACGACGACAATACGAAAAGCAGCTTCTGGAAACAAAGCAAATGATGAAAGAAGAACGTAAGGCAACTAGAGCAATGTTGCTTGAAATTTTAAAAATGTAAGTTATAATGAAATATTTTTAAAAGAAATTAAACATACAACAAGCTCATAATTTTCATTTCAATTTCAGGTAACAATTAAAATTTGACCTAATATGTGATGTCATTTGAAACAGTCTTCTTTTTAAAAGACAAATGCTGTGCCTTTTTGTTTTTTTTTTTTTTACTCTTCAGCAATGAATTTTAAAAATCTTTTATTTTATTTATGTATATAGTTTTTATTTTATTTGGACTATTTTATAAATTGAATCAATAGTTTTCAGTCTTAAGTTTATTATTACACAGAGATAAACCAAAATTACACACATACTCGCAAATGTAATACATTTCCTGGATAGCTACTTCCTTTTTCAGTATTCTTTGTATCTATGTATGTATATATCGAAGAAAGCTAAAGTAGAATGTATCTATCCAGAAAATTATTACATTTTGCTAGTATCTAATTATGCATAATCTCTTTGTAATAATAAAGTTAAGCCTTAAAACTTTTAATTCATTTTTGATTTTGCTTTAAATTCTTTTTTAATTCACTGAACATTCAATAACTGATTATTTAATAAAAAGCTTGTAGATATTTAGTTTTGAGGTAATGCAGTGGAGTGAGCTCGATTATTATTTTAGTTATTTAATAACGAAAATAAATTTTATTTTAAATTTTGATATGATTTATTTGGTAATTTTTATATTATTTTTAAATTCACAATCATTTTTCTAAGATCTTCTACTTTCACGTATGGGATAATTATTTTTCAAATAGATTTTTATTTTTTCTCTGGTTTGTTTTGGATTAAAATGTTCGCCCGAGATAGATCTTGTGGATGTCATGTGATTCGGTTGCGGGAAGGGATTCCTTATTTCTTCATTTTCATTCCAATAGCCGTAATAAGGTTCCTTTTGTTTTTCACAAAAGTTGTGTAGTATTGTACAAGCTACCACTACTTTAGGAACCATGGAGATAGATTTGTCCGTCCGCTTTGAAAGACAGCGCCACCTTCCTTTTAATCTACCAAAAGCGTTTTCGACACACACACGAGCAGCAGAAAGACTCCTCACAAGATGTTAGTGTACCAGTATATGGCTTTAATAGCCATTCCATTAAGGGGTATGCTGGATCACCTACTATTATAAGAGGAATGTTTCCTTCATTTATGGAAGAGGTGTATGGGGGAATTAGCTTAGATACATGAAGGAAAACACCTGATTCCTTAAATACCGTTGCATCGTGAATGCTTCCGGGAAATTTAATGTTAACATTTCTTCTTTTGAAGGTGGCAAAACAGTAATGTGAGTACCTTACAGAAAAAAATGCAATTATAGGTTTATAAACCTTTTCCTACTGAAATAGTCTTACTTACCATCAATTGAGCCAATTAGATTTGGTATGTTGGAAATTTTTTCAAATCTTTTTGCAGTCTGTAAGCATTCTTCTAATTTTGGAAATTTTACGAAGTCCTTAGTAAGTTTTAAAATACCATTTAGTGCTATATAAAAGTACTTATGTACAGTGGACTTATGGACACCGAAAACATCTCTTACTACTCTATATTCGGCACATGAAGCCAACTTGTACAAACAAATGGCAATTTGTTTTTCCGGCGGAACAGGTACAGTTAAATGAACCTTTTGCTTAACTAGATAAGGTTTGAATAAACCACACAATGTGAGAAACGATGATTTAGTCATACGCAGCGATTCAAAGTATAACTACTTGTTTTGTGGCTCTTGAATCAACGTCCAGTAGTGGTCACTTCTATGGCGTGCTTTAAATCGCCTTTCACTGCGTTCCTTGAAAACAGCTTCTGCTATAGACGTCAAATATTCACTTTTAAAATTTTCAAGAAAAATTTGCAGTATGCGCTGTCTACGTTTACACGATATCAAAAAATTTTGATGACTTTTGAAAAGCCGTTTTTGTATAATTTGATTCCAGTTTTGCATTAACTGAATTGCAAGAAAAATGATAATTTTTGATTTTTTCATTTTTAATTCTGTTTATGTTTCCGATATACAGAGCTACCATATAATTACAATTTTATTTAATGCCAGATGGTTTGGTGTTTACACAAAATTTTAGTGTAAACAGTGAGTTAGTTATTCGCGAATATTTTTTATTTGCAAATAGACTACGTATAAACGTAGTATATGATACTCTTGCCACAAATTTTTGCATAGCCGGCCTTTGGCCGGGAGCAAGAATTTTCTCCTAAGCGAAGTCGGTGTTAGTTATACCATAGAGGAGGAATTTCTTGCCCCTGGCAGAAGGCCGTCTATGCAGAAAATCTTTGGTAAACGAAGCGGTTGTTAGCTATACCATAGAGACATAATTTTTGCGCCCGACTGAAGGCCGTTGTTGTTTTAAGTGCGAACATTATGACACTATTATAAGTGACCTATATCCATACTAAAAACGACACCATGTCCATTAAAATTATGTCCTTGGACACTTTGATATACAAATCATTTTTCAATCGATCCAGTTGACAGAATGTTACAAATTTTCAGCATAGCTTTATTCCTCCTCAAAATATATTTAATATCTATCTGTATGTCTATCTTTTTGAGAAGTGTCAGTTGAATACGAAGTACTTATTATTTTATCCTACCTTTGTTATGGGTGCCTCTAAAGGTAAAGACGTTAACTTTGCTAGACTTGTACGCCTGATGCCATCAGAGGCAATTGAACGAACATCAAAACTTCCTCGACGTATGGAGTGAAGTGAACCACGGGGGGCTTCTTTTGCTTGTGGAAGAGTAGCATTAAAATCTGTTTGTCCACCAGGTACATCAAAATATAACACATAATGTGTTGGGACTCTAAAAGATAAAATCAAATATATGTATATTAATATTAATTGTCAAAGCGTGTTAAAAAATCATTCTTAAAATACTTTTGTTCTGTTTGCTGAATAGCTTTCAAACGAACAAAGATTTTATACCTAAAAAACTCTTTATACTCCAGGGAATGAGGAGGCAGTTCAAATTAACTAAAACTTTATCAATAATACTAATACTGGACGACTGATAAACTTCTATTCTAAACATCCTAGAAAAATTATTATAAACACAGCCACAAATTTCATCAGAAGAGTTTTAGACGTTAGTGATGCGGCTTTTCACCAAGAAAACAAAAACAAAATTATGGACATATTAAAATTGAATGATTTCCCAATAAGAACTATAAAAGAATTGATGAAAAATGTTGAAGAAAAAAGAACAAAAATAGACGAACTGCCAAAAATTTATAAAGGATTAACCTATATACCTGGACTATCAGAAAGATTAAAAGGCTGTGATATATATGACGCGGGAAAGTACCAATTAGCCTTCAGGACGAGTAATTCAATACAACGATTGTTTAGTAATATGAAATCGAAAATTGACAAAGGAGACAAAAGTAACGTTGTGTATAGTATAAATTGTAACGGAAACGAATCCAGTAAGTGTGATATGATTTATGTTGGGACAACTAAAACAAAACTAAAAACTAGACTCGCATGACATAAATCTGACTTAAAAGCTATACACAAACCGGTGGAGCAAAAAACAGCACTTGCTGCCCACTGTGCAACGAAAAATCATATACCGAACTTTGACGATGTGAGAATATTAAAAGAAGAGAAAAACTATGGTAGAAGATTTACTTTAGAAATGTTACATATAATTGACGTTCCATCAAATAAGAGATTAAATTACAAGCAAGACATCGAAAAATGCGCTCAAATTTACAGAAATATTATTAGTAAACAAAAAAGATCAACCTAACTGTCAGTGGATAAGTGTTTACTGCACAATATATACGTGCTTTTGCAAACATTGTTAGTTTAGTTTAATTGTGTTTAATTTAAAAATGTAAATATTTGTTTTCACCTATTTTCTTTGTTTAATTGTAACAATGTTTTTTTGTATTGTTTTGTATTCTTGACAGTTTCCCCTGAAGATGAATAGCGAAGCTATTCGAAATATTGGGAATAAAAATTAAATAAAAATTAAATAAAATAAAATTAAAAAAGTGTTTTAATTACCCAAAAAACGACCTTAAGCCAAACAAAAATTTTTAAATCATTTATCAAAAATTAAAAGGGCAACAATACACCACATTTTCATCAACACACGGAAGGCACACCGCAAACATCATCATGACTATTTACAAAAGAATAAAAGACAAATACAACAACAACACCATCAACATTGTTAAAGATTTTTCAAGAAACAGTAAAACATTGTCTAAACTTAAATCTTCTACAACCTTCTTAATTAAATGCAAACAAACAGGTATAGTCCCAAACTTTTTAAATAATTCAACGAAAAACGTTTATAACATATACAAGGTGAATAACAACATCCCGCCAAATTTTTACAAATTATTAACAAAACATATCAATCATTTTCATTTAAAATTATTGAATTTGTTGATACAGCAGAAACACCAACTAATAAAAACATGTGAAAAGAAAAATAAAGAGAATAGAAAAATGATAGAATTACTTCTGGATGAAGGAGATAGAGAATTATATTTTAGGAGTGAAAATATATTATATGAAAACTTTAACACAAAACAAAAACGAAAACATATCAACAAACTTAACGTATTAAAAACCAAAGAATATATTAAGTTAAACATAACACACAACGGACAGTGGTTTATTAACATTACAGACGTAAATATACCAACAAATATACAATGGTTGTTCTCATTAGGCCCCAAGTTTGGTCTACCTAGCTCGAACAAAACGTTTCCACTTTTTAAATGCATTGCTGATGTGGAAGATTGCATACAAACTTTAGACGTGAAAGAAAAACAAGAGAATGCAAGAATAAAATTAATATCATTAGTAGAGAATCATATCAACAAAACAAAAACTAACCAAAGAGACAAGTACATATTAAGCACAGTGAAACAAGCGGAAAAATTTCTCAAAGAAAATAAAGACATATTAATTTTAAATTCTGACAAAGGTAATAAAACAGTGGCAATGAAAAGACAAGATTATGAACAAAAAATGAACGAAATCATTCAGGACATGTGCACTTATAAACGTTTAAAAAGAGACCCAACATCGACAATACAAAACAAAACTAATATGTTTGTTGAAAAATTACATAAATTGGACATAATAACAATCAACGAGAAAAACGCGTTAACAAATAGAACAGCAATAGCACCAAGAATATACGGTCTGCCAAAAGTACACAAAGAGGGTACACCTTTAAGACCTATTTGTTCCTCACAAAACTCTCCTTCCTATGACCTATGCAAGTACTTAGCATCAATCTTAAAAAACCTGACGAAAGAATCAAAATATAACATCAAAGACGCAATAAGTTTTAAGTCACGGATAAATAATACTCCCATAAATGAAGACGAAATTATGGTATCTTTTGACGTCGTATCTCTTTTCCCGAGCGTTCCCATTAACTTAGCATTAGAGATAATTGAGAGAAATTGGGAACGATTAAAAGAGTATACGAAAATAACCAAGACATTGTTCATGGAACTTTTAACTTTCTGCATAAAAAGAGGCAGATACTTTCAATATGAAAATAAAATTTATGAACAACGTAAGGGCATGCCAATGGGGTCACCTTTATCTCCCGTTATTGCTGACATTGTAATGGAAGAGTTACTAGATTGGACAATTAAAAACCTTGGATATGAACCTAAGATTTTAACAAAGTACGTGGTTGACATTTTTACAATATTAAAAAGACATAAAGTAGAAGAAGTCCTTTATAATTTAAACTCATTCAACAGACAAATACAATTCACAGTTGAAAAAGAAGAAGGAAACAAAATACCATATTTGGATACTCTAGTCATTAGACAACAGAACAAAATATTACTAAATTGGTATCAAAAACCAACCGCATCTGGACGACTGATAAACTTCTATTCTAAACATCCTAGAAAAATTATTATAAACACAGCCACAAATTTCATCAGAACAGTTTTAGACGTCAGTGATGCGGCTTTTCACAAAGAAAACAAAAACAAAATTATGGACATATTAAAATTGAATGATTTCCCAATAAGAACTATAAAAGAATTGATGAAAAATGTTAAAGAAAAAAGGACAAAAATAGACGAACTGCCAAAAATTTATAAAGGATTAACCTATATACCTGGACTATCAGAAAGATTAAAAGGCTGTGATATATATGACACGGGAAAGTACCAATTAGCCTTCAGGACGAGTAACTCAATACAACGATTGTTTAGTAATATGAAATCGAAAATTGACAAAGGAGACAAAAGTAACGTTGTGTATAGTATAAATTGTAACGGAAACGAATCCAGTAAGTGTGATATGATTTATGTTGGGACAACTAAAACAAAACTAAAAACTAGACTCGCATCACATAAATCTGACTTAAAAGCTATACACAAACCGGTGGAGCAAAAAACAGCACTTGCTGCCCACTGTGCAACGAAAAATCATATACCGAACTTTGACGATGTGAGAATATTAAAAGAAGAGAAAAACTATGGTAGAAGATTTACTTTAGAAATGTTATATATAATTGACGTTCCATCAAATAAGAGATTAAATTACAAGCAAGACATCGAAAAATGCGCTCAAATTTACAGAAATATTATTAGTAAACAAAAAAGATCAACCTAACTGTCAGTGGATAAGTGTTTACTGCACAATATATACGTGCTTTTGCAAACATTGTTAGTTTAATTTAATTGTGTTTAATTTAAAAATGTAAATATTTGTTTTCACCTATTTTATTTGTTTAATTGTAACAATGTTTTTTTGTATTGTTTTGTATTCTTGACAGTTTCCCCTGAAGATGAATAGCGAAGCTATTCGAAATATTGGGAATAAAAATTAAATAAAATAAAATTAAAAAAGTGTTTTAATTACCCAAAAAACGACCTTAAGCCGAACAAAAATTTTTAAATCATTTATCAAAAATTAAAAGGTCAACAATACACCACATTTTCTTCAATAATACTAAAACTAATTTGTTTGTTTATTTCCAATTTTCAGCTCATCAGTGAGTAAAATGTAATACTGTAAATAAAATTAGTTGTACTTTTCAAGCGCCTGGCAATAACCTTTTTTTAATTACTTATTATTAATCCCTCAAATCCTCGTATATAGACCGCTTGTACACGAACAAAAACTTAATGCCAAAGTCGTGTACGTGACTTGCTCCCTTTGATACACTCATGCTGTCAACATTGCGCATTCAGTATTGCAAAGATGTACAAACAAATAGAGCTGTTATCTACAAAATAATGAAATGAAAACAAACAAGTACAAGTGCAATTTTCGGCTATGGCGAATCTTCAACATATATGTATGTATGTATAACCACATGTGCCATACAACAACTTTCCCATTGAATAGTTTAAATAAAATTCAGGATATTCTTATTTTTATTTATTATTCTTTCCTCCCATAAAGTTGTTATGTTCAAAAATTGTAAAATTTGCACAGAGTTTTTGTCCCAGCTTAGTAAATGAAAAGTGAAAAACTCACAAATTTTTCATTATATATCATAAACACAAGTAGAACCACCAGGCAAAAATTTATAACTCTGATCCAACTATAACACACTAAACAGGGTGATCCTAAATAGCCTTTCCGAATATTTTGTTACAAATAAATTTTTCTTAGGAAATTTTAATTTTCAAATTACTATAACTTTTTTGTTTTAAAAGATATCAAATCAAAATAAATGTTTTTTTTTTTAATTATGCAGTTTGTTAGTTATCAGTGCTAGCAAAATAAAGTCGTTACATTTTTTAGAAGTTTTAAAATTTTTTGTTTTAAAAAGGGTCAAAAATCTTTAAAAATCTCGTGCTTAATAGGGCATAACTCCCTCCCGTTAGAAATCGTAAAAAAGATATTTCTTTCTGTTATAGCCCAAAGCCTCCCCTACACACCTATACCCCATTATATGTATGTGCGCCAGGTTGCGCCCATGCCCTCCAGCGCAATTTTTCTGACAATTTATGAATACATACGAAATTTTTTTTCTACAGAATTAGAATTTTTTTATCTTTTTAACGCAAAGGTAAAGCCAAATTTTTTCAAATTTCCCTGAAAGATGGCGTTTATAACTTTTTCGATTGAATCTAGTAATATGCAAATTCAACAAACGAAAAAAAATAATTGAAAAAATAGTTCAGGCAAACAAAAATTTAAAATTTACTAAAAGTCAGTATATGGAATTGCGGAAGAGAAATAATGAGAAGAATTGCAGAATTTTCCCTGAGTATCGTGATTTAGTTTCTGTCAAGAAAGAATGTTTGCTCCCACATTCTATTAGCGTTACTTCAAGTTCAGCAGAAATCAAATTGCAAGGTTTTCTTGAGCATACCCCAGAGAGATTGCTAAATACACTTGATGGTGAAACAGCAGTATTACTTTAATTTCTAAGTAGGGATATGATGGAGCGTCTGGCCAAAAACAATATAAGCAATGTAATGGTGAAAATTCTTCAGATGCTAATTATTTACAGTATCTTTTGTTCCGCTATGCTTAAGAAAAATTTCCAGCCTAAAGCCCTCAACTAGTAGAGCAACATGATATATGGAAAAATGAAATTCCCTCATCAACAATGTATTTAGACCCATAATATTTGCATATAAAAAGTTTAAAAATGAAATTAAGGACCTTCAACCCGTAATATTTAAATTAAATGACCAAGACATCGAAGTAAATTTTAAAACGTGTTTAACAGTGATTGATTGAAAAGCTGCACAACTTTTAGCGGAAACAAAGTCGTCGTCAAGCTGCATTATATGCCAAATGACATCAAGCCAATCAAATCAATCTCCGCACAAGACGATAGCTTTAAGGAAGTTTTCGAATTTGGATTGTCGCCTCTTCATACTAGGATTCGTAAAATAGAGCGAAACCATAAGAAACAGTAAAGAAAATTCAGGAAAATGAAGGAAAATAAGAACAAACTCACGAAAGATATCTTCACCTAGGCCTTATAATCGACCAACCTAAACAAGGAGAAGGAAATTCGAATGGTTGAAATACTGCAAGAAGATATTTCCGATCCAGAAACTGCAGCATATATCACAGGTGTAGATCATGAGTTAATAAGACGATTAAAAATCATATTACAAGTCTTAGCAACCAGCAGAAAGATAAATGCAAAAAATTTGGAGATTAAGCCAATAAAACAGCCGCACTTTAGAAAAAAATGCTCTTGGAGATATATGTCTTCAACGGTTCATGAAATTTTGTAGTATGGGGAACAAATCATTCAACATAATATGCTACCAATAGGAGATCGGTCTGAAAAAGTGCAAGAAAAAAAGGAACAAAGACTACAGATTCTTTCGCGAACATTGCACAAGAAAAATGTCTAGATGTTATACTAATGAAGACCTTATCACCATTTTGTTGTGTACTTCAAGCCCATATATGTCCAACATTCAACAAAAAGGGAAAACAACTCCAGTAGAATAAGAAGAGTAGGCTAAACAACTATTAGAAGATGAAAATCAATGCTATTTAGAAGAAATTTTAGTGGCTCCTTGAATTGAGAGTATACGTATGTATGTAAATTAATCAATATTAATTTTATAAATTGTTATAGAAATATTTCAAAATAAAATAAAACTAAAAATATTTTTTTGAAAAAAAAAATTAATGAACTAAAGCCAAAAACTAATTTCGATTCATTTATAAAATCCACAGTTCAAATACTAATTTAATAAGAACTACATTATAAAACGCAACGGCACAGCGGTTCGTACCAGAGACCTGCAACTTGTATGATCGAGCCGTCTTGTTCACAGTAGTTGAATTTTAAGAACATCACGAACAAGTATTACGTCAATTTAATACTTGTTGCTTTTTATACACAAACACAAAATGCAACAACAAGTGTAAACCATTTTCAAAATTAGACTTGAACAGATTTGTATTAATACAAAACGTCTCGTTAACAAGAAGTTATTTTTTGCGCAACTCCTTTATTGTACATGACTTATTGGAGTTTTACCAAAAACAATCGAGCCACTTGAAAGTATAAAAGTACCATACAGAAATTTATAAAAACAATAAGAAAAACCTACAGATGTACATTTTCTATCTCTTTAACATATTAGCACTTTTTTATTTTTAGCTAGCATTGAAAAAATTTATACATATAAAATATTTTACAAGCAAACACAATTTTTGTTAAAATCATATTTACACATGTAAGAGGGCTGCTCTATATATTTCTGGCCTAATAGTGAAAATGCGAATATTTATAATCAAAAATGGTTTTATTGTTTTTCAAAGTATTCTCCAGAATGATTTATACACTTTTGCATGCGCTCAAACCAGTTGTCGAAGCACTTTTTCCACTCCGATTGAGACACCTCTAAAACATAGTTTTTGAACACTTCAACAGCTTCTTCTGGCGACGAAAATCGTTGACCACGCATTTTTTTCTTGATGTGCGGAAACAAGAAGAAGTCATTAGGTGCCAAGTCAGGGCTGTACGGCGGACGACCCATTAATTCGACGTTTTGGCCGGTCAAAAACGCTCTGGTTTGATCCGATGTGTGAGAGCTCGCATTGTCATGGTGAACAATGATTTGTCTTTTCTTGTTGGTTTTTCGAATTTCTCCCATGACTTCAGGCAAACAAATTGTAGTGTACCACTCAGAAGTGACCGTCCTACGTTGCTCAAGCGGAACAGTCGCCACATGACCAGTTTTGCCAAAGAAACAGGCGACCATTTGCTTCGAAGTGCTTCTTCCACGAACAACTTTCGTTGGATTTTGCTCGTCTTTGAAGACCCACACGGTCGATTGTTGTTTCTTTTCGGGCTCATACGCATAGATCCATGATTCGTCACCTGTGACGATCTTATAAACGTCTTTTGAAGCACCGCAATCGTATTTTGGCAACATTTCTTTGCACCAATCGACACGAGCCTTTTTTTAACGACTTTCAACTTGTGCGGGATCCAACGAGAACAAACGTTTTTTACGGCCAGGTGTTCATGCAGTATCGAATGTATGCTGGTGGAAGAAATGTCCAAGGATGTCTCTATCTCTCGGTATGTCGCATGTCGATCTTGCATTATGAGTTCACGCACGGCATCAATGTTCTCTGGCACAACATCCGTTTTTGGACGACCTTCACGGAATTCGTCGTTGAGCGAGCTTCGGCCACGATTAAATTCATTATACCAATTTTTCACAGTGCTATAGGATGGTGCTTCATCGCCATACAAAGATTTAAGTTCATAAATCCACTCCTGTCGTGATAATCCACATCGAAAGTTGTGAAAAATGATGGCACGAAAATATTCACGAGTTAATTCCATTTTTTTCTATATTAATTTTTTCAAGTCCCTGTAAACAACACAAATAATGGTCGTACGTCAAAAGGTTTTGAGTACGATTATGCTTAAAAATGACAAACTTTCCAATGGAAATGTCAGATTGCACTTGGCACACTCAGTGTTGCCAGGCCAGCTCGTACTATGTACATATATGTAAAAATAGATATTCTTATAATTTTTTCTCCAAATATAAATAATGAAATCCATATATATATATATATATATTTTGTTAATTTTCAGACTTTATTTCTCTAAAAAAAATTATTTATGTATATTATATAACTATAACTATATTTTATAAAAAAAAATACATTTTCATGAAAAGACAAGAGGAAAAAACATCGAGTAGAAAATTAACTTACAACTGAATAAAGCACTTGTTTCGCTAACAGCAAGTTGGCTTTGACGCAAAAATAGATTCAAACCTTGAACGACACTGTCAGAACCAGCGTTGTCAACTTGGTGCGCTTCGCACCATTTTGGGTTCTTTTTCGAATTTTTTGTGCGAAAATTTCACGTGTTGGTGCGTGGTGCGTTTTTTTTATTTTGGTGCTTTTTTTAATTTGTGGTGGAACCACAAATACCATTTCGTTTAAGAGGTACCAAATCATAAGCACAAAATGAAACGGTATTGTTGTTGTTTTAATTTATGTTATGTTAAAAAAGAAACATTTCACTGTATCGAATATACTATCCCTTTTAGATTTTCATGGTCACTGTTTTTGTAATAAAGGCTGCTGTCGTATCTGTTAAACAGCTTAGCAAAAGCAGAGTTTTGTCGTGATCAGTTAACCGACTTCAAAAAAAGAAGCAGGTTATACAATTCGACTGAATGTTGCTTTTTTATGTTTGTGCCGGCAGAACTCAGCCATTTTTGAACCAATTTTGAAAATTGTTGGTAATATGATAGGTTATGCTTACAGATTGGTCTCGTTTAATAAACAGTTCATACGTAATCTTAAAAATTAAAGGGTGTCCTCATACATATTTTTTACGTGTATTATGAGCTGTAAAGGACGATTCTGTAAAATATAAAATGACTGCGTATTACTATGGCTCCCAATAACAAAAAGTTATACAAAAATAAATCCAAAAATAAAAGGGTGCCCCTATAATTGATGTAAATTTACTTATATGGGCCTATGTCATGAACCGTTATAGACAAGCGCTTGTAAATTGGACAGAATGTCGGTTGCTATGGCCGATATAGTAAAAATTATTAATACTAAAAATTATAAACTAAAGGGTGCGCCTATAGTTCACTTAATTTGATGTATATGGCCATACTTTTTAACAGTTGTAGACAGACGCTTGAAATTTACAACGAACCTGAATTGCCGAGTCCGCTATAACAACAAGTATAAAATTTGGATTTGGAAGTTAAAGGGTGTCCCATTAGTTGATGTAATTTCAAATTATTCATAACTTTTTTTTGCATTTATAAGCCTTTAGTAAAATGAATTTTGTAGGGCAATTTTACTTCTTAAACTGTATGTATGTAATTATGCAGAAATATTTTTTTATGAATGATCGGTGTTTTTTTTTTAAAGTTGTGTATGCTTTATATGAAAAAATGTGTTATCTAGTACAAATTAACACAAACATATTTGTTTATTTTTTTATTTTTGTTAAGTTTTATTTTTTAATTTTATTTGTTTGTAAAAACCTTGAACTTTAAGACTGCTTTATTGTTATATTTTTAATACAAGAAAATTACACTTTTTTTTAAAAACTAAATCATTAAAGATTTTAAATAAAAAAGAAATTCTAAAACTTGGTGCGTTTTCTCTTAAATGGTGCGTTTTTTTCTCCACTTTGCTGCGTTTTGAAATTTCAAAGTTGATAACGCTGGTGATTCATGTTCGCACAAAATGACGAACGCATAAAATGGATGTTTTAAACGAACAGTTGTTTCAACAAGTGTTTTTTGCTTTTGAACAAAAACGATTCAAGTCATAAAAAACTAAGTGCTTGTTCAAGTAGACCCGAAAATTACGCAACCGAAACCGATGTCTGGTTCGTACATTTATGTTTTACTTATAACAATCAACATGATACTTAAACAGCATCTATAATGTTGTGAGTAAATTAGTAAGAATGACTCAAAATAAAAATTGCATTCATGTTCAATCAATGATTGGAACAAAAGCAAAAACAAATGTACAAGACGAAATACAGAGAGAACAGTGAAGAAATATTGGTTTGTGTGTAAATTTCGTCTAACCAAATTAACACATTGCTGACCCCTCGGGGAAATCTTCCCATTTTTTAAAATGTCAGTGAATGACCGAATACGGAAATGTCCCCGTTACAATGCAAAGTTGGAATAAAATGTAAAAAAATGTCCCAAGGAAATTGAAGATGCTTTCAATAAATTTCACCTTGATACTGCATCAGAATGTTAAAAAGACAGTTTCGATATCCATGATAACTACACCGAAGAAAGTGTTGGGGACATTATCAGACCAGAAAAAAGATGCCGTAGAATAATTTCAAATGATTCGGAAAGCAAACAATTCGGCAATACAACTAATAAAGGAAAACGAAATGTAAAATCTGGACAACATGAAAGAAGAACCTTTAACAAGTAAGGAAAGAACAAAAGAGTCGCTCAGAATTGATCCACCAGATAGACTTTCGGTGGGTAGCATATATTGAAGTGCAATTTGTGCGGTCGGCAATGTGTTTATATTGATATAAATACATCTCGTATTCTTATTTACAAAGTTAGTTGGTTAAATAAATGTTTATAATTAAACAGCTAAGGTAGATAGACGCGAAGAATGCTGATGAAGGACGTAGCGGTCTAGAAAGTGCAGCATTTCATTTTGCTAGCGTCTAATTTTTCTCGTTATCTTTGGAAAAGGTTCGCATACATTTGTATAATAATTTTTCTTTCTAAAAAAATTGTTTAGAAATTAAAATAAATGAACTAAAGACAAAATTTAAATTCGATTCATTTATAAAAAAATCCGCAGTTCAAATAATAATTTTATAAAAATTTAAATAATAAAGTAAAACTTTAACTTAAATAGGAGTTTTTTCATTAAAACTTTTCGTTATTAGAAAATTTTAACTTTTTACAAATTTAAAATATTTTATTTCAAAAGGCTGTTTAAAAATCGAGCTTGACCCTAGTTGCTTTTAAGCTTTAAATTATTACGGCGGCTAAAATTTGGCGTTTCCTGACAAGATTAATGCAGAATAGGACATATAAAAAACAAATTTTTTTTTATTGTTTCAACACACTTCTTTTATACTCAAATTCAATAATTAATGGTAACGAATATTAAACCATTGGTAACTTTTTTTGTCGGTCGACTTTGTTCTTTTTATCAAAAATTAAAGTTTAAAATCCCATCTACCAAACAAAAATTTACGGATTTTTGTAGAAACTACAAACACCATGACATTGATATACCCTTTTCCACCTGTGAAGGTGAAGGGTATAAAAATAGTAAAAAACGCTTGAGGATGAGAGAGTGGTAAATATATTATTTTACATGTTAAACTATCACCTAAAATTCGTGCGCGCCACATTTAACCTTTTTTAAATCTTGGTGTTTCCTTCCGGAGATTGTTTTGGGATCACTACTTTGCACCTCTTGTGTCCCGAAGTGCTTACAATGACTTGTAAACTTTGATAAGTTTCAAGATTTCGTTAATTTTTCTTCCGACACATTTGACAACTGCACAACTTTAAATCTCGTTTGAAATGAAAAATTTGATGTGCGTAAAGGACAAATACAATACACATATCAAAGAGAGACATCCAGCATGACATAAAAAAGGTTTTTGATTTTCCATCCACACGTCTGTGTAACATATATTCTGACATGTCACAGAATTTAATTCCGATCGAAAGTAACTTTAATTCCGCAAATTGGTTCTTCAGAATCACCGCCATAATCTTACACGTTTAGTAATTTTCTCCTAATAGTACTTCTTTCTGCTTTTTACATAATGTGACGAACAATTTATGCATTTTCTCTTCTTGGATTGATTGATATCTGGTGTTGTGACTACTGTAGACTGAAACTGGCTTTATGTGTTTTATAATATGCCATTTGCCACCTTGATAACAACCCTTGCTGTAGCTAAAATTACGTTTTTCTGGTCTTTTGGTGATACCAGTCAAGAAATAAAAAGTGCTATAGCGAAGATAGAAATAAAACAATAACAAATTCACAAGTAAATATCCCATTCCTAAAACATAAACAAAGGTTATTTACTGTTCTGAAAAAAAAAAAAAAAAAAACACAACAACATATAACAAGTAAACATCCTATACCAAAAACATAATCAAGGCACTTTTACTGTTCTGAAAAACCACAACAAAGAATAATAGATGCAAATTTAAAGAGCATAATTGAATAATTGTTGTATGATAACAATAAACATCACTAGTTCATTTCTTAGATAAAACTGCACTAATCTTAAAGATAAGCAAATTATTACCATTTATCCTTACTTCTTATAACACTACATATTGCAAATTTTTATTAATGAGCCATTCATTTGACCTTCGCTTTAATTTCCACTACTTACCAATGATCAAAAAGAAACTGCACTGGTAGGTTTAAATTTTAACTTAAAAAATACAATAATATCAATAATCAATGTAATTATATTTTTAGGATCACTTAATAAACAAATTTGATATTATTAATCAAATATCGCATTCGACTTTCTCCCAAGAAGAAAATGACGAGAGAGTGAAAAAAGAGCATAAAAATATGAGAGAAAAATTTGTTGCAAGTTTTGGCTAGTAAAATTTTTACTAGCAAGAATAAGTCAAACAGCTGGTTTTTAATTATGTTTACAAAATAATTTGCTTTAGAATATATGATAAAAGAAATTTTTGTAACATTGATAAAAATACAAGTATTTAACAATTAAAAGAATATAAAATAGTATTTAATTGTTTGTCTTTAATTTAACTTGAGCACCATGGAGCAAAAAGTCTTAAAACAACAGAAATTTGGCTTAGAATCTTCTAGCTTTACAAGTGTTTCTGTTGTCTTAAGAATGAAAAGTAAACACGCCGGTATTGAAGAATTCAATGCAATGTTCTTTTCTCGGTACCAATTTAATAAAAATAGTACAATTTTTATGATCAATTATAAGTAAATTATGCATATATAAGAGGCTTATCTTATTTTTGATGTAAATAATTTTAAATCTAAATTATAATAAGAATGTACTGCAAAAATATATATTTGAGGCGCGTGCTAAAACACCGCAAACGCTTTTGAAAATGACCTAGTAATTTAAAAATAAATTAAAAAATGTTATGTTGGTATTTTTGCTATTTGATTACTTAGAGTCTTCTTTAAATTTTTTCATTGTGGTTGACATCAGTTTGCCGGTTTATAGTAGTCTATTGTTGTATATATTTTACTTTAAAAATGGTACTATTGAATGGTCATTCCGTACAGTTTAAAGTCGTAACAATTTTCTTTGCTAATTTTTGCTAGTAAAGCGTTCATTTACTTTTTAACATTTGGGAGAATAATTTTGAAAATTTTTGGGTCAGAAAATATAATGGTGTTTATATTAATTAGACTTGTGTCAGTTTATCTTATTGATGTACTTACAACTCATTTCTATTATTTTTTAGTGTGACGCTTTAGATGAAAAATGTATTAAGATTTTCAGTTGGGATGCATTTAAAGGAAAAAACATTAGTATTTAATATCTGTATTTCAGCTTTAGAAAATCAACGGTTTTGCTATTGTAAAGCTTGGCAACAATTATTAAAAACAATAAAATATTATTTTAAAGCAACTTAATAATTTTGTTGCATTAAAAGTGATTTCTGACTTAGGTCAGCTTAGAAGATTTTTCATAGTTATAAAAATGACCATGTCTCAAGATGAAACTTATTCATCTGTTTTTACCGCGGAATATAAGATGCGTATTGCAAGATTTACAACAAGTAGTTACTGATCATCCAATTAATCTGATGATGGCACTGAGGACCTATTTCAAGCAAGCTCTGGTGATGAATATTTAATATTTATTTATTAAAATTGTCAAAATTTTTCGTCAGTTCTTTAAATTCAATTAGTACAATAGATGATGAGGATCTAGATATTATCAGAAATAATAAGGGTAAAAAAGATGCCGTAATCCAAAGGAGTGTAAAGGAGAAATTCCGGCAAATCCTATGTATCACAAGCAAAATCAAGAAGATCATTAAAAGAAAGAAAATTAGGAAAACCCTGCGGAGAAACATGCCGATTACGATGAACCGATCAAATAAGTGAAGCTGACCGAGAACATTTACGAACTCGAGTGGCTTTGTCAATCCCGACTTGAGAGGAAAACATAATAGTTATCCCACAGTAGACCCAGAAATGTATTGCAGACTTATATATATCCAGACTACAAGGAGCTTCGAATGAACGATAATTTTCCTTTTGCACCTTCAGCTATGGTCAATCAAGTATTTAATACTGATTTTAACATTTAATTTGTTAAACCCAAAAGGATCAGTGCAAAAATACAGAAGGCCAGCAATTCCGAAGACGTAGAGTTAATTTTTTTCCGATAACTGTGCTGGTCAACAAAAAAAAAAACAAATACCTGATTTCCAGAAACTGCAGTTCAAAAATCTGTGGTTTTCATGAATAACAGCCTATGTCTAAATTTTCACATTTTAAGTTAATGATACCAATATGTTACATTTTAAATGAGTTTTTAAAATGTAAACAAAAAAATTAAAAATATGGACCTATATCCCCCTTTTTTCTTCACACAACAACACAACTTCTACATTTTTTCAAATTAATTTCAACAATAATGTATCATGTGACAAACACTGGCTTTTTTAAATTTCTTTCTTATAAAAAAAAACACAGCGCCAGATACGATGTTTTATCTGAACACATTTCAAAATTATGTTTTAAATTTTGTTTAGTTAAAAACAAATCATAATCACGTGTGTTTTTAACTGTTAATTTTGGCCCCTAAACTGTATCAATAAGAAAACAAGTCACAAGTTGACTTTGAAATATACACTAAATGATAAAATAAAAATTATGTATGTATAACTTTAAATAATTTTTTTTATAAAACTAAAGACAAGAAAAAATCAGCGTTAAATTTATTTATTAATAATTTTAATAAACTAATTAATTAATAACAACAGTAGAATAAAAAAATTAAATTATGATTATGATAATATATAAAAAAGGTGTGTATGAAATCAAAAGAATTAAACCTAACTAAGTACATACGTATATGCATATGTCTTGGAACATTACAAAAAATTTACCAAAAATTTATTTTTTACAAAGAATTCAAAAATATAATATTTCAATAACTGGTATTCTCCACAATTAATTTTTCTTTAAATTTCGTCGTTGTTCTCCTTACTGTGAATTTAAATAACTTAATGAATGTTAAATGGTTAAAGTATTAAAAAAATTACTTAAAGGTTTAGTTCTAAAATATATTATTTTTTAAATTTTATTATTTAATTTTTTATTTTATAAAGCGTACTTTCACGGATCTAGTAAGCAACTCGGCATATATGCTAATATGAGATTGTTAGTTTATCTTGTGTTTTTTATACTGGTTCGCCATGGCAAATTCAGGTAAAGCTAAGCGCGGTAATAAAAAATTTGTCAATTATTTAGTACATTTTGGAAATATAACTTGCACTTCTAAGAAAAAACTCACTACCTGTTCATTAATATTTAGAAAAAATATGAGCAAAATTTGTTCATTTACAACTTTTAAAGTATTGTAATTTTTTTTAAAATAAAAAAAGGATTAATAAATTTTTTATTTGCTGTAAACATCTTAAGTAAATGCCATAAAAATTAAAAAACACCAAATCAACAAAGGTACTTTTCGCACTTATAGATAGTTTTAATAATTAATTATTCATTAAGTATTTCTTAGAATTTATGTCGTTTAAACGTATTGTTTTAAAGAGAATTATAAAATTTTTAGTAAAATTAAAATAAAAAACAGATAGTAATGATGGAAAATATATAAATATTTAACTGAAAATTGAATAAATATATAACATTTAATTTAAATTTAATCGTTTCATCCTAATAAAAATAACTAAATTAGATTAGATCTATTTAATTTCTTCCACATTTTTTATCCATCTTTTGCTAATGTTCAGTTATAATCAAAATGTTGAACATTCTACACATTTTTATATACATAGTTCCTATAAGTACTTATTTTACTTATAAGTATTTCAACTACTTTATGAGTATTATAAGTATTTTGCCATACTTATGAGTATATGTAGTTATAAGTGTGGGTATGGCAGATACCCAACACATTAGTTGTATTCATACTCTCATTTCATTTATATTTTTAAGTTCGATGTGTATAAATAATGTGTGCTATGGG
Source organism: Gymnosoma rotundatum (assembly GCA_916610165.2). Taxonomy (NCBI): domain Eukaryota; kingdom Metazoa; phylum Arthropoda; class Insecta; order Diptera; family Tachinidae; genus Gymnosoma; species Gymnosoma rotundatum. The sequence goes on from OU744339.1 coordinate 62,583,096, forward strand.
TATTGAGTATACTCATACTTGTTTGATAGCAAATAAGTAGATGTAAGTATTTTCTGTATTACAAGTATGAGTATACTCAATACTCAAAAATATGAGTAAATAATTAAGTGTATCTTCTTTATAAGTACTTATTGTCATTCTCTGGTGAGTGTTTGTTTTTGGTCTTTTATGGTCATAACTGTGGTTTATACTGTGTTTTTTCTTTTTCCATGTAATCTTAGCTGTGCTGTTGAAAAAAATTTTCGCATTTTATACCATTTCTATTTAATTTTTTTTTTTTAATTGTATTAAAATTTTTTAATGTATGTATGTATGTAATTTTATCATATAAGGTACCTACTCCTTTAAGTTCGTTACTTACTTGTGTGGTCGATTTTTTTTTTTTTTTTTTTTTTGTTCAGCGAAAATCATTTACATAGATATACTCTGTTTTGTCAGGACACAATTTCCATGTTTAAAATGGTGTGTTATTTTCAAATTGCTCTGGAATCTAACCCATAAGGAAATGTTTCCTTAAAACTAGTTGGAATATTGCTTAAGCCTACACTTACATTACTGTATAAAAAAAAGTTGAAAAGTTTTGATACCAAGACCGCAGATTTAAAAATAACTAGTTTTTGCTCTACTGAAAAGTTTGATTTTAAGACATGCGCTGTTATTCATGAAAACTATAGAAATATCATATGAAAATCATAACCCATACATTTTTTATAACAGGACACTCGCAAAATGAAGAAGGAAATAACGTGGATAGTATAACCAGAAAACAGATTAAAAGGCATGTCACCTGAATTCCCATTTATAAATCAGATCAGAATATAAGCTTAATAGCAGCTGCTAAGAAAACTGGGCGACCGCTGCTAACATCAACTGTCGCACAATGACTTTTACTATTTAAAAACCTTGCAGAAGAAATGGTGTCATAATTTTACGACTACGTTCAAACAGAAAATTCTTATGGAAGGACATTAAATTTGAAAAAATAGTCCTATTGTTGTAAAACATCTTACAAAAACTTAAGTTTCCGCGAAATTAAGGTGCGAAATATGACTACAAAATCTTTAAAATCTTGGGATTTAACCAGGTATATTGTTATTTGCCTTTATATGTATATGCAGTTATATCTTGGATTACATTGGTACATATTGTTACGTTTTTCCCTTTTTAGACAAACGTACGGATTCTTTTGATTGCAAATACCACTGGGGCTCATTATTCTGTATTTAAACTTTGTGGCTTTTATCTGGCTATACTTCTTGATCCTACCGGTCTTGTGAACCTTTGGTCTTGTATTTACTAAACCTGCGTTATTACTACAAACGCAGCCACCACGCTACACTACTGTGTTACTCCGGCGAGACATGAACTACTCGATGCCTTGTTTAGTAACCTTAACCGACCACAGACATCTCCACTACTCATTTTATCCAAGCCAGTCATCCCCTTTAATCCAATAGCCACAAAACACGCTGCCATACACTTTGTTGTTATATTGTTACACTTTCCTGCGCAAACCGCTACCGTTGCTCCACTCCACTACTCATTTTATCCAAGCCAGTCATCCCCTTTAATCCAATAGCCACAAAACACGCTGCCATACACTTTGTTGTTATATTGTTACACTTTCCTGCGCAAACCGCTACCGTTGCTCTTACTTATTGTAAAGGGCTTCTTGATAATTATCTGTTACTCTTGTATTAAATTAGACATCTCCACTAAATTATCTGCCATGGCTACACACAATAATTGCCTTTTGCCTTTCGGTAGGTTTGTACTGCTGTTTATTAATTTTTAATTGCATTATAACAATTTTTATTTTCCCTTGTATGCATGTCCGAAGGCAGGATCGAACTCATGATCTCCTGTTTTACAGCACGTACCCTCACCAACGCAACCATCGATGTTGCTCACCTTTTGTTGGTAATTTGTCGTATTATTCCATTAACACACCATTAGTTTAATTAACTTATTCACCACGCTCATACGGAAACAACAACAGGGGTTGCCAGATTTTATTATTCGTAACATTATCCCTCACTCAAGCCTCTTCGTCCCGAATAGGCACAATTTTTATTCTTTAGTAGTGTACAGTTTTCATTTCTTGTTTCTTTTTGCAATCCCACTTCTGACACCAATGTTACGTTTTTCTCTCTTAGAACAAACGTACGGATTCTTTTGATTGCAAATACCACTGTGGCTTAATATTCTGTATTCAAACTTTATGGCTTTCTTTGGCTATATTTCTTGATCCTACCGCAGCCATCCACGCTACACTACTGTGTTACTCCGGCGAGACATTAACTACTCGATGCCTTCTTTAGTAACCTTAACTATCCACAGACATCACCATTACTCCTTTTATCCAAGCCAGTCATCCCCTTTAATCCAATAGCCACAATACACTTCTGCCGTTCACTGTTGTTATGCTGTAACACTTCAGTGCGCTAACCGCCGTCGTTCTTACTACCTTTTTTTATTGTAAGGGGCGTCTTGACAATTATCTTTTACTCTTATATTAAATTGGACGTCTCCACTAAATTATCTGCCATGGCTTTTACACAATAATTGTCTTTTGCCTCTCGGGAGGTTTGTATTGCTGATTCTCAATTTTTAATTGCTTTATAACAATTATTATTTTCCGTTGTACGCAAGGCGGGATCGAACGCACGATCTTCTGTTTGACAGCACGCACCTCTACCAACGCAACCATTGTGATTGCTTAGCTTTTTTTTGGCTAATTGTCGTATTATTCTATTAACACACCATTAGGGTAATCAACTTATTCACCACGCTCATACAGAAACAACAACATAGGTTGCCAGTTTTATTATTCGTAACAATATATTTAAATGTTGTTTTGTCAGTTTAACCAAAGCGTATTCTAGCATTTTTGCTTTATCCGAAAAAAGAGACCTTTTGGACTTTATCAGAAGGAATGTCATTTCAAATCAATATTATGATTTATATAAATATAGTTACCTATATGGTATATACAATATGTAATAGTATATGTATATAGTTGTTGAAGTATATGGTTTAAGTTCCTAATGTATTTTCGAATAAAATTTAATTTGCCTTTGTGTATAACGTATATGATTTAAGTTTATACATATATTAATTTTTAATTATTTTATGTTTAAGTTCATCAATTTTATAATTTAAGTTTCGTGTACATTTGTGAATAAACAAATTAATTTAATATTTTAAAATTTTTACTTTGATATTTTTAATTTTTAAATTTAGCAAAAGTGTCACAACTTAAAGAGAATTCAGATAAAGCTACATAACTTTAAATAACTCCGAAACTTGTGCGATCAATTAATCATCAAAAATGGCACAACTACAAATTGTTCATTATCTAGTGTATAAATATTAAAAAAAATAAAAAGAACATTTTATACTATAATCGTTATGGCTTTTCTACTAAATAGTCCATAGTTTTTGTTTTTAATCATTTTTACTCAGGTCAAAAACATTTTTTTTTTTTTGATTTCTAAAAGTTAAAATTTTTAGTTGTATCACTTTTGAACTAGGTGTACAATATGTCTTTAGGTTACATTTTTAAAACAATGTAGTACACGTGAAAATAATAACACGTTAAATTCTTCTTAATCGCGAGATGGATACCACATTTTGAATGTCAAATTTTCCACATAAAATAATTAATATTGCTCAACAATTTTTGCAAACTAGAACAGAGTTCCAGGCTTAAGGCAGAAATTATTTTATTGGGATTAAGCATAAATAATTTTAATTGAAAATTCTCTTAATGTTTTAAATGCCCAACAATTAAGTCAAACATTTTTTAAGGGATCCCATTGGAACCGTTCATATGTAAAATGAAAGAAGAAATACAAATTGGTACTCAATGGATACTGTGTTTTGTATTAAAAATTTTTTAAATAATTTCCGTAGGAACAACTAAGTATTATGCAAGTTATCAATTCCATTTACGTTTCGATTCTGTGCATTTTCATTTAAGACTTCATAACTAGAAGACAAATCTATACATATAATAAAACAGTAGGTAGTAATCGATATGGAATACAAAACACTTAATTTTTATCTGTCAGCCAGTCCGTCTGTATGTGTTTGGATCACGTAAAAATTGCTGGATAAATTAAAATAAAATTTTGTAACAAGTTCCCTTAGAACCTTGATTCAAATGTATAATACTTTTCCTTTCGTAAAAATATGTAATTTCGTAGAGAAAATAGAGATACAAATGTGAAAGTTCCCAATTTTACCAGTATAATGGTGCTTAAATTTTTATTTGAATTTTTGTATTGAATGTTTTCAGAGTTTGAAATTTATGAGAATGTATGTATGTATAAGTTTTAAGTTTTTTTTTAATTTTTTGTCTTTTGGTTGTTGAATTTTTTTGAGTTTGAGCGTCAAAAAATTTTTTCAATTTAATTTTAAATTTGAAAAAAACTTAGAAATATGTTTATTTCCTGTTTCCTAAAGACGCCACCAAACGGTAAGCAGTGTTGTGAGGCAGCCAAAGATAGTAGAATGGAATGCTTGAAACCCAAAAATATTTTGATGCTATTTAATAGTATACACTCGGACTAAGAAAATTAGAAAATAACCAAATAAAAATATTATTTTTAGCCGAAGTTATAGAGCGACAAATTTGCACTTTGTAAACAAGTTCATTTATTTTTATAAAAATAAGAAATTTTGTATGTGCTTTAAAAGTCTAAAAAAAATTATATTGATTTATGTAAAATTGTTTTTACCAAATTATTTAGTCTAATATGATTTTTAAATCGCATCGCCATTTTTAATTAGAAATATTTATTACATTTCTAAAAATGAATTTGTATTGTGGGATGTCAAATTGCTTCCCGTATTACTTGACATCTACGCTTTATTTGCTTTCACACTATATCACTTAGTTATTTGACAAATCTTTATACTCATTATTATAGTGTGAAACTGAATAGTTGACATCACTGTTTTACGTATTTAAATTTTCTTTTCTGCAAATGTGAACATCATAACTATAAACCGTATGTTAAACACTGATTTTGACATGCTCGCGAATTTATATATGGTCTATATATGGTAGTCTATATGGTAGTCTAAGCACACTTTAAGTGTGTGTCACATGCACAACAATCCATGTAGCTGCGTATTTCACATTTTTTGCATTACGCTGACACACATTTTGCAAAGCATTTGTCGATAAAAGTCACTTCTTTGTTACTTATTTAGATTAGAAGCTCAATTTTGAAAAATCCAAAAAACTTATTGTCGAATTAAGATCTCTTAACAATCACTACTTCGTCTCTACTAGAAGTTTATTAAACAGATAGACCCGTTATATTTATATAAAAGCACTATTCTTAAAATTAGTTATTTCAAATGTAACTTTTTCTCAACTACCAAAACAAATTGCATAAATATCGACTATTGATCGTCTATAGGTCACAACTTCGACTCTATATAAGTGATATCCTTTTGTGCGACTTTTGTGGTGAACGGTTAGGTTTAAAAATTAAATTAAAATAAAATTAAAAAACAAATAATTTAATAAAAATATAGCGTAAACTAAAATAACTATAAATTTGAACGCATAATTTTCCAAAAAAGTTGAAGGCATGCATTTTCTTAATTTATATTAAGTAGATTTTAGTTTTATAAATTCTTGAGGTACGATCAGAATAGTCAAATATTTGACCAAATTATGGAAAGGCTTTTGAAGAGATCTTAGTGTAAATCCTAAAAATTTTTTTAAAAATGCTTAAGCAATTAAGCGCCGATGGCATTTTTATGTAAAATTATATATATATATATATATATATATATATATATATATATATATACTACTAAAAGAAAATACTAAGATTTTTAAAAAATGCGTAACCATTTAAGAACCTTTTTATGTAAAGTTATATACATATATGCAGTACAAAATTTTTTTATTTATTACATCTCGGTCACCTCAATATTTGCTGTTTGGATCGCAATTACTTCACTAAACTAGATGTACATAGATGGTGAAGGGTATATAAGCACTCTTACTTGTTTCTTTTATTTTTCATTTTTTAATGCAATCAAAAAGTGATGGGAGGAGTCGATTTGGCGGACCAGAAGACGGCCGTTTATGACTTTAACCGCAAGTCTCAAAAATGGTGGAAAAAAGTTTTCAACAAACTGCTGATTGTTAGCATTATAAATTCATGGATAGTGTATACCGAATCTAAGAAGCAATAATTATGGATAAAAGAATTTCTGGTCCCTCTTGCTGAAGGTATGATTTCTCAAGGAAATTCAAGACGAATGACAATGCCACGTCGCCAGGGAGGTAGAACTCCCAAACGTCCAAAAATGGATAGCCTCAATATTGGAGACCACTTGCCAGTAGAGTAAGATAGGCGTTGCCGCTGCGCCCGCTGTTCTTCACTTGGCATAGAAAAGCGTACAAAGATGATATGATCAGGCTGCAACAACGCCTTACGTTACAAGTGTTTTGGGTCATTCCACAAATAAATACCTAACTGGACTACAAAAATGTTAAAAATAAGCAAATATATGTGAACTTTCATCTAAATCTAAATCTAATAATATTCATATTTTAAATTATTTTCTATTTTCTTAAGCTGTGGGTCCTTATATTTTTTAATAATATTTTATTTCAATATTTCGGTACTTCCTGAAGAAGGTACGCAGAAAGTACCGAAATATTGAAATAAAATATTATTAAAAAATATAGGGACCCAAAGCTTAAGAAAATAGAAAATAATTTAATAAAAAAGGGTCAAATAATCATTATTAAAATATTCATATTTTAGTTATCTTTTCTATTTCGAATCGCTCATCGAGAACACTGATTGGGATCTTATGTCCCACGAATAATGCTTATTGGAATCCCATGTCCCACTGAAAATATTTGTTGGGATTATATGTCCTAGGATAAAAGGTCGAATTTAAGATTTCTGAGAACATAATACTTTTTCACACCTTTTGGAATATGAAAAAATTTTTAATATACATAATTTGGTTCTCAAAACAGTGATGGAAAAGTTGTTACGATCGTACTCTTTTTGATACCATTTGATTTGAAAAATACCGTGTTCCTCCTCTGTAACATTTGATACTCTCAGTGATACGTCTATAATTTAAAACCATTGATTTTCTTAAATTCGTCTGTTTTAGCATTTCCCCTTTATCACTTACAGTTTACGAAAATGGCAACTCGATTCGACACGTCACAAAATTTTACTCGATACAAAACCTCTCTCGATCACGAATGCAACGATTTGGCTCCAGCTGTTACGTTTTTTGTGTTTCTTTTGATATAATTGTACATCTTAATACAACCAAGTAAGAGTGCTATATTCGGCTATGACAAATCTTGTATACCCTTCACCATCTACATATGTAAATCTAGTTTAGTGAATCATAATGGCAAATATTAGGGTGACAGATAATTAAAAAATAATAAAATTTAGTACTGCATTACAGTGATGGGAAATGATATTTTAATTTGGTATAGATTTGGGCTTATTTAAAGGACAATACCCAATGACTTTTACTTTAATGTGATTGTGGGGGTTCAGGGGGGTTCTTCCACTTCGATGTGGGTGGGGTCGTCCCACAGAGTTGTGGGGAGAGCTACTTAGGACTTACCCGTTATCTTAATGAAGATGTGATGAGTGGTGTCCTCTGCCGTTCGAAATGCCTGCTCCGCACTCAGTCCAGTTAGCTTTGCTGCCGTCTTTCCACTTGAAACCTCAAGGGTGTATTGGTCTTTTAAAACCTCTTAAGAAAATAGTTTTAGCAAGAAAGGAAGTTATGACGTGATGAAAACAAGTTTCTCTTTACACTTGAAGCAATGACCGAGACTTTATTATAATCAACGTTTTTATAATAAAAATACTCTTATAGTTTAATTAACAATTTGCGAAATTAGTAACTTAATTTTTATAAAAATTTTCTTAATTTCTTTTACACACGTTATTTGTTTTAGTTTAATAAACCAAACGCTTACACACTATTTAAATGTAAAGATGAATTGTTGTTGTCTTGTTAATATTGCCCAAATAAAAAACGTTTCTTATTGTTTTACCTCTTTGAACACGTTTTATATTTATTATTATTTAAATTGTTTTAATAGCAACAAGTAAACAAATTCTAGTTGGTACAATTTTGTCTTTTACTTTTAATATTATTTTTAATGCACTAAACCTTCACTATGTGACGAACAACTTTCCACTTCTAAAAACCACAAGCAACTGAACTGATTAAACCGCTCATTCTTTTGCCCTTTTTTTGTTCTTCTTTTTTCTCTTTGCTCAGAAGCAAAAGGGCAAAAGAGTGTTTACAACGCATTCTGCGTTTGCTCTTAAACATCCCGCCCCCCTTGCAGGATTGCAATTAGGCGGATGGAAACGGGGTGTTACGATAAATAAGAAATATGTGATTAATAGTAAGGTGGAAGTGCACACCAGAATTACAACCATGTGTGACAAAATTAGTTACAAAATGTTCAATAATCCAAATTTTAAATATTTCAAGCAAAGTTATATAAATTCAAATTCAATAATTCAAAAAGATAAAACTCTATCTTAGGATATAATATAAGTATATGTTCAATAAATGTATAGTATAATAATTATAATTAGTCGTTGGTGGCACCTAGAGGCCAAACTTTCCCACTAGGACCCATCCCAAAGCTGTATCCTGTGCGAGGGGCGATTCAAGGCTGCCTGGTTGAAGACCGCTAAAAAGGCTTGCGTAGATATATCTCCCGTGGCTTCCAGGTGAATGGCTTTAGTGGCGAAGCAGACGCAGATTGCGACGTAACCTTTGGTGATTTTGCAACCGCGGCCCACATAGGATTTTATTTCGAAGGGCCCGGCGAAATCCACTCCAGTGTCGAAGAATGGGCGGGTGAGCGTAACTCGTTCGGGGGGTAACACAGACATCATCTGCTGGCTGAGCGCACTTTTATGTCTAACGCATGTGAGGCATTTAGAAATAGTTGATTTTATTAGGTTTTTAAGACGAGGTACGTAATAATGACATCGCATAAGGCGGTGTAAAAGCGCATTTTGGCCATGTAGGGAGTACATGTGTAGCCATTTGAGGAAAGCTGAGTATAACGAGCGTGGTAGGGTAACAAAATAGGGTAGCGTTCATTATAGCTGAGAGTGGGGGAATTTGCCAATCGGCCATTAATTTTCATGATTCCGTTAGAGTCGAGAAAGAGGTTGAGAGTTAATAATGTACTTTTACGGGATATCGGGTGATTATTACATAATTCTTTATGCTCATCTGCGAAATGAAGTTTTTGACTCGAAATAATTAAACATGATTTAACGATGTTGATTTCATCCGAGGTGAGATCGTTAGAGTTGAATTTCTGATGATTTTTCACGCGATGATAAAAACGAAATACGTAACTAAGAACTCGTAACGCTTTGGGCAAATCCGAAAAATTACGGCGTAGGTCTTCATATTTCACCGTGGTAGAGGGCACACAGAGTGGTCTGGACTCTTCGTCTGTTGAGAAATTTTCAGCGCATGATGGCCACTCAGCGTGTGGAAGTCTTAATCAAGGGGGACCTAGCCACCAGAGCGTATTCGACGCCAGTTGCGATGCGGTAAGGCCGCGAGATGCCTTTTCGATTATGGAGCTGACGCGGTTTTCAACGAATGTTTTCCATCGGTTAGGGGGACCTCGCAACCACGCTAAGACGATCGTGGAATCCGTCCACAAGAAAATTTTGTAATTTTTCAAATTGAGTTGAGCTGGTATTGTGTCCATCATTGTAGCCAACAACTCAGCACCACAAAGTTCTTTTCGTGGTATCGAAACAAATTTTACCGGCGCTACTTTGGTTTTTGCTACTAAAAGGTGAGTTGAGACAAAACCTTGGTTCTCAGATCGCAGATACAGAGTAGCGGCATAGGCCTTTTCAGAGGCGTCGCAGAAACCGTGTAGTTCGGTAGTGTATGAGGGGTCAAAATTAACAAAACGGGGTATTCTAATTTGTTCGATGTGTATATAATCATCAAGAAAATTATGCCAGTTTTCTAGAGTAGGGGGGTGTAAATCTTCATCCCAGTCTGTTCCATCCTTCCAGATTTGTTGCATTATGATTTTAGCCACAATTATTTTGGGTGATAGCCAGCCTGCGGGGTCAAATGACTTGGCTATTTCTGAAAGTACAGACCTTTTTGTGACTGCCTTGTGATCGGGATGAGATTTAAATTTAAAGTAGAAATACTCATTTCCAGCGTTCCACCGCAGTCCAAGCGTTTTAGTGATGCTGGAATCAGAAAGGGTCAAAAATTCTTCATCTAGTAGATGATTTTGGGGTAAATCATTGAGTAAAAGATTGTTATTCGCCGTCCATTTACGTAACGTAAAACCTGCTGAGTCAAGAACGTTGCGGAGTTGATTTCTGCATTGTAAGCTGGCCGCAATAGTATGGGAGCCAGCCAAAACATCATCGACGTACATGAAGTTTCGTAAAATGTCAGCTGCCAGGGGGTAATTTTCTTCGGCCTCATTGGCTAACTCTAGCAATGTTCTGATGACTAAGTATGGAGCGCAGTTGACACCGAATGTCACAGTATTCAACTGGTAATCTTGAAGGGGCTCGTTCGGGGATTTTCGGAAGATAATACGCTGATATTGGGTCTGAGAGGGTTCTATAAGAATTTGGCGGTACATCTTTTCGATGTCCGCGTTAAATACGTAGCGAAAAAGTCTCCAGCGACGAATTAAAATAGTTAAGTCAGCCTGTAATATAGGCCCAACGTGGAGCATATCGTTGAGACTGATGCCGTTAGATGAGGGGCTAGACGCATTAAACACCACACGTAGCTTGGTGGTAGCACTATCGGGTTTGAGTACTGCGTGGTGTGGCAAGTAGTAGGTTTCAGAGCCGTTTTTCGGGGGGGAAACTTTGTCCATTTGGCCGAGAGTGGCATACTCGGTGATTACTCGGTCGTAATCATTTTTGAGTTCGGTAATTTTTAGCAATCTTGTTTCATTGCGTAAAAACTGAGATATGGCGATGTTTCGGGAATCGCCTACATTAAGGGGGTTGGGGTAGTCGTGCTTAAAGGGAAGTGACACGACAAACCGACCATCAGGGTTTTTATGAGTCGATTTTTTATACAGCTCTTCACAATATATATCTTCAGGGGTTGAGCGGCGCTTCTTCGGAACTTCTTCCAGTTCCCAGAATTTTTGTAGTTGAGTTGATACGGTAAGTTCATTGAAAAATGAACAAATCTTAACACGGTTTTGGGGGTGTGCATTTTTCCGGTGAGTATCCAGCCAAAAATGGTATTTTGGGCAACCAAGGATTGGTTAGAGTCCCATTGTACGCCGTTTTTAATTATCTTGGGGTAGACATCTCCTCCGAGTAGTAGGTCTACCTCAGTGCAGTTTTGCCTATACTTATCAGCCAGTTGAAGGCGTGAGAAGTTTGCATCCTTGATAGCGGATACTGGGTAATACGGTAGGCGATCTGTCAGCTTATTGACAATATAGGCGTCAATACACATATTAATTGCAGGGTCAATTGGAGACCCTATGCGCACTTGACACATGTAAGTTGATGTGGCAGTTAGTGAGTCATTTATGCCATGGACCTCAGCATGAGATGACTGAGTGTTGATGTGGAGTTTTCTTTGCAGTCGCCTCGAAATAAACGACGCTTCAGACGCAGAGTCAATTAAGGCACGAATAGTGCATTTAAAATCATGATTATAAATATCTACTAGGGCGGTGCCCAGTATAATAGAGGGGGTAGTCGCTTGTACCTGGGTTGAGTACGATTGCAGCGTTTTTTCAGCCGCTTCACGAGAAGTAGAGGGGGTTGCATCTAGGGGGGGGGGGGGTGAATACTAGTCGAAGGCGGAGCCCCGCGGTTAAAGTAGTTACCTTTATGTGATGGAGCAACAACAGGGGGTATATTCGTGCTGTGCGGGGGGTTATGTGAGCGAATATTATTTTCATGGGGACTAGGGGTAGATATAACGGAAGCAGCTTGGGGTGCTGCAGGGTTACGTATATTTGAGGCTGAATTGCGTTCATGGCGGTGCAGCAGCGAATGGTGGCTTTGTCCACAAGCATTGCACACAAATTTGCTTTTACATTGTCTACGCTCATGGGAGGTAGCGAGACAATTTGTACAAAGTTTATGTTTTTTAACTATATTGTATCGATTTTCAAGAGACATGCCAAGAAACATTGAACAAAATCTAATGGGATGTGAGTGGGGACACAAAGGACATTTTTTGTATTTGTCGACTAACACGCTGGTATTAAAACTGTTAAGTTTTTTCTCATTTGAATGTGGTTTTTTATAATTCGGAACTTTAGACGCGTTTGAGACATTCGAGTGTGAAAAGGTAGAGCGGATATCTGCAACTGATTCTAATGTCTGAAACCGAGACGTCAGGAACGCATCCATTTGTTTCCAGGCTGGCAACTCTGTGTTGTGGGGCAAAGAGTGTTCCCACGAATTGAGCGTGGTATCGGGTAGACAGGTGGAACAAATATAAATAAAAATGGGGTCCCAATTTTCGGTGTCGATTCCTAACAGTGTTAAATTCGTAACGCAATCATTGATTGTGCGTTGCAAGCGCCGAATATTGGGCCCAGTCTCTTTAGGAAGGGGGGAAATATTAAATAAACATTTTGATTGCGCGTTCTCCAAAACGCGCTTATTTTCGTACCTTTGTACCAGGTGTTGCCATCCCATCTCGAACCCATCGTTCGTTATGGGGCAAATTTTCAACAGGTCTCTCGCTTCTCCTTGTGTCTTCTTAAGTGGCACATCTTCTCCACCGGGGATAGGCGATTATTGTTCTTGTAGAGGGCCGTGAACATATCACGGAACGTTGGCCATGACTTATAGTCACCGTGGAAGATCTCTGTATCGCAGGGGGGTACTGATATGAGGGGGTGTTGAGTTGCCTGTTCCTCTCGAGCAAGATGTCGCTTTGTCTTGTTGCGCAGAGTCTCGATGGCTTCATTTATTTTGGCGATCATTTTGGTATAAACCTCAAAAGTTAAAAAAAAACGTTTTTCCAAAGTTTCGATATCGATGTCATCTTTCACGGGATCAAACTTTTCGATAGCGTCGTCGTATAGCGATGCAAAAGCGTCCCATAACCGTATAGCTTCGGTCTTCAGGACGCTCTCATCCATATGAACTGAAAGCTTCGTGATGCGATCAGAGACACGGATCAATGATTTAATTGACGTCATTTTATCCTCAATACGTGAATGGAGGTTATTTAGTTACCAAGGAAAAGACTTTTAATATTATTTTTAATGCACTAAACCTTCACTATGTGACGAACAACTTTCCACTTCTAAAAACCACAAGCAACTGAACTGATTAAACCGCGCATTCTTTTGCCCTCTTTTTGTTCTTCTTTTTTCTCTTTGCTCAGAAGCAAAAGGGCAAAAGAGTGTTTACAACGCATTCTGCGTTTGCGCTTAAACAGTGATGGAAGTTTTTTTGGAAATGTTCTCAAAATGTAAGAGAAAATTATTTTTGAAATAAACCCAAATCTATTCTATTGGCGCTATTTATCTAGGGGCTATTTCAGTTTAAAAAGATATATCTTAAAAAGTACAAAGTAAATTTAAAAACTTTTTTGTTTGTAGGCAAAATGAACTTTTAATATATTGATTTATGGTTTTTCTTAACTCTTTTTCATAAAGATTTTTTTGCTGTTTAATACAAATTAAAAAAAAATTAACAAATTGTTACTCTTGAGGCTAAAAAAGTACTCGCAGAAAAATTTTTTGATACCGAAATGATAATATCATTTCCCTTCACTGTCTCAAAATAAAACTTCCTACCGAAAGGGTTAAAGCAAATTAGGGACATTACCACTCAAAAGCATGTCATAGCTTACAGTAATGCCTGCTCAGGACAAAATCGTAACATTAACATAGCTTTTATTTGGTTTAAAATTGTTTAGTAATCTGATAATAATGTAGATTAATTTTCAAAACATCTTTTTTTCGTGCTATTTTCTATTTATTATTCCGATAAAATAATTAAATGACCGATAATAATTATTGAAGGTCAAAGCACTTCTCGTTAGCTATTTCGCTAACGCTTACTTAGCTCTTCAGGAAACTTCTCACAGAAATTTTAAAGTAGCTGACCCGGTCCGCGTTGCTGGCCGTAAGCAGATATTAGTGTTGTATTATCACATGATTTACATTGAGCTTCTAACAAAATTTACGGACTTTAAATAAAAATTCATGGAATACCTTTCACAAAGATTTTTATAGAATAACATACGTATGGTGTAAATAAGGGCTCATTCAAAAAAGAAAAGCACGCATTAAAGCAAATTGGAAATTATATTTATTTATTACTTCATCTTAAGGCCAGTGGATAGACAATGTTTTTCGTTTTTTATTTGGTGTAAAAACGTATAATTTTTTTGGCGTGCCAACTTGGTAGCAGGCCACAACAACTGGCCGTGTGAAAAACATGAATTTTCCAAAATTCGGCCAGCAATAGTCAATTATTGGTCTTGTACTTCCGTTTGAAGAACACATTTCCGGGGATTCCTTAGCAAACTTGGAAGCACGACGATGTAAGCAAACTTTGCCCATTGCGCTAATATACACGTCCTTGTGATTGTGATAGTCGTCGTCCCTATTGTAGTGAAACGCCGCCAACTTTAAATCGATCTCCTGATCGAGCCATTCGGAAGCGATTGGCAGCAAGTCTATCGGCACGTTGTTGGGGTGTCTCAGCAGCTCTGATGAAGATGCACTGTCACGCATGTGCTGAAACCGTGATTCGCATTCTCTTTCTGTTTATGCGGCTCTAGACGTAGATGCCCTTTACGATTTTCCTGAAAACGTGATTCGCGTTCTTCAGGTGATTCAGTGGATCTTCCTTCACTCTGCTTCCGTGTTGCGCTGTTTTTTTTAGCAATGGTTGTTTTTTTGGTGGCCTTTTTAGTAAACTGTAATTGTGCAAAAGCAACAATGATGTGTTTTGTTTTTTACTTTTATTACAATTTATTGTTTGTTGGAACCACAATAATCATATTGCCTGTTTAAGGAGGCATTAAAAATAATTTGTAAACCTCTTTTATTATTGCACATTGCAAAACACTTGTTATATACTAAATTGATTTCACCTAAAGGTTTTTAACTTATGAACACAAAACAACAATTACCGCAAACAAATCAATTGCAGTCAGTTAGCATTTGAAAGCAAAGATTGTTTGAATGTCCCGTTATTTTTTATCAGCGTTTGAAAAGGACTCAAAAATGTGCACAAAATGTAGGTATCTTAAATGCAACAGTACACATAGTTGTTTATCATCGACTTACAATATAATATTATTTTTAACTTATTGTACAATGTTGCACCTAAAGGGCGGTTTACATGGTCACAGAAGTCTGACGACAATTCAAATTTTTGTGCAGAATAGTACCAGTGATACCGCGCGTAATGAATCTGCACAAACTGAGAGTTAATACTGATGAAAATTTGACAGTCGTAAGGCAATTACGAATCATTAGTTCAGGGATGCATTTTTTTGCAAACCGCTATTTAAGTTTTGATGTGTTTTACCCACACAAATTGCGTAAATGCCAAAAAAAATTTGTCGTAAGAATTTTGCTATCAGTAAGTAAGCGCGGAATATCTTGTGTTATCGAATGATGTGAATAAACCGAAAAGCCGGATTTTTGAATGCAACATTTCGTAAGTTTTAAAATACTTGCATTACTGTTCACATGTTAGACCAATTTTTGGTTTGGTCGAACATCAAGATGTTGCCTCTCTTTATTTTGTCCTTCATTTTCTTTTTGTGTTGTGTCTTTTGATTTGATCTACGAGTTTTTTTTTAGCGTGTGCTAAGAATGTATAAGTGTGTTTGCACGTAAAAAAAATTCATTTATATACAAACTCGTTACACAAACAGTAAAATTAAAAGGAATAATGTACAACTTCTTCATAGCGTCGTGAATAACTTATATGTGTTTACAACGACAAAAGCAAGCAGAAAATTAAAAAATTAACTTTCTTAGTTTTCCGGAAAATTTTATTTTTTTTTTATACAAACCATCTTCTGAAAATTTGGAATCTTTCCTCAAATGATCGCGATTTTGGTAACTAAAATTAAGAAATCTTATTATTTATACATTATAATTTAATAGAAGTACGTAAAACGAAAACCTAATTTTTGGTAGTACAAATGGCTCAGAAAGATTTCATTTCGATTAAAGAACTAAAAGAATAAACGAATAATGAAAGGAAAAACACCAATGGTGAAGCTGTGTCTTAGCTAAATATAAAATTGAGATTTCTAAAAAATGCTCCATTAGGGCGGTGAAAATCGTATTCTAGGGATCAAAGAAACTTTGCCCGGGGAACTATACCTCTAAAACGAATTCTACTACCCCCCAATTGTAGGGTCAAGTTTTGTAGTAGAATTTGTTTTAGAGGTATAGTTCCTCGGGCAAAGTTTCTTATTTTGATCCCTAGAATACGATTTTCACTTAACCATGGGCGATTTTTTTGCCTCCTCACAAATCGACCCGCCCTATGCTCCATATAATATATTTTATAAAATTTCCTTGAATGACAATTCCGAATTCAAAGAATTACACCTCTAACTTAAAAAAGAGAAGACCTGGAATATACGAAAATACTGATTTGCTTCCATTATACACAACAAGGGGTGCCAGAAAATTTGATAAGAAATCGGCACTGCTGCACAAAAAATCGGCTTTTTCGGCACTATAATTAAAAAAAAAATACAATAAAACTAATTTTTATTAACAAAAAGTATCAAATAATTTATAATTTTTTAAAAATTTATAAGATTTACGGTCAAAATCAAAGTGTTTTAATATATGCATTTACAATTTTGTTTGTTTCGTTTTTGTTATGTTTTGATTCTTATATTAACTCTTTAGCCAATGATGCCAAATGCAACTCATCAGCCCTCTATTCATAAATTACGTTAAATAAAGTTCGATTTTACAAAAATTTCTTAGTACAGTTCTCAGAAGCCTTCCCACGTGGCTTGTGGCTTATATGGAATGTGTATGTCAGTTGACCCACTTTAAAATATTCTCTTTATACTATATTTAAAGAAGATAAATATATTTGATTTGTTTTGTTTAAATTTTTTTTACTGTATCGATTTGATCAACATTAGAAGCAAATTAAAAGCAAATTTTTAAGGCCTTATACGAGGGCTGCTCTATATATTTCTGGCCTAATAGTGAAAATGCGAATATTTATAATCAAAAATGGTTTTATTGTTTTTCAAAGTATTCTCCAGCATGATTTATACACTTTTGCATACGCTCAAACCAGCTGTCGAAGCACTTTTTCCACTCCGATTGAGACACCTCTAAAATTTGGTTTTTAAACACTTTAACAGCTACTTCTGGCGACGAAAATCGTTGACCACGCATTTTTTTCTTGATGTGCGAAAACAAGAAGAAGTCATTAGGTGCCAAGTCAGGGCTGTACGGCGGATGACCTATTAATTCGACGTTTTTGCCGGTGAAAAACGCTCTGGTTTGAGCCGATGTGTGAGAGCTCGCATTGTCATGGTGAACAATGATTCGTCTTCTCTTGTTGGTTTTTCGAATTTCTCCGATGACTTCAGGCAAACAAATTGTAGTGTACCACTCAGAAGTGACCGCCCTATGTTGCTCAAGCGGAACAGTCGCCACATGACCAGTTTTGCAGAAGAAACAGGCGGCCGTTTGCTTCAAAGTGCTTCATCCACGAACAATTTTCGTTGAATTTTGCTCGTCTTTGAAGACCCACACGGTCGACTGTTGTTTCGTTTCGGGCTCATACGCATATATCCATGATTCGTGACCTGTGAAGATCTTATAAACGTTTTTTGAAGCACCGCAATCGAATTTTTGCAACATTTCTTTGCACCAATCGACACGAGCCTTTTTTTGAGCGACTTTCAAATTCTGCGGGATCCAACGAGAACAAACCTTTTTTACGGCCAGGTGTTCATGCAGTATCGAACGTATGCTGGTGGAAGAAATGTCCAAGGATGTCTCTATCTCACGGTATGTCGCATGTCGATCTTGCATTATGAGTTCACGCACGGCATCAATGTTCTCTGGCACAACAGCCGTTTTTGGACGACCTTCACGGAATTCGTCTTTGAGCCACGATTAAATTCATTATACCAATTTTTCACAGTGCTATAGGATGGTGCTTCATCGCCATACAAAGATTTAAGTTTATCAATGCACTCTTGTCGTGATAATCCACGTCGAAAGTTGTGAAAAATGATGGAACGAAAATGTTCACGAGTTAAATCCATTTTTTTCTATATTAATTTTTTCAAGTCACTGTAAACAACACAAATAATAGTCGTACGTCAAAACGTTTTGAGTACGCTTATGCTTAAAAATGACGAACTTTCCAATGGAGATGTCAGATTGTACTTGGCAGCACTCAGTGTCGCCAGGCCAGAAATATATATAGCAGCCCTCGTACAAATGTAGTATTCAAAAAACTACTGATTCAAGCGATAGCCTTCTGGTTTGACTTGGGTGCAGTAATTTTTGGTTTTATTTCTGGTAATTTTTGAATGTTTTGAAATTGGTGAAGTCTATCTGTAATCAAATAGAAGCATTTAATACATATATTGCAAGTAAGTGCCAAACACATTTTATAATAAATAAATCTCAAATATCTTTTTAATTTTTGCAACTAAATTATTTGAGACAGCACCGAATTCTATCAAATTGGCCTTATAGTTTTCGTGATTTTGTTGTAACGCTTGTAAAAACATTTGGCATAGCATTATCTACTTTTATCAATGGAAAGAAATATTCCTGCATTTTTAATATTACACATATACGTACAACCAAACACAATGACTTGGTGTTTATTAGATCAGCTTATTCACTCACTCTTTTTCTTTGTGAGTAACTTTGTGAGACTCTTTGTGTTGAAAAGTAATCATGAAATTGATTTCCGTAAAAATGGTATGAAAGTGGCATGCGACTGGCTTTTACTTGGAAACTTAAAAATATTTCTAAATAAAGTTTACACATTCTGAAAGAGGGATATTAGACGAACAAAATACATTAGGTTGTAAGAAAATCTATGCAGTGGTTCCAGAGATATCTGTGTTTGTGTGGAAATGTTATCATGAAACTGATTTAGGTAAAAATGGCATGAAAGTGGCATGCGACTGGCTTTTACTTGGAAACTTATAAATATTTCTAAATAAATCTTACACATTCTGAAAGAGGAATATTAAATAAACAAAATACAGTACGTTGTAAAAATCCATGCAGTGGCTCCAGAGATATCATATCAAATAAAGCTTGCACATTCTGAAAGAGGAATACTAGATGAACAAAATACAGTAGGTTGTAAAAAAATCCATGCAGTGGCTCCAGGGATAACAGTGTTTGGGTTGAAATGTTATCATGAAACTGATTTCGGTCAAAATGCATGAAAGTGGCATGCAAGTGGCTTTTACTTGGAAACTTCAAAATATTTCTAAATAAAGCTTACACATTCTGAAAGAGGGATATTAGACGAACAAAATACAGTAGGTTGTGAGAAAATCTATGCAGTGGTTCCAGAGATATCTGTTAATATTATCTGATAATGTTATCATGAAACTGATTTCGCTAAAAATGGCATGCGGCTGGCTTTTACTTGGAAACTTATAAATACTTCTAAAATCTGTCCCTTTCTTATGTTACAACTATTCTAGTGTTTCCCAAAACTAATAAATTATTCTAAAACAAAGTTAGCTTACTACAGTGTTTATCAAAAAATAGGCAAATCGGCACTTTGATATATTTGAGGCGAAATATCGGCAAATATGGCAGGCCTGTACACAACCATTAGACCAATAATACTGTGCTTAGACGGAGTGTACAAGTCATATGGAATGTCAGATTTTCCATATGTAAATCAATACACATCGTGTAAACCTCATGAAATATAACATATGTTATTTTACTATGTGTTATAACATGTGTCAATTTTTAATTTAGAACACGCTCTATTTTCATATGTAAAACTATGTATATGACAACCGATGATTTCAGTGATGCTAACTTTCACTTTCAAAAGTTCCGCCCAAATAAAAGTTAGATTTCTAAAAATAAAATAAAATATTTTTTGAGCTTTTGTAGGAAATATAAATTGATCGCAGACAAAAAACTAATTTTTGGACATTTCCATAAACTTGTTAACCACGACAGAAAAAACAGAAAGCCTTGAACCTTTTTTAATATGTTTGTAAAAACTAATTATTGAAATTTTTTTCCTGTTTCCTAAAGATGCCACCCAACGGTGTGGCGAAATATTGAAAACATATAAGATAAAGTGCTTAAAACATTAGAAGAGATAATGATACAAAAGAAATATTAAAATTTAGTATTTAGAGATTATTACCGCTTTGCATTTTTAAAATTACATTCAGCACCAAATTTTTTATGGTAAAAAATGAATAGAAATTTGATTTATTGCCCTTATTACTATCTAATAATTCATATTTTTTTCCTAGTATAAATTTACACCAACAAGTTTTCTTTTTTATATATTTACGTAAAAGAAAAAATTATAATGGTGACACTTTCAATCTAGAAATTTATAACAAATAGCAGGAAGAAAATTTTTTTGTGGAAAAATTTAGTTTTTATGACAAATACAAACAAATATGAATTTGAATTTTTCCAGCGTGCTAAGTTTTTTTTTCAAATAAAGGCGTGTGTACCCTTTACAGGTAGCAAAAAGTTGAAAAATACGGCAGATACGAATTGGCTTGCAGCAATTTTTTATTCAATGTACATATTTAAAATGTTTGTCTTTTTTTACAACTTATAAATAACACTGGCATAATTTTGCGTGTACAATAAGCAAGACTTGTATGTTAATTGATTTATTAGGTAACTAACAACCTCAAATGTAAAAACAATAATTTTAAGTTTGTAACATGTACATCATGAGAACTGAGCAAAGTACCTGAATTGAACATGCAGTTTTGAGCTTGTGTCGTGTTCTTATAACGAACACAGCCTAAGTGCAATTTCATAATATGGCAAATTTAATATATACCAATTTTGATATAAATAATAACAAGGAAAGGCAGTGTTGTACTTGTTGTTGTTCTTTTTAAATAGTTACTGCAAAAAAAATGAAAAGTTGACATCACCGCTTTAGGCATTTTAATTTTCTCTTCAACAATTAGAGGTTATGTCGTACATACGTAAAGCTGGCTACAGACAACGCAATGTGTTTCTGACATCTGTTTTATTTCATTACACTTCAGGTTGCAATCCAGGTTTCATTGAGCCTTTTCACATTGGAATAATTGTTCTGGCATAAAATCGCAGTTTGTAGGCATTTTCGGTGAGGAGAGTGGTTTTTGGCTGGCACAATTTTTCAACCAGCTTCAACCCCGCACAAGCAGAACAAAACTAACACATACACACTTATGAAAACACAGGTTCAGCGTTTTTTTTTTGCAGAGCGATTTTTAGTATTTAGTTGTCCATCGACGAGTAAAGATGAATATGAAGAAAATGATGTTAATTATGTACATGATTAAGATTTGTTTTGATTGAATTCAATTTTCTTATATTTTATCAAGGGAAATTAATGTGCTGTTTCTATATTACAGGCGATTAACTCGTCTGAAAAATTTATATGGAAATAAAAAAACTGAGTGCTTTTCATATAATTTTTTCAGACGAGTTAATCGCCTGTAATACAGAAACAGCACTTAAGTTTAAAGTTAATTGAGTTGATTTTTATATGTATTTTACAGGGAAAAACTTTGAAAATGAACTTTTTTTCAAATATAAATAAAATATTAATTGAAATCTTGTGTAAATGTGGCATAAGTTAAGAAAATCCTCCTAAAATTAATTGCCCATTTATCATAACTTATTTTAGCAAAGCTTGTTCCGCAATTTATGCATGTGTTTAACGAACGAAAGGCAAACGTGAAATAAACAAAGAAAATACTAACACACACAAAGCTGTGTATACGTGCACAATTTTATGCCAGCATAATTAGTCTAATGTAAATACGAAAGAACAAAAGTTGTGCGGATTAAAAATTAATCGTGTGTGAAAAGCCTCATTGACATCAAAATGTTTTGATATTTTCTGGTTGCATTGAAACAGATTGCATTTGTATCGCTGTTTCATTATTTTATGTGTTTAGTACATTGAGGAGAAGCAAGCTGTAAACATCTAAGTAATTAAGAAAGAACAAAATGGGATGTAAAAAGTGATAAATATAAAATAATAAAAGCAGCAGCATTTGAAAAATTAGTAATTGAATATAAAAATATTGACATAAACGCAAGCACTGAAAATGTTAAAAACAGGATTAATTTTTGCATTTTCTTTTCCGGGCGATGTTAATGTTATAATATAAAATAACACAACTGAGATTGCGTTTATGTTTTCACTCTTGGTTTCAGTATTTGTGTCAAAACATGAAACCTGAATGTGAAACGTGTTGCAGAAACAAATTGCATTGTCTGTAGCCAGCATAAATATGGAAGTTTGAATATGATAATCATAAACCGTATGATAAACACAAATTTAGACATACGCACCAAATTACATATGGATAGCAGTTTTGACATAGCATATGAATTGTACACGCCGTCTAAACACAGCATAACAGAAGAAAAACGTTAAGATATGATGGATTAAGTATCCTATATCCCACGAATTTTTCACAAATACTTTACGAGGGCTGCTATATATATTTCTAGCCTGGCAACACTGAGTGCTGCCAAGTGCAATCTGACATTTCCATTGGAAAGTTTGTCATTTTTAAGCATAATCGTACTCAAAACGTTTTGACGTACGACCATTATTTGTGTTGTTTACAGTGACTTGAAAAAATTCATATAGAAAAAAATGGAATTAACTCGTGAACATTTTCGTGCCATCATTTTTCACAACTTTCTACGTGGATTATCACGACAAGAGTGCATTCATGAACTTAAATTTTTGTATGGCGATGAAGCACCATCCTATAGCACTGTGAAATTGGTATAGTGAATTTAATGGTGGCCGAAGCTCGCTCAAAGACGAATTCCGTGAAGATCGTCCAAAAACGGCTGTTGTGCCAGAGAACATTGATGCCGTGCATGAACTCATAATGCAAGATTGGCATGCGGCATACCGAGAGATAGAGACATCCTTGGACATTTCTTCCACCAGCATACATTCGTTACTGCATGAACAACTGGCCGTAAAAAAGGTTTGTTTTCGTTGGATCACGCACAAGTTGAAAGTCGTTAAAAAAAAGGCTCGTGTCGATTGGTGCAAAGAAATGTTGCAAAAATACGATTGCGGTGCTTCAAGAGACGTTTATAAGATCTTCACAGGTGACGAATCATGGATCTATGCGTATGAGCCCGAAACGAAACAACAATCGACCGTGTGGGTCTTCAAAGACGAGCAAAATCCAACGAAAGTTGTTCGTGGAAGAAGGACTTCGAAGCAAATGGTCGCCTGTTTCTTCGGCAAAACTGGTCATGTGTCGACTGTTCCGCTTGAGCAACGTAGGACGGTCACTTCTGAGTGGTACACTACAATTTGTTTGCCTGAAGTCATCGGAGAAATTCGAAAAACCAACAAGAGAAGACGAATCATTGTTCACCATGACAATGCGACCGGCCAAAACGTCGAATTAATGGGTCATCCGCCGTACAGCCCTGACTTGGCACGTAATGACTTCTTCTTGTTTCCGCACATCAAGAAAAAAATGCGTGGTCAACGATTTTCGTCGCCAGAAGAAGCTGTTGAAGTGTTCAAAAAACATGTTATAGAGGTGTCTCAATCGGAGTGGAAACAGTGCTTCGACAACTGGTTTGAGTGCATGGAAAAGTGTATAAATCATTCTGGAGAATACTTTGAAAAACAATTAAACCATTTTTGATTATAAATATTCGCATTTTCACTATTAGGCCAGAAATATATAGGGCAGCCCTCGTATTCCCTAAATACTAATAAATAATTTAGTTACTTACAATAAAATGAGTTTGAATAAAATATTAAATACTTATAAAAATGTTTCCTTAATGGTATAAGTTCAAGAGCTTCACAAAATGTTTAAAAGTTCTGTATTCCAGTGCACACTACTTCCAAACACAGAATTTAAGTGTAAATATAAATATCAAAACAAGCAAAACAAAACATGGCTCTCACTAAAACAAAACAAGCACCATTCTAAAAGTTTCTCTTTACAGCTTTGTTAGTGCTTGTGTTTTAAAAGAGTCGAAGATCAAAACAAAATGCGACAATGAAGAAAAAAAAAAACGGTAAATCGTGGTAGAAACATCGTGTGCATTAGAACAAATACAAAAAATGACGAACATAAAGCAGTATTGTTTAATAATGGGATTTAAGGCTACTGAGAGAAAATACTTTTATATAAAGAAATGATCTGCTAACAAACAAATTTGTTTTTTATTACAGATAAAAAATATTTTCATAAAAAGATAAATACATAACTACGTGTTATTAATTTTAAATCCTTACTATCAATTGCTGAACTCTTTTTAAAAACTGTTGTATATAACTTATGAAAAAAAATATTAATTATTATGAGCGAATACAGGAAAAATTTTTTTTTTTTGTTAAGTTTTATTACTATTCGTTTTTCTGAAAACCCTGAAATGTAAAAGACAATTTTACTACTATATTTTTAATAAGTCTGTTTCTTTAATTTTTGGGTAAAGTTCGTGAAAATGAGAGCAAGCATTGTTTTCTCTCACAAAGAGCCAAAGTTGTATAAAAGTACGGGATCACAAAATCTGAATTTTAAACACAAAATAAAAATTCAAAGTTTTTTAACTGTTTTAATAAGAAAAATTCATTTCAGGAAATCAGCAAAAAGAAATAATATTTTATTTTATATTTCATTTGTATATTAAGGCAGTTGCACAAGTTTAAATAACTTGCACGAAGAAAAAGTTTCGTGCAAGAAGAAGAACTTTATTCTCACAAAACCGCTCTCATTTAACTAATCTTGAAGTAAGAAAACCATTTCGTGCAAAAGTAGAGTCAAGACACAGTTTCAGCGTTGCCAGAAGCTTGGAGAAGAAAATCATCATACGCAGAAAAAAAAATCATATTTTATGGAAAAATATCATAATTTTTTTAATACAAAATTTTATTTTTCTTTTCTAATTTATTAAGCACTAGGTCAGTTTTATAAATAATAAAAATTTTTTATTTATATTTTCAATATTTCGCCACACCTTTGGGTGGCATCATCAGGAAACAGGAAACAAAAAATTAAATTTTCTTTTTTCAAAAATAACAAAATTAAAATGAAATTATTTTTTCAAACAAAAACAGAAAAATTAAAAATCAAACGACAAAAAACACAAATATTAAAACATTTACATTTTTATAAATTTAAAACTCAAAAAACATTCAAGTAAAATAACTCAATAATTTTAAACATTTACATTCTTATAAAAATTTTAAAAACAGAAAACATTCAAATTATTTTAAAATTTTAAAAAACTTAATACAAATACATTAACATAAACTTTCACGATAGAAATGTTACAAGCAATCATATACTCTCAAACGTTATTTTACTTGAATGTTTTTTGAGTTTTAAATTTATAAAAATGTAAATGTTTAAATATTTGTGTTTTTTGTCGTTTGATTTTTAATTTTTCTGTTTTTGTTTGAAAAAATAATTTCATTTTAATTTTGTTATTTTTGAAAAAAGAAAATTTAATTTTTTGTTTCCTGTTTCCTGATGATGCCACCCAAAGGTGTGGCGAAATATTGAAAATATAAATAAAAAATTTTTATTATTTATAAAACTGACCTAGTGCTTAATAAATTAGAAAAGAAAAATTATTTAAAAAGGTCAAAGAAACATTTACATACAAAATTTTATTGAAAAATTATAATTAAAAAACACATACGAGTATTAACATACATTGTATATATTTTAATTATTATTGTTAAGAGTGTAAGAAGTTTTACGAAGGACTTTAACTATAATAAATATATTGGTTAATTTTTAAATTATAGCACGAACATTTTCTTATTGCAAAGTAATCTTTTGCGTATAAGATACCTTCGAGAGTGCTGTTGTCTAATCTATTTATATATTTACTTTTGTTTAAATTAACTGTTGAGTATATTCGTTCGACATTTGCTGAAGAAACGGGAAGACTTATTAAGTTTTGAACAAATTTTTAAAACGCCGGAAAAGCTGGAATATTGTTAGCACGAGTAATTTTTGAAACTTTTGCCCAAAATTCCTCATAGCTTAGATTATCTAGATTTGTAAAATTACCATTGAATTTTATAAAATGGAGTTCCGTAAATTCGATATCTAAATTTTGAATATCCTTTTCACTAATTAAATTTGGAAAACTGTCAGAGATTTAAAATTTTCAAAAAGTCAAGACATGAGAGCTCTTTTAAAAACGTATCGTTAAAATCGTTTTAATATTTGTTTTCATAACTCAGCTTTGAGCTAGAAGTCTTTTTTTTTAAGAAAAACACTCAGATAGACTTCTTCGTTGTGTAGAAAAAGTCTTTTGTTTTCAAAGTCAAAGTCATTATTGAGACTCATGTTTACATATTCTGTTTGAATAAAATTGTTTTAAATTTTTAACTAAAGGCGTTGCAGTTCCTCGTACATTCTATGTATTTGACAGGATGAGCTTTGAAAAATTTTGTTTTGTTAACAACAAGCTAATACAAAACTTCACAATTACAATAAAAGTACTATGCACTTGAAATGCAAAAATCATAGTTTTTATAAACTAGAAATCATAATTTAAGAAAAAAAATCATCAAATCATATTTTGGTTCAAAAATCATCAAAAATATGATAAAATCATCATTTTGGCAACGCTGCACAGTTCTAATATAAAAATATTAATTTTTTTTTAAAACATAATTAAATTAACATTTTAAATAAAACAGAAATTACATTGGTTTTTAAATTTTTCGTGCGTTATCGAATTTGAAAGTTGACGACACTGTAGCTAGGATGTTTTATTTTGATATTTTCATACTAAATTGGGTGTCAAATGATCAAGTTTAAATTCAAGTTTTAAAATTTTTCTAATTTTTTTTTACCAATATATTCACACTTTAAAAATTTGCTGAGAATTTTATTTTGAGTTTGAGTTGTGATATTCTATATCATCAACAGTGTTGCCAAAACGGCGGTTTTCCCGCTAGATCTGGTGGTTTTTTGTTATTAAAAGCGGGAAGTTTGAAAAAAAACCGCTAAGTGTTTTTTTTAACGGGGAAAATTTTAAATGGCGGGTTTATAGCGTTTTTTAAAAAGTTTTGTTTGTTACAAAGTAAGCTCAACTATTTATTGGTAACCTTTTATATAAATATATAGATTTTCCATCTCTTCCTTGTTTTTTTAAACTGTTAAAACAATTAATCCAAAATTAAATATCGAAATATATTTTAATTAGGCCAATAAAAACTTTTTCTAACTAATGGAATCTGTCATTTTAGATTACCAGAAAATCGGGACATTTTAGAAAAAACTGATAAATTATCAGCAAATAACTCAATATTTGGAACAACTGGATTATAGCTCGGAAATAATCGAAACAATTTTAAATATTATTTATTTAATTATTATTTTAATAATATACATAAAATGGAATAATCTAATGGACACTACATATTTTAGTTACGAAGTTTTTGAATATGAAAATTCGGCTGGAAATAAAATTTTCAAAGAGCTAGCTGAGTTGGCCTTGCGATTATTTTGCATGCCGTGGTCTAATGCATAAGTGCAACGAGTTTTTAGTCAACTTAATATAGCTAAATTAAAGCTCAGAAATCGATTGCAAACCAATATAGTTAATGCTATTTTAACCGTTAAGTATGTCAATTCTTCAATTTTTTTTGCCTCTTTATAATTACTTTGTTGCTTTAGCTATGGTCTCTGTCGGCATAAAAAATACTTCTACGATTACAAGGTTCTAAACTTAATCGGAACCTCTAATATTCATTTGAGTTCTCAAAACGAAACTTATATGTATATATAATCAAAATCCTAACTAGAGATGAACAATTATTGCCATATTCATAAAAAATAATATAAGTTAATTTTATGAATACGGCAGTTAGTATTTAAAAACAGTATTAAACAAGTAAGAGTGATATTTTCGGCTATGCCGAATCTTATATACCCTTCACCATATAAATTTAGCTAAGTGAAGTAACTCCAATAAAAAAAACCAAATATTAGGGTTACAGGGAAAAAAAATATAAAAAATGCGTATATATTTTTTACATAAAAATGCCATCGGCTCTTAATCAGTTAAAGATCTCTTCAAAACCTTTAAAATGATACCCATATTGATATTTAAAAAAATTTGAAATTTCAGAGCCCCGTAACTCGGAAAATATGGGTAAGCGCTAATTTTATCACTTAATGTTTCTTTCTTACCTTTAATTCTCTATCAACAAATATATTAATTTTTTTGATTGCAGTTAATTCATTGTTCCCAATGACATGAAAAAAAATCGAGGTAGGTGTGGTGTTTTGCCTGCTGCCTCGAAGGACATGGACCGACAATGCTGATTTCCAATAGCACCTCTTTCGACACTATATCTGATCGGTTGACATATTTATTTTTTTGTTGTGAAACCAAGTTAGCCTCGTTGAAGGGTACGAGTATAAAAAAAATTCATGAATCAAATAATAAGATTACGCAAACAGCAGTCCCGTCATTTTTTATTAAAACCGTGAGAGACAAATTCTTTCTCGTGACGTCATAAAAATATATTTCAAATAGCACCAAACCTAAGAAAAAAAAGCGTATTTTTCGAAAGAAGCAAAAATTAAAATACGGTTATTTTATTTCATGATAGTAAATTGTGCCTGAAAGTAGTAAAGTTATATATTATTGAAGTTAAAAAAAGTGTAAAAATGAAATGTGCAGTGTATAATTGTGGAAATACTAAAAATAAAAACTCAAGGTTAAGTTTTTTTTTATTTCCCAAAAGAAAAGAAAAACTTAGAAAAAAAATGGTTAATATTTTGTCGTTTAGATGAAACACTTTGAATGGGGAAAATTTAATGATCTCTACTAATTACATACAAAACATTTAGACTAGTACAATTTAATAAATTTAGACGTAAAAGCAAAAACACTTTTCTTCCGTACGCGAATCCAAAAAAGAAAGCTTAACCAAATAATAGCAGATGACAAATATTCCAAAAAAAATGTATTATATAAATATGCATATTCAGAATTCATTTTTTTAAATTACTTATTTACAAATTAAAAAAAAAAATTAAAAAAAAGATTTTTATTTTACAAATGTATGCGGACGTTTTCCAAAGAAAACAAGAAAACTTAGACGTTAGCAGAATGAAATGCTGCACTTTCTGGACCGCTACGACCTTCCTCAGCATTCTTCGCATCTATCTACCTTAGTTGTGTATTTTTATAAACATCATCTATTTAACCAACTAACATTGATATTAATTTGGTTAGACGAAATTTACACACAAGCCAACGTATTTCTTTACTGTTCTCTCTGTATTTCGTCTTGTACATTAGTTTTTGCTTTGTTTCAATCATCGATTGAACACGAATGCAAATTTGTTTTTAATCATGCTTACTTGTTTTACTAAAAGCACCAATTAGAATTTGTAAAAGCATCACTTTAGTGCTTTTTCTTTAGCATCAAAAAGCACTAAAAACAGTGCCGAATGCACTAAGTTGACATCACTGCATTTTTACACAAAGATTTATTTTTATTACGTCATGAACAGAGAAAGAGAGAGTCTTTGCGTGATCTTATTATTTGATTCATGATTCTATATCATTTTTGTTCTAGTTCTGTTTTGTTTCAATGTTGTTCTAAAACAGTGATGCGCAAGCCATACCACAATTGTGGAAAAATAATTTACTGCCATCCCTAAATTAGCGCGTAAGACGCAAAGCAATGTAATTCATAGCTTTTGCGCTGAAATGTTATCCCTAAATAACAGCGTTAACTTCGTGTCGTTAAAAGTAATGTTAACTCATTTTATTTCATAAAATCCGCTGTATAAGAATAAAGAAGAGATAAAACCGCTAGATTGCCTTGAAAATTACTAAATTGTCACTACTTTTCAACCATAACAAAACAAAACAAACAGCAAACTTCACTTCCTAAATTGGATTTTCCAATTGCTAAGCGTTGACGCCAAGCTATTTAGGGATGCTTCATACATTTTGTATGTACATGAGAAATATTGACAGTTATCTTGCGCTTTACGCGTTAATTTAGGGATGGCAGTTACTGACATCCCTAAATTAGCGCGTAAGACGCTAAGCAATGTAATTCTTAGCTTTTGCGCTAGAATGTCATCCCTAAATAACAGCGTCAACTTTGTGTCTTTAACAGTAATGTTAACTAATTTTATTTTATAAAACCCGCTGTATAAAAATAAAAATAGAGATAAAACCGCTAGATTGCCTTAAAAATAACTAAATTGTCACTACTTTTCAGCCATAACAAAACAAAACAAAGCAACGAGCAGCCAACTTCACTTCCTAACGCACTGTCAAAATTGGATTTTCTAATTGCTAAGCGTTGACGTCGTGCTATTTAGGGATGCTTCATACATTTTGTATGAACATGAGAAATTTTGACAGTTATCTTGCGCTTTACGCGCTAATTTAGGGATGGCAGTTACACACATTCTTATGCTCTTTTGTTTAGTCGTTGATTAAACAGCGACGAATGCACATGCGTGCGGATGTATGAATTTTTTCTTTTAACACACTAAAAGAAAAAATTTTTAATTTTTTACAGCAAAAAAGCGAAGTATGGCATTTCAAAAATACTTTAGGATTGAAAATGCTTTTGGAGGTATGCAATGCCTTATATGTTATAAAACATTAAAAAAAAAGAGAGAAGACGTTTTAAAAAGGCATTTTGGAACTGTCCATAATACATTTAACATTAAAGAAATAAAAAAGAATTTATATTAGATCTTGCAATTTTAGCTGATTTAGCCGCTATTTAAAATAAATTGAGTTTAGAACTTCAAAGTACGAAGGAACAAAGTAAACTCGGTTAACTTAAAAAATATTATGCTCATTCGAAATTTAAAAAAAAAAAGCATAAAAATAGAAAATTTCATATATAATTTTTATGAGATTTTTTATTATAATTTTTTTAATAAGAATTTTTACTTGTATTTAAAATACTTTAGTTTTTTACTGTTACCAAGTAACATATTTTTTTCACTAAGCAACTTTTCTTACATATAAGAAATAAAATATTTACTCGAATTTAAATTAAACTTTAATTTAAATGCTTATGTGCACTATTTTATAATATTACCAAGTAACAGCAATTTATCATTAATCAATTTTTTTAAGTTTAAGAGATGAAAATTATTTTATAACATAATTGTGCTAAATTTTGTGTAAACTAAAATTTTTTTATTTAAATTTAAAATACTTTAAATTTATTTTATTTGCTTATGTGTAATTCTTATAATATTTCTAACTAACACCGTTTTTTTATTAAACAACTTTTCTCATAGTGTAACTTTATATTTCTCACCAATACAAATACATTTTTTATTTTGCGCATCACTGTTCTAAAACAGTGATGCCCAAGCCATACCACAATTGTGGAAAAATAATTTACACACATTCTTATGCTCTTTTGTTTAGTCATCGATTTAACATCGACGAATGCAGCAAAAACCCGTAGTATGGCATTTCAAAGATACCTTGGGATTGAAAATGCTTTTGGCGGTATGCAATGCCTTTTATGTTATAAAAGATTAAAAAAAAGGGAGGATACTTTAAAAAGGCATTTTGGAATTTTTCATAATACATTTAATATTAAAGAAATAAAAAAAATTATCTTAGATCTTGCAATTTTAGCTGATTTAGCCTTTTTTTAAAATAAATTGAATTTAGAATCTCAAAGTACGAGGGAATGAAGGAACAGAGTTAACTCGGTTAACTTAAGAAATATTATGATCATTCGAAATTGCAAAAAAACATGAAAAGAGAAAATTTCATATAGAATTTTTATGAGATTTTTTTATTATAATTTTTTTTATTAAAATTGTTTACTTGTATTTAAAATACTTTAGTTTTTTACTGTTACTAAGTAACATATTTTTTTCACTAAGCAACTTTTCTTCCACTTAAGAATAAGAATTTTTACTTGAATTTAAATTAAACTTTAATTTAATTGCTTATGTGCACTATTTTATAATGTTACCAAGTAACATAATTTTTTTCATTAATCAATTTTTTTACGTTTAAAAGATGAAAATTATTTTATAGCATAATTCTGCTAAATTTTGTTTAAACTAAAATTTTTTGACTTAAATGTAAAGTACTTTAAATTTATATTATTTGCTTATGTGAAATATTTTATAATATTACTAACTAACACCGTTTTTTATTAAACAACTTTTCTCATAGTGTAACTTTCCCGCTTGTTCGAGTTTCTAGTGCCGAACTAGTTATTTCTCTAGACATTAATACCCAGCACTAGTTACCGTTCAATCTACTTCCCACGTCTTTCACTGGTGAATTTAACATGAAGTTGTCATAAGAGGGGTACAATTGTCTACATTCTGCATTAACTTTCTCAGGTTATTTCACTAGTCAAAGCGACCATATGAATTCAATGGTACCTTTTAGCCAGCTAAATAACTATTAAAATTGGGCTGGTAATTTATTCGACGTTAAATAGTCCACTAGGTTACTAGAATCAATTCACTACCACTTTTTATAGAGGTAGTTTGTGTAATATCTAGTTATGAATAGTTTATGAACTAAAAGAAATGAACATGTTTTATCGTATAATTAATTTTATCATTCATATAGATTATTTATTTCATATTTATATACTATATATTTATATTAAGAAAAGTAAATAATTTTAAGTTCATTAACAGTAATTAAAAACCAAAACAAAAGTGAAATTTTTGCAAAAGTTAAAAGCTTCGAAAAAAATTTAATGGTTCGAATCAGTGTTTGACGTTATCGTAACGCTTTTATTTTTAAATTGGTGTTTTTTCTGCCTCTGCATTGCTTTCCTTATTTGTTCCTCAGCGGGTCCCTTGTAATCTGTCAGTGCCGAAACAGCTTCTAAAACGTTAAGTTTGAATATATGTACATATAAGAAATGAATTATATGCAAAAATTATTTAAATCTTTACCTAGCACAGCATTATAAAAATTGTCAAGGTCACTTGAATACACTTTAATAACTTAAGTTAAATGGAGACAGACACACGTGTTTTTGTTTAAAAGTCCAGTAAACGAATGACAAAATAAGCAAAAGAACAAAATCCCTACGAAATTGAGCGTAGGGATAACGGGACTTTGCTTTGTTTTGCTATATAATAATAATTTTAAATTCTATTATCTGTTCATCCATTTAACTGTCTACTGGTAATGCAGAGGTTGGACAATTATCGCACTTATGCATTGCTATTAGAATAGTGAAATACCTTGTGTAGTTTTCGCTGGTTATATAACTATGTATCAAACGACAATTGATATTTGCCGAACAAGCGGGTTTATATTTCCCACCAATCACTGTTCTAAAACAATTTTATTCTCTAATTCTCTATTTTGGTGGCAAAGCAAAACATTTGTGTTTGGAAGTATGTGTTTGTAAATAAGAGTGTTCTATACACACAATACCTGTAGTTTACACTAGGGATGAGCGATCCCGTGATTTTTGAGGAACATCGTTTCCAGTGAACGTGATTTTCAAATCACCGTTATTTTTAATAGTTACCGTGATCACCGTTTGCAGTTCTTTTTTATTTTAACATTTATGTTTATATATGAAGTATATAACACTAAATAATATTTTATGCAAACAGTAATCATAAGGAAAAATGTATTTTGATCTCTACATTAAAAGCAGGTGTAATTAAATTTGCCCAGAAATAAAGAATTCAGAACACTGATTGATTATAGGTTCAAATAAAAAAAGCACACAATATTTTTTGTTTTTTTTTTGCTACATATGTCTCAGAGATAGGTTTCGGTTGCGTAATTTTCGAGTCTACTTAAACAAGCACTTAGTTTTTTATGAGTCGAATCGTTTTTGTTCAAAAGCAAAAAACACTTGTTGAATAAACCGTTCGTTTAAAACATTCATTTTATGTACTCGCCATTTTCTGCGAACATGAATGTTCTGATAGTGTTGTTTAAGGTTTGAATCTATTTTTGCATCAAAGCCAACTTGTTGTTAGCGAAACAAGTGTTTTATTCAGTTGTAAATTAATTTTCTACTCGATGTTTTCTGCTCTTGTTGTTATTACGTTTTTTTACATTTTTAAATTCTTTTTCAATAAATTTTTGTGCTTAATATCCAAACGTTTATTGAATACACGTTGAACTTGTTCTTTATTTTACCATCAATTGCTACTTATTTTGTTTTTTTCCGTTTTTATATTAATTTTTGTAAATATTTTTTAATTAAGATTTTGTTATGTCCTTTTTATTGTTTTATAAATAATTTTTTCATGAAAATGTTACTTTTTTTAGTTATTATATAATTTACATAAATAATTTTTTTAGAAAATAAAGTCTGAAAATTAAAAAAAAAGACAAATTATATACTTTGCATTTCATTATTTATATTTGGAGCAAAAATTATAGAAATACATATTTTTACATTTATTTGCATAGTACATGTGTAAATATGATATTAACAAAAATTTTGTTTGCTTGTAAAATATTTTATTTGTATAAAATTTTGTTTTCACCTTTAAAGTTTTTCTATACCCTACGAATAAATTTTTTCACTGTCAGCTAGAAATAAGAAAATGCTCATATGTTAAATAGATAGAAAATGCAGGTTTTTCTTATTGTTTTTATATCATAACAATCAAAATGATACTGGAACAGCATCTATAATGTTATGAGTAAACAAGTAAGAATGATTAAAAACAAATTTGCATGCGTGTTCAATCAATGATTGAAACAAAGCAAAAACAAATGTACAAGACGAAATACAGAGAGAACAGTAAAGGAAATACGTTGGTTTGTGTGTAAATTTCGTCTAACCAAATTAATGTTGATAAGAGTTATGAGTATTCTCGTATTCTTATTTACAAAGTTAGTTGGTTAAATAGATGATGTTTATAAAATACACAACTAAGGTAGATAGATGCAAAGAATGCTAATGAAGGTCGTAGCGGTCCAGAAAGTGCAGCATTTCATTCTGCTAGCGTCTGATTTTTCTTGTTTTCTTTGGAAAACGTCCGCATACATTTGTAAAATAAATTTTCTTTTTAAAAAAGATTTGTAGAAATTAAAAATAAATGAACTTAATTTAATTTCTATTCAACAATTTATATTTTAATACAGTTTTTTAATACTAACTGCGGTATTCATAAAATAAACTTATATTATTTTATGAACATAGCAATAATTGTCCATCTCTAGTTAAGATTTTGCTTATCTCTACATATTAGTTTTGTTTTGAGAACTGGAATAAATATTAGAGGTTCCAATTTAGTTTGCAATTTTTTTTGGAAATTTGCAATCGAACAATAATTGTATTTTTAATACTAATGTATGTTAACTAAAGAATTTGTATGCAACACCGCTGTCGTTTATTTGGTAAATTACTGGACAATGGTGAATTTGTACTATTTTGTATAGAATATTGCGACGCACCTGTGTGATCAATTTGTTTCTTAATATTTTTAACAAGATTTCTTGCTGATAGTCCAATTGGAAAAACTTTCCCCCTACAAAATATCCTCATTTATAAACTGATCTGACAACGGTACCAGATAAAGCCTCTGTCTGAATTTTTTTTAAATTCCATGTAGGATGCATATCAGCCTAAATAACGTAGGAGTTGCTTGCTGATACTTCTATCATATTTGAAAATAAGGCAACAGTTTATCGATATACTACACTATTGTTATATCCTTGAGGAATTGACATACCTAACTGTTACAATAGCATTTTTAATATTGGTTTGAAATCGATTTTTGATTTAGCGATATTAAGTTGACTAAAAACACGTTCCACTGCCGCATTAGACCATGGCATGCATAATAATCGCAAGGCAAACTTAGTTAGCTCATTGAAAATTTTATTTCCAGCCTAATTTTGATACTCAAAAGCTTCGTATCAAAAAGATGTTGTATCTATAAGATTATTCCACTTAATAGCATTTTTACTATTAAGCTGATTTAAAATTGTTTCGATTATTTCCGGGCTATAACCCAGTTTTTTCAAATATTGACAGACATGCACTTTTTTTTAATAAGTACGTTATTTACTGAGAATTCATCAGTTTTTTCTGCTAACCTTAAATAACAGTTTCCATTATTTAAAAAAAAGTTGTTAATGGCCCAATTAAAACATATTTCGTTTCGCTTATTACCGTTAGATTGATTGTTTTAAGAGTTTTAAAGGAGCAAGGCAGAGACGGATAATCTATATATTTATATAAAAGGTTAGAAACGCACAGTTGAGCTTACTTTATAACAAACAAAACTTATTGTAGCTTAAAAAAGCGCTAAAAATCCGTCAAGTATAACTTTTCCCGCCTAAAAAAAGTACTTAGCGGTTTTTTTCACTTCCCGTTTATGATAACAAAAAACCATCAGTTCTAGCGGGAAAGCTACCGTTTGGCAACACTGATTGAGGGCATCAGCAATGCATATACGTTGTTATACCCTTCACCACAAAAAGTGGGAAAAGGGTATATCTAAGTTTGTCATTCCGTGTGTAATTTCTACAATATCCATCTCCGACCCCATAAAGTGTATATATTCTGACTTCTTATGCATAGCGAAGCTGATTGAGCGTTGTCCGTCTGTCCATCCGTCAATCGATCAGATATAGTGTCAAAGAAGTGCTATTGCAAATCAGCATGATCGATCCATGTCCTTTGAGGCAGCAGGCAAAACACCACCCCACTCTCTAATTTTTTCATGTCATTTGGAACAATAAAGATATTCCAATAAAAAATAAATAAATATATGGAGCGATAGAGAATCAAGTGAAAAAAATTGGCGCTCGCCCATATTTTCGAGTTACAACGCTCTGAAATTTTCAAAATTTTTAAAATATCAACATGGGTCTCATTTTAAAGCTTTTGAAGAGATCTTTAAGAAAATACTAAATTTTTTTAAATATTCTTAACCCATTAAGAGCCGAGGTCATTTTTATGTAAAATTTTTATGTAAAAAGTATATATTACCATTTTTTTAAAGTTTTAATGGTCTGTCACCCCAATTTTTGCTATTTTTATTGGAGTTACTTGAATAACCCAAATTTACATAGATGGTGAAGGGTATATAAGATTCGCCATGGCCGAATATAGCACTCTTACTTGTTTTTTACGTATTTTAAACGGGAAACGCTGACAAGGCCCATACAATTTTCTTAAGGTAAATATTAATCTAGAAATAATTTAATGTGTACACAGAGAAAAGAGATTCGTTGTGAGAACCGAATTTGTTGCCAATCGAATTTGGTCGGTTGTGGTTAATATCTGAAATTCGGTTAAGAGGACTGAATAAATACGGTACTTCCAATTATTTTAAAAATTAATTCGATAGTCGATAAGAAGTATCATTGTGAATTAAATTAAACAATGATATTTTTTACATTTGTCTTTATTTAGGATAAAAAAAGAAAACAAATAAAACATTTTTTGACTGTAACAATAACTTTTACCTAAGCACTCCCACTTCCTCACGTTTTTATGCTTTACACTTTTAACTCCATTGTCTTCTGTCTTACATTCCACTCTGCACGCTTTTCCACTGCAAAGTAAATACAACTTTTGAAAACCTATTTTATTTACACATGTCTTGAACTCACCTCTTAACGTTATTGGAGAAATTTTCTCAACTTTC
Source organism: Gymnosoma rotundatum (assembly GCA_916610165.2). Lineage (NCBI taxonomy): Eukaryota > Metazoa > Arthropoda > Insecta > Diptera > Tachinidae > Gymnosoma > Gymnosoma rotundatum. The sequence continues at coordinate 62,620,998 of OU744339.1, forward strand.
AATAAATCTTATTGCATATTTTTTATAAATTTTAATATTTTTTAAATATTAATATTTTGTATATAAATTTTATTTTTATTATGTCAAAAAACTAAGAAGAAAGAACGCAATCAATATTTGTAGTTCTAACTTCCAATATTCGGGTTTCGGTACTAAAGTGCTGAATAAGTTTCGTTGCATCACCCAATAACCAGAATAGGTTTTAGTACAGACACAAATTGGGCAGGTAAACTTTGTTAACTATTGTTGCGACCAACATTTAAGATCTAATATAGTTTGTTAGTTTATAGTACAAAAAATCTGTCAAGATTATGTTTTATTTATTATACAAATTAAATTATGATGTTAGTAATTGAATTTTGAATATTTTAACTGATTTTTACCGATCTTTTTTCTGTGTGTATGATTATCGAAACGTAATCTGTTGTCAATGTAAATTCTTAACACTTTCATATACGATACAAAGCATAATATTCTCCATTAGCAATAATTCTAGGCATTATTGTAGTATCAACATCGCCAAATATCATTGCTTTATACTTTTGGATTTTTAATAGAACAAAATTGTCCAAACACCAAACGTCTATCTTACTCAAATTCATGTTAATAGCAACCCTGCTCATTTCAGTTAAATCTCTTAAAAAATTATCCATTATATGGCACGATATAGGTGAACAATGTTATTTATTCGAAAGTTTGTTTAGTAAAACTTCTTGAGATTAAAGACTAATTAATAAAACTAGTTTTCTTTTGATCATTTGCTACTCTAACTCCTTCCATCATATCTAATAAATTAAGCATATGTGTTGTGACGCTTTAAAACTCCAAATTGATATTCCGACAAAGCGTTCTTATTTGTAATTTGCATTCATTAAAACTCTTTTATCTTAAAACATACCGTTACTATATTTACTGGTTGGTAATTCAAACATACTTAAGGATTTTTTGCTTTAGGAACTTAAAGAATTCTACAACATTTCCAGAAGTCGGGATACTGAGAGGTGGTTAATATTGAATTAAAATATGAGCAAAATGAGTCGAAATATCAGAAAAAAATGATTTTAAAAATGTCAGAGGAATGCCATTAGCGACATTACTTTAAGATTGTAACCTTTCTAAAAGTAAAGCTATTGTTTAACGTATTTCGTTCCTGATTATATAAAACAGAAAGCTAGTTTGACAAAGGAGGTAATATAAAAAAGTCATTGTGCGAATTATTTATATTTTTAACAAATATTTTAATTTGTTTGTTCCTTCCACATATGATAACTATCATTTCCTGTAAATAACTGTGTAAAATATTTTGCGCGAGTCAATTTCAGTTTATTATGATACCTGCATCCAATAACTTCTACTTCTAACCTTTATAATCCTTAAAGGTCAATGCTAGTTATATAGTGTTAACAGTTTATGTGTATAAAAATTTCGCTTTGAAGTTGGTGTCAATAGTTGGGCTAAATTCCTCCCTCTCTATGTTTTCTAACCAGCCTTCAGCATTAAAATTATAATAGGTTTGTATTGTATGAAATAAAAAAGCTACATGATATGAGTTTAGCGCTGGTATTTAAAATTGACAGAATTCCATTTTCGAAACTAAGAAATAACCAATTAAAGAACAAGTTTCATAGTTTCATATTGTGAACTGGTGATAAATCGGCTAAAGATTAAAAACTTATCATTAGGTTACCAGTGTCATACATATTGATATTGAAATCACCTATAAAAATTCATAATCATATCTCGAAGGTACATACAAAAGTCCTAAAATTATGCGAACGTTGAAAATTACTGAAATCAAATTTAAAGTTAATACTATCTTCGAATATAAAAGCCCTTGTTTATATGTGTATCATTTCTATACAAATAATATCCATTAAACGCAATTGCATTATCTAAAACAAAGAGCTTTAACCATGTCTCTGACTTGGTACACTTTGCGCATTTAAGTGAATAATGACTACTTGGGTAACGACTTAATTTTAATAAAATTTCATTGCTTAAAGCATTACCAAGGTTAGATAACCTTGTTAATAAATGCAAATATTAAGAGCATAAAACTTATAGTAAAAAAGGTTAGGGTTAAGTTTTGTAAATATCATGGATTTACGTTTTAAGTTTAATTGCCATCAATTACAATTGTTAAAATTATAAAATTTATATACCTTAATTTTTCTTCATGAAATAAATATACGCAATTTTATTTATAATCCGCAAGAAATACGTCACAAAACTTAATTTATGTATTAATTTTTAATTTGACAATACAAATATGAAATTGTAAAAAGTTATTATCAAATAATAAAAATTATAAAGAAGATATAACAAGTAATGTACCAAGTAATTAGTGTTGAAGGAACGAAGAAATCTGTTTTATTTAGTTGCCATTGGAGATAGATTATCGTTAACATATATTATCTCTTCTTTTATTTTTTTAAGTACAAGGTTAGTTTTTAAAATATAAATGTTGTTAATTATTAATCTGAAAATTTATTATTCGGTATCTTTTAAAATTTAATTTACTTTATTCATGCTTGATTCCTTTAAATATAAATATTTCATGATATTCTCATGAAATATTTATTATTTTAAACAGAAAGAAAAACATAAAGTCTTATATCAAAAGCCAAATTGATTAAATGAGAACTCCATTGAATCAATAAGACAGAAGACAATAACAACTCAAAAATGTTCTATACAAAAACACAGCAAACATTTAGTAACTATTTTTATTTTTTCTTTCATTTTTCTACATAAGGGATCCCATTGGGAACCATTCATATGTATTTGAAAGATTCAATGAAAAAATAAAAATTGAAAAACAATTGTTATTAATAAGCAATGTGCACATGTAAATATATCAATATGAAAATTTATTATTCGGAATCTTTTAAAATTTAATTTACTTTATTCATGCTTGATTCCTTAAAATATAAATATTTCTGGATATTCTCATGAAATATTTATTATTTTAAACTAAACTAAAAAATTAAATGTATTACATTATTATTAAATAAATTTTCATTTTCCCCCGTATTAATAATTATTATTTTATTATGCTTAGAATAATAATTAAAAATTCCCCTGGAAGCTGTTGGCTTTTGATACCAATCCGTTTTTAGTTAATTACCTCTCCTTATTATTAACGTTTCTAAATATTGTGAATCTATACAACTATTGAAATTATTATATTGTTTTTAACTTATATTCAAGTCCAGAATCAGTAATAATACAAAACAAATCATCACCATATTCTTATTAATTATTCTTAGTTCTTTAATGTGCGAGTTACGTATTGTACCCAACACAACAACAAATTCCACCAGCTAACCCAGAAAGAAGCATAAACAAAAGAAGCAGTGAAATAAACCTAAATGACTAGAAGTAACGACCGGAGCAACAACAACGCATAAACATAGCATAGAACAAGTGTTTTGCAATTTGCAAAAATAAAATAAGTTTACAAATTATTTTTAATGCCAACTCCTTAAACAGGCAGTATGATTACTGTAGTTCTAACAAACAATAAAATGTTTTAAAAGTAAAAAACCAAAACACATCATTATTACTTTTACGATTAATATAACTAAAATGCCACCAAAAAACAGCCATTGCTAAAAAAAGCACCACAACACGCAAGATGAGGGAAAGTAGAGCCGCTAAATCAGCTGAAGAACGTGAATCGCGTCTTCAGAAAAATAGCGAAAGGGCATCTACGTCTAAAGCCGCAGAAACAGAACAAGAACGCGAACTGCTGAGACATCCCAACAACATGCCGAAAGATGTGCTGCTAATCGCTCCCGAATGGTTGAATCAAGGGAAAGAATCGATTTAAAGTCGGCGGATTTTCACTACAATTGGAACGATGACTACCGCAATCACAAAGACTTAGTGATTGTCGCAATGAGCAAAGTTTGCTTAATGTGTTGTTTGAACGGAAGGCCAATCCTTCACTATTGCTGGCTTAATTTTAGAAAATTCATGTTTTTCACGCGGCCAGTTGCATGTAGCTTGCTCCCGAGTTGGCACGCCAAAAAATTATACGTTTTGACAGCAAATAAATAAACAATAAACATTGTCTATCCGCTGGCCTTAAGATGAAGTAATAAATAAATATAATTTCGAATATGGCTTAAATACATGCGCTTCTTTTTTGATTGAGCCCATATCTACACCATATGTAAATTATTTTATAAAAAATCTTTATGAAAGGTATTCCTTGGATTTTATTTAAAGACTGTAAATTTCGTTAAAAGCCCAATTTAAATCGTATGGTAATACAACACTAATGTGTGCTTAGGGCCAGCCACGCGGGCCGGGTCAGCTAGTTTATATTATTTACGTAAAACTAACATAAACTAAAAGTGCATAAAAATACCAAAAAAAAAAAAACGAAAAGACATTTTAATGCAATCTATCCTGTGCTAATTGCTTCATAAGAATCCCAGTGACGGCATATCACTATCGATAGTATTATACTGAAGATATCAGTACAAAGAAATCGAGAGGTATCTTCAAGAATCAGGAAGTCTCTTAAAGGCATATGAAGAACTTTCATGTGGTGGAATATCACACTCACATATGAAAAAATTTAATATTTGAACAAGGAAGTGATGGAATATCACTATTCCAAGTTATATAATCAAATATCTGTAGTGCCAACCCTGAATTTATTATATAATTATATTACCTGTGTAACCCAGTTAAATAGTTGACATGTCACATGTCAAGCGTATTAGCTTTAAGATCATTTTGTATATACATACTTATCGTTTTGCCTAAATAAAGTTAGTCATTACTCAACATAAGAAGAGACCGGTTGTATTACTTAAAAACTATAATATTAATTACAAGTTATTAAATAATAAAATTTTTTTTATTATTCTGCTACGGTTGAATTTTGACAAAAAGTTTTTGCTGTGTTAAACTAATCTGGTGCTTTAAGTGGCAAAAAAAAACTAAAACTAAGTCATAAAATAGAATTCGCTGCACTTTTTTTTTAAATAAAACTTTAATCAAATAGTCATTGTGAATTTTAACTTGGGTGAAAAGTGAAAAACTATAATTTTTTCTAAATCAGAAGTGTAATGTGTTTTAAATAAACAGCAAAATAAAACACAAATTGAAATCAACAAACAGTTGGCGGAAACGTATAGCCAAGCAACAAATATATGCAGTGGCCTTAAAAGTTGGAAAATAGACAGTCACTATAACAAGAAAGAAGAAGTGTTCTTATAAAAATTATAATTTAATAATTAATTAAAAATATATATGACATAGTAATCATGTTGTAAAATAATAGTGTAAATTAAAGAATCAAGCTATCTAAAATTAATTGTACTCAATAAGCAAAATGAAGAAACCTTTCGAAAACAATATAATAACAAATACAGCCGAATTTTAATAGAAACTAACTACCTATATAAATTGTAAAACAAAAAAAAGTTGATCATATAAACAAAAAAAAATCTTAAAAACTATAATATTAAAACAATATTACAACAACAAACTCATGATTTCAATATTCTTGTTGTCAAGGCTCAAAATTTTTAAATATAAGAAAACAAGTGTACAAAACACAAAAAAAAAACTTTAACCGTTAACGTTAATTCAAAAAAATGTAACGAACTGGTAAAAGTAAAAAATAAAATTTCCGTTTGAGAAGTAAAACAAATGAAAAAAAAACTATTTAAACATTCCCAAAAAAATCCAATGGCGAAAAGTGAGAAGGAACAAAATAAAAATCCCGTTGTAACCGTACACATAAAATTATATAAAGAAATAAGAAACATGTGCAATGACAAATGTGACAACACAAAAAATCCCGCTACAGCAGCAAGCCCACAAACATTTTAAATAAACTAAAATTTTTTGTTCAAACAATAAAGTAAAGACAAATATCCAAGTTTAAGCAAAAACAACAATTATCAACACTGGGGGCAAATTATGGCATTCGATCTCGATCGAAATTTACATTTAAATTCAATTGAAATTTCGATCGATATCGAGTGTCGTAATTTGCTACCTGATTTTATTTTTCTTCATATACTGTATAAGGCTGACTTTTTTTCGGCTCTTCTATACATTTTAAAGATGATGAAAAATAAAATTAAGACAACAAATAAAATATCACAACACGCCACGATAATTTATATGTATATACTAATTTAATTTAGATAATAAATGAATTTAATTTCCTTTATTCGTGCTTGATTGCTTCAAATATAAATATATCATGATATTCTCATGAAACATTTTTTATTTAAAAGTAGAAATTGGCCATTCCACTCTTGCTATTTTAGCGCGTTAGTGGATTTTACCCAAATTTTGTATAGAAAACTTGAAAGTGTTATATCAAAAGCCAAATTGATTAAATAAGAATTCTATTGAATCAATTAGAGAAAAAGACAGGGACAAAAAGACAGTATACAAAAACACAGCAAACATTCAGTAACTAAAAAAGAAAAGTAAATTAAAATCTAATAATAAATTTTCATATTGATAATAAATGAATTTAATATTCGGTGTAAATCGATGTTATTTCTTTTATACAACAACAAAACACATATTGTTACCATACAAATACACAATCGGTAACATTGGTTTACGTTGGATATTTTACAATATAAATATATACACACTCGTATGCACGTATATACAAATGAATTAATGTGAGATGAGAGTAACAAGTTTGCTGAGAATAATAATCTCTCTTTGTGATTTTACTCTTAATGTGGCAGTAGCAGTGCGTCCATCGACAAAATATGCACTGGATGTAGAATGTATGGCAGTGAAACATCTTAGTATATATATAGTCTTTGCTTATAGCCTATGAACTTTAAATTGTAATGAATTACTTTAAAAACAATCTATTTTTATATTTATATATACTAGTAAGTTATTAAATTGAATGGCGACTGCTATTTACGTTCATACATATTTAATATTTACTAATATATTACTAAACATATTTTTATAATAATAATTCAAAACCTTTAAAATGAATTTTTGTTTACTATAAAACAATAAAATTCGCTCAAAACATGCACCACCCTACTTTTTTTTTTTTCTTAAACACATACATGAATCAAGAAAACAAGATTGCGCATTGCGCAGGTCCGTTAGTTTGTTGTCTCTTTTGTGTGACGTAGAAATAGACTATTTGTATGGAAAGTTAAAGTAAGAGAGCCAAAAATCTCTTATATTTTTACAACAAACACACGTTATAGGTCTATTGTGACGTAGATGCGCAGTAGAAATATTTTTTGAACGGCTGAATGCGCAATCTTGTTTTCTTGATTCATGAAACACATATATATGTATAAAAAAAAATCTCTCAATAAGAAAAACGGAGGAAGCAACGTAGAAAAAAAGAACAATGCTTTTTTGCCTTAAAGCTTGAATATAATGTAATTTATAACTCTTTTAAAATATGAAATAAGAAAAATTTAAGAGAAAAGAGTTATGAGAACAGTTAATATAAGAACAAAAAATTTTTTTTTTGGAATTTGCAAGATATCTTTTTTTTCACAAAATACAGTGTTGCCACTAGTGGGACACAGAATTAAACAACAATATGTAAAAATAGTATTAATTGGTACAAAACAGAATTTGAAGAAATCATTTTAATTAATATTTCTCTATTGGTTTGAATATTTTTATTTCCTAAGAAAGATAGCAGGCAATTTATTTCCTTCTACAGAAAATTGGTAAAGCATAAATCAAAAGATACTTTATAAATAAAAAGATAAAACATTTTTTTTAATAAAATGTAATCAATATATAATTAATATTACATGTACAATATTACAAATTACTTCATAATGGTGGATATGGGAAAAAAAACGCAAAAAGTTATTATAAATCAGTACATCACAAATAAGGGAAAAATTCCTTTGGTGCAAAAATAAAAAATAAATCTTTTAAATACTATTTATTGTAGCGTAAAACAAACAAAAAGAAAGATGCAGAACATAATCTCTTTAAATTGGGGAAAACAGAACAAATCTTTCAAATAATTTTTATTTTCTAACTTGGGAAAAATCTAAAAACATATTAACAAATATGTATGTTCTACAAATGGTAGAATTTGATCTAAAATAATTTAACAAACTCATTTTTAATTTTTATAAGATTAAGTAGAGAGTATTGCAAAACCGACCTTTGACTGAAAATAAAAAGAAAATTAATGAATACATACATCTTTTAATTTTGAATTATAATTCAGTGCTTAAATATTCTAAAATTTGTAAAATTAAACATTGTCAAATCATTTTAAAAAATTGCTTTAAAAAGCTTAAATGTGAAATAAAAATCCCAGAAAATTTAAACTTGTTTGAGGTTGTTGGTGCTAGTGTTGTGAGAGAAAATCATGTGGAAAAAATTAATGTAAAAAGTGAGATGGAAAATAACAAAATGGCAACTGTGGAAGAGAAAAAAACATACATCAGTATGTGTGCATCAATTGTTAGGGAAAATAACGATGGTAATCCTCTTACTTTAGATTCCCTTTTAGACAAGATAGACTTACTAAAAGAACTAACTGAACCAAATTTAGAATCAACGTTTATAACATTTATAAAATCTAAGTTAGAAGCGAAAGCGCGAGAAGCAATAGAACAGACGATAACAGTGTGTAGGTTAAATGCAAAATCTGACTTAGTTAAATCGATTTTAGCGTCATCAGTCTTTTTAGACCCTAAGGAAGTTGTAGCTAAGCTAGTCGTGGAACAAACTACCGAGACAAAGGAAAGGCAGGTATTAGCAATTCAAACTCATAATAGAATAAGAAACAATAGCTTCCAGAAAAGAGGCAATTTTAACCGATTTCGTAATAACTCATATCAGAAAAACAATCGTGGAAACTTTCAAAATAGCAGTTACTCCCAACGAAGCAATCGAAATTTTAACAATAATAACCGGATTCAAAATAATTACCGAGGCAGTAACAAATATCAATTTTCTCAAAATGCAACTACTCAGAGGGCTTCCGTTAGAGCTTTAAACGCAGATGTCCCTCAACAAGCTATTAGACCTAAATCCTTGGCCGAAGCCTTGAGCTTTTGCATTAAAAAACAAAATATTTTTATTTACGATACAACCCCTACCCTAAAAAATCTAGATTCCAAAATAACCTCCTCAAAACAATGAACAAATACACCAGACTTCCAGATTTCAACAAAGTAATCCAAATTTTGTAAATAAAAGAAGCAAATTCATCGCAGACAAGAAGACCACTGCGTTCGCAAAAATTTCAAGGCTACAATTCGAGATCTTCGAATTTCAGAAATAGAGACCATAACGGGACCCAAAACCTGAACAAACCCCTTTCATACAAATAAAAACTTCACTGATGCACTTTACTGAATCTAATGCGACCTGTTGTACAATTTTGCTAGTAATCAAGTTGGTTGTTTTGAAAATACAAATTATACAATCGTACAATCGCGCAGCACAATTTCATTTTTAACCGACTTCAAAACAAGAAGAAGGTTATCAATTTGACTGAATGTTGCTTATTTTAATGTTAGTGCCTGCAGGATTCAGTCATTTCTTAACTGATTTTGATATTTTTTTTTTGTAGGTTGATAGATTATGCTTACAGACTGGTCCCGTTTTAAAAACAGTTCATAATCTTAAAAATTGAAGGATGTCCCTATACAACATACATGTTGTGAGTGTCCACATAGGTGACGTAAATTAAACCGTTATAGACAAACGCTTGAAAATTAGTCAAAATGGCGCACAAGTACAAATTTTTAAAATTATAAATTAAAGGCTACCCCAATAGTTCATATAATTTTATGAGGAATTAATTAATATTATAAGTAGCATGTATTGCTAAGTCCGCTTTAAGAAAACGTATTATCTTTATAAAATTCATTTATGCAACTAAATTTTTTTTTATAATTTATTATATATAAATTATACTTGGGCTTTCAAGGTCATTTATTTCCTTCCTTTTAAGTATATAAAAGATTATTTATTTCATATTAATCCGACGTTTCGTTGGTATTTTCCAACTTCCTCAGGGATAATTTATTAAAAATCTGGCAACCACATACATATAAAAGTAAAAAATAAGAAGAATTTTGTTTTTTTTATTTTTTTACAAACATAATTGGGAAAAAGCGACAATATAAGGTGTGAAAAATTTTACTTACATATAATCTTTTTTGTTATTTAAAATTAATTTGGTGTATAGTGGACAAGAAACAAAACACAAACTTAATAAATTGAATAATATAAACTATAAAATATCACAGGCAATTTTTGTTAACATTACAATATCTTCTATTATACTAAAACTATATTGTAACTTGCATTGGTGTTGTCCTTATCGTCTTTGGTGTTTATTGCATTTCCGATCTCTGTTGAATTCTAAAACTCTCAAGCGTATATCTCTTGTTTATTTTCAACTCTTTATCTAAAACTCTTGCTTCATCAAAATCAGGCTTATGTCCAGTATCAACACAATGTTGTGCTAGTGCTAGTGCACTCTTCTTTATCAGTACCATTGCATTTAATTTCATAAACAACATTTTATCAATTTTAGTTTTCGTCTGAGTAAATAAATTTTGTATTGTTTTGTTTGGTTTATGTGCAATTGTTATTCTCCTCTTTTACTATTTCTTTAATTTTGTTGTTTTCTGTCAGCCTTGGTATAAATGGTATTCCGTAATATTCTTTCTAGCCGAGGTAATGGCCATTCTGAAAACATCCGAAATAACGCTTAGGGACGATATTTTCGGACTGTCAGGCGGCAATCAGGCACTTGGTGGTGCACACAGTACATCTAAGCTAGTCCTGCGTTGTCGCTCATTACTGAACACTCTATCGGAGCGATCACAGATTGACCTGTTTTGGGTCCCTGGTCACAGGGATATCCAGGGTAACTGTGAGGCCGATGATCTTGCTAAATAAAGTACATTGCTTCCTAACGTCTTCTCGCTACCAGATGTTGGAATTCCTCTGGCAACGGTGAAAGTAGCCATAAAGAACCAATACCTCAGTTTGGCTCGCAAATTATGGGTAGAGGAAAGTTCCTGTTGTGTCTCCAGACAACTGTGGACTACACTGGACCTCAAGCGGACCAGGCAGCTGCTCAGACTAGACAGAAAATTCATAAGTGTCACGGTCTCGGTACTTACTGGATACTGTCTAATCGGCAGGCATGCTGAAAGACTCGGTCTGCTCTTTAATGATTTCTGTCGCAGCTGTGGCTCGGAGGAAGAGGAAGAGACCATACTGCACCTCATGTACCACTGCCCATCCCTGGCTCGAAGAAGACTAAGAATTCTGGGCTCTAACTAAGGAAGAAGTTAGAAAACAAATAATTTGTATGCTATTGCAGGGAATAATTCCGCACAGTTTTTCTCCATGGAGCTTACCAGTTTGGATAGTTCCGAAAAAATAGACGCAAGTGGAAAGAAAAAATGGTAGCTTGTGCTAGATTTTAGGAAACTCAATGAAGAAACTATCTTAGACCGTCACCCTCTACCCAATGATAAATTAGGCAAATGCATTTATTTTTCAACTTTAGATCTCGTAATTGGATTCAATCAGATAGAGTTGCATCCTAAAGATATACCAAAAACTGCCTTTACAGTTGAGGGAGAGGACATTACGAATACATTAGAATGACAACGGGACTTTCTAAAGAGTTATTAATAATGTCCTAAAGGAATTAACTGGGAAAGTGTACCGGGTTTACTTAAGTGACATCATCGTCTTCGCTATCTCCTTAGATAAAAAATAGTAAAGCAATCAAACTTCGACTAGTAAGATGCACAATAATGGTCACGGACGTCACCGAGGGTGATGAACAGGAAAAACTGATAAGAGAGTATCATGAAAAGTCAAACAATAGTCATCTTAAGAGAAGAATAAAATCGCTTAAACTATAAACAATTGCGAAAAGTTCTAGACTTTAAAGTAAAATAGAATTCCACAAAAACTGGTTTTTAGAAAACTGGAACTGCCACCAAGCCCCTAGATATAATACACATCGACATTTACAGTATAAACCACCACCAAATTTTAACCATTTTAAACAAATGTCATTAAGTTTGCAGCAGGATTTTCGTTGCTCTCTAGAACGAGTATACCTAGAAATGTAGTCTGCGATCAAGGAGTAGAGCTTACCGCCAACATTTTAAAAGACTATTGCAGACACTACCAGATTGATCTGCACATAACGTCTTTCCAACAGACAAGCAGCAATCGCCTGTAGAAAGACTTAACTCAACGCTCACCGAAATTTATAAAATAATCTTCACTACTAGAAGTGAAACAAATTTAGGAAATGACCATGGCGACACTTTTCCAGAAACATTGATTACTTGCAATAATTCTTTACATACAGCAACAAAACACACCCTTTATGAACTCTTCACAATTTCAATTTCAATAATGAACATGAACGAGTATAAAGAACAAATCTTCCCTCGAATAAAAACTAAACTCGAAGACTTAATGAACTGCAGAACAAACAAACAAACTAAATGAGACTAGAGAAAAGACAAAAGAATTCGAAGAGAATAGAACCATTTTTCGAAAAGAGTGCAGAAGAAACAAGATTACCCCTAAATTCCGTAGACATAAAGTTAAAAGAAATATTAAGATAACATTAGTTACATTCGACAATAAGAAAATCTATAAAGAAAGGATAATGAAAACACGCAAACCAACTTAACCTCTTTTTCAGACTCCCTCTAATAACCACCAACGACATCGTCATCAAAATTTTGACCCATAATAATGGACTGATATAGTTTGACCTCGGACCTGTACGAATAACACAACGCTCCGAACATTTATCCACATCATAAATTTGAATGATTGCAAAACATCAATCGAAATGTTTTCAAGAGCTATCGAAAATATTGACAACAAAAACACTATCTATCTAATTTAATTGCCGTGATATAGGTTAAACTTAACGAACTTGACAGAAACTTAAACATGCTTATTCCAATTAGAAGATCAAGACGTTGAGTGATTAACGGTTTAGGTACGTTAGGTACAAACGATGCAATCAAAATAAATTCTGAAATATCAGCAATCAAATGAGAAACAACTTCAAGACAACTTGAAAGATCAATATTCTATAAAATACGGCTTGCGACGAAATCGAAAAACATTCTACTGCTTCATCGCTCGCCTACTACAAAAAGAAACCGCACAGTGCAATCTTAATGATGTCGGTCATACACAAAACATAAGTTCACCTAAATATAATTTTATTCTTCTCACTTATATGCCTAAGATAATAATAAAGTCTAATTGTAGAATACCTCTGCAAGAAGTTCAAGGAACAGTTCTGATCCACTACTATAATTGCCCCTTAACATAAACGGTATGATATATGAAGACAAACCAGCTACTTATTGGGACCATTGCTTTCAAGCACATGCACAGATGGTACCGGAAATGCTTAATATCCAAAACTACAGCAATTCGAAATAAAAAACGGACAAAATTTCATCCATAACAAAAGCTCAACTCAATCAGCAAACATCCGCATATGTATATGCATCTATTGGTATACTTTGGATGGCCATCATAGCAGTGTTCATTAATGCGACAAAAAGAATTCAAGTGTACTACATCTCTCAACTTTCAGCAGATATCGCTCCAGCCCCAACGAATTCGGGAGAAGTTACGTATTGTACCCAACAGTTACAACAACAAATTCCACCAGCTAACTCCGCTTTGCCACATGCAAGCGAGAGTGAAAAAACTCAATACACTTACATATATTTACTAACATAACCACACTTTTGCTACTTGCTACTTAGCTTGCAATGAAATATCTAAGCAAGTAAAATGAGTATACGAAAAACAGTGTTACATAGTGCTAAAGTCTTATAAAAATTACTAGCATTTGTTGCAGTAAAAATTATTAGAGTATAAAAAATATTAAGATGCATATACATATGCAAACATCCGCATATGTATATGCATCTATTGGTATACTTTGGATGGCCATCATAGCAGTGTTCATTAATGCGACAAAAAGAATTCAAGTGTACTACATCTCTCAACTTTCAGCAGATATCGCTCCAGCCCCAACGAATTCGGGAGAAGTTACGTATTGTACCCAACAGTTACAACAACAAATTCCACCAGCTAACTCCGCTTTGCCACATGCAAGCGAGAGTGAAAAAACTCAATACACTTACATATATTTACTAACATAACCACACTTTTGCTACTTGCTACTTAGCTTGCAATGAAATATCTAAGCAAGTAAAATGAGTATACGAAAAACAGTGTTACATAGTGCTAAAGTCTTATAAAAATTACTAGCATTTGTTGCAGTAAAAATTAAATATCTAAGCAAGTAAAATGAGTATACGAAAAACAGTGTTACATAGTGCTAAAGTCTTATAAAAATTACTAGCATTTGTTGCAGTAAAAATTATTAGAGTATAAAAAATATTAAGAGTATAAAAGAGGTAAATTTAAAATAAATTTTAATATTTTCGTAAATAATATTATATCAATGTATATGTTGCATAATTTGAAACACTCTTTTAATAACCTAATTTGTTTTTTAATTTTTTACACACATGAACAAAATGGATAAAAAATTAAATAAAATAGAAATAATTAAATTAATTAATCTAGATTTTTTAATTTCAATAATTCTTTTAAAATAGATATTTAAAACAAGTTTTGTTGTCAACGGCACATTTAAAATAACTTGCACTTTGCAGTGTAGCCACTAAAAAACTGTGCATGTTTTTTCTATAATTTTATTTGATAACACGTATACACACACTACTTGCAAGCATTACTTGTATGTGGCAAGGGGGGTAAACCAGAATGAAGCATAAACAGAAGAAGCAGTGAAATAAACGTAAATGACTAGAAGTAACGATCGGAGCAACAATAACAACGCATAAACACATGAACTCACAATGAACAATGTTGAGTTCATTTTGAATTAATTTTATTTTTGTTAATTAATTTCATTAAATTATTTCATTTTGAATTTTTTTACCAAACATACCTACTTTTGAGTTCATTAAATTATTTCGCAAAAATTGACTAATTATGCATTTCTAAAATCAACACGGTTTCAGTGCAATTATTTTTAGTAAAGCATTTTTAATATTTCGCAATATTTAAAATTCTTATTATTAATTTTAATATATTAGAGAACATTGTTAACTTTAAGTTAGCTTTTAATCTTCAGGCTTATAATAAAGTTGTATTTTTATTGAACACGATTTGTCTACCTACCTTGATTCGCGTGTCTAAGAACTTCTCCATAACAATATCTGCTGTAGTCTAGGTGGTAAGTACGTTGACTACAAATCTGGCTGCCCTGGGTTCAACCCTTGCGACAGTCAAAAAATAAAAATGTTTTTTCTGTTTAATGGTATTAACACATTTTCAGAATTAACATAAAAACATGCAGCCTCTTTCGTCAGTACTACTTCATAGCATATTCGCCGGCAAAGTAAAGTAATTAATATAATGGCTATAATTATCTGCTTTCACCACCTGTCTTTTCTCTCATCTATCCCTTTCTAAAAGAATGTAGCACGGTTAAAAAAACTAACTATTAATGCCTGAAGTGCTACTTCTCTTAAAAAAAAATATATAAAAATATCTGCCACAACTAAAGAAGCTGGGGATCCCATTGGAAGTCCATTGTGTTGCAAATATATATATAGTCACTGAAAATATATATTATTTATACAAAATTTTAAAATACGTAAAAATTAACATTTTTAAATTTTGGTGCATCACTGTATTAAGTTCCATTTTTTTTCTATTAAATATAGGTACTACATCAAAAGAAACTATTTTTTACTTATTTTGAATAGTTATGTTTCTTCTCCTTTCTTTAAATTTTAATGGATTCCTAGCATTATATTTAGAATTCTCCTTAATTTCTTTTAATATCATTGTGATATATTTACATAATTCATAAGACAGAGAATTTTTAAAAGAACAAATAGGTCTTAAAGGAAAATTCTCCTTGTGAATTTTAGGTAACCCATTCAATCTAGGAGCTGTAGAAACTTTTTTTAAGCTTGTTTTTTTCTAAAATTGCAATAAGTTTTTGTTTTAAAAGTTCTTGTACAAAAACATTATTTATCTTCTGCAATTTTGTTGTTGGATCTTCATTTGCTAACTTATAATTGGTAACATCCTCTACAATATTGTTAATTCTTGAAACTGAAGCTACTGTAGTGTTACCTTAATCAGCTTTTAAGATAAGTATGTATATCCCTATTTCTTCTCAAAAAACTATTCGCTTTTTTTACGTTCTCTAACATAAATCTATCCCTATTATTTAATTTTATCTTATTTAAATGATTATCTATTATTGCTATTTCCTGTTCTTCTTTCGTTTTTAATGCTTGCAAAAAAAAATTAGAAAAGATAATTAACCGTAAGGTAAAAAAAACACAATAACATTTAATTAACATATATTATTGACTCCATTACTGTCTACGATACTTCTTTTAGTTTTTTAACACCAGCGCCAAGATGCTACTTCATAAATTTATTTCAATTACAACTTTCTTTTGTTTAATAAACGTGCACACATTTATGTCAGCAAAGTTTATTTGAATTCAAATGAATAGAATGAGGTTAATTTGCTTGCATAAACCAATGTTTTCTTTTTCTAATTGCTCAAACTTCGATACAACAAACACCTACGTTGTTTTTATTTTTACTGCAACATCAAATAAAATAGTATTAAACCAATACAGTACAGTTTAGTTTATATATGTATATATATATATATATATATATATATATAAATATATATACAGAGAAAAGAGATTCGTGATGAGAACCGAATTTGTTGCTAATCGAATTTGGTCGGTTGTAGTTATTATCTGAAATTCGGTTAAAAGGACTGAATAAATGCGGTGCTTCCAACTATTTAAAAATTGAATCGATAGTCGCTAAAAACATATTATTATGAATTAAATAAAACAACTTTGCATTTTTATATTTATCTTTATTTAGGAAAAAAGAAAAAGAAAACAATTAATACAATTCATGACTGTTACATAAACTTTTGCCTCAGCGCTAAACATTCCCATTTTCTCACGCTTTCATGCTTTTCACATAAGATGCCATTGTCTTACATTTTACATTCCACTTCTTCACAGCAAAGTAAATAAAACTTTTGAAAGTCAAGTTTATTTACACATGTCTCTTACTAACCTTTAACAATATTGCAGAAATTGTCCAAACTTTCAATAAATCTTATTACACTGTTATATATAAATTTATATATTTTTGAAGTTGTGATATTTTTTATAAAATATTTATTTTTATTATGTCAAAAAATTCAAAAGGAATAACATAATCGATATTTGTGGTTCCGACTACCAATATTAGGATTTCGGTACTAAAGTGCCGAATAAGTTTCGTTGCATCTTCCAATAACCAGAATAGGTTTTACTAAAGACACAAATTGGTTAGGTAAACTTTGTTAACTGTTATTGTGACCAACCTTTAAGATCTAATATAAATTGTTAGTTCATAATACCATAAATATGTAAGATTATATTTTATTTATTATAAAAATTAAATTATGATGTTAGTAGTTGAATTTTGAATATTTTAACTGATTTTTTACCAATCTTTTTTCTGTGTGTAGGTATTTGTATATCTTTTGTAAAAATATTTATTTATTATTTAATGTTTATTTAATTAGAATTTCAACTGTTTATATTATAAATGAATCGAAATTATCTTTGGCCTTAGTTTATTTATTTCAATTTCTAAAACTCGTTTTAGAATAAAAATTTATTTTACAAATGTATGCGGACGTTTTCCAAAGAAAACAAGAAAAATTGGACGCCAGCAGAATGTAATGCCGCACTTTCTGGACCACTACGTCCTTCATCAGCATTCTTTCGCATCTATCTACCTTAGTTGTGTAATTATAAACTTTGTAACTAAGAATACGAGTAGTATTCATACAAATATTAATTTGGTTAGACGAAATTTATACACAAACCAAAGTATTTCTTCATTGTTCTCACTGTATTTCGTCCTGTATATTTGTTTTTGCTTTTGTTCCAAAGTAAAGTAAGTAAGTAAAGTAAATGATTTTTATTGAGACTTCTTTCTTTTCATAATATATTTACATTAAATCGACAGATAAATAAATTTTTATCACAGAACTATAATCGTCTTGTTTTATTACATAATATTAACAATGAGCAACTTGCTTGAATAATAAGAATATGTATAAGATTATATACATGAAATATCAGTGTATGAATAGCGGTAATGCTTGCTCCCGGCATTGACATTATCTTACAGAGCTGATATGTTTGTTAACAAAACTTTCAATTAGATAAAACTTAAAAACTATCAGTGCTGTTAAAAATTATTAACAAAACACTGAAATGTATATCACAGACGTTACAAAGATTAAATCAAACAAAGGTTGGATTATAGAATGATAATTCATTAATAAAAAAAAAAATAAATTTAAAGTTTTAAACAACACAATAAATAACAATAAAGTAATACTTTTCTATCCGCGGTAAGATCCGGGCAGTGTCTTTAGTCAAAGAAGTATGTAAGGATTTAGCGGGTCATTAAAGGGTTCCTTAAGTATACCCACTGGGGACAAGCAAGTATAGTGTGACCAATCTGAGTCATTATTTAATAAGTATATTTCTATCATTAGAGAGTTATCATGGTTGGCTAAACTCTCTACAAATTTCTTTTGTTGCATCAAGACGTATTTGATGAATGGAGTAACGGCTGATGTTTCATAAATAAATGAGTTAGAATAACATATGTAAATGTTTCTTTGACCTTTTTAAATAATTTTTCTTTTCTAATTTATTAAGCACTAGGTCAGTTTTATAAATAATAAAAATTTTTTATTTATATTTTCAATATTTCGCCACACCTTTGGGTGGCATCATCAGGAAACAGGAAAAAAAAAAAATTTAATTTTTTGTTTCCTGTTTCCTGATGATGCCACCCAAAGGTGTGGCGAAATATTGAAAATATAAATAAAAAATTTTTATTATTTATAAAACTGACCTAGTGCTTAATAAATTAGAAAAGAAAGAGTTAGAATAACGTTTATTATTAATAACATAGCTTTTGTTGAGGCATTTTCTCAAATATTTCTATTTCCATAGACACAACTGGTGATACAGGGAACCATATTGGTAAAGCATATACTAGAAATGATCTGATGCAAAACTTATGCAGCAGCAGTTCCGATGTTATCGGCAGATGTTTGTTATTAAACAGGAACGCAAGTGTAACAGAAATCCGTTTCGCTCTATTGAGAAGTTCTCGGCCATGATGATTAAATTTTAATAACTTATTGAAGTTAACGCCAAGATACTTTAAGTTTGACTTAAACGGAATTTCTACTCCATCTGGGAAAAGTTAAAGAAGTTTACTTTGCGGTACCACAAACCGGGAACATTTGCCGGATGCATTTTTAATGCAAATGGCTCCGCTTTTTACCGGATTAATTTTAATGCCCCATGTTTTATAAAATTTGTTAATAAGCTCAAGATAGTGAGACGCTTTACTTAGGGCCTGAGTTGGTGATACATCACGAGAGAAGATCATGCAATCATCTGCATAAAGGATTGCTTTTGAATTGTTGGCAATATGTCGAAAA
This sequence comes from Gymnosoma rotundatum, assembly GCA_916610165.2. Taxonomy (NCBI): domain Eukaryota; kingdom Metazoa; phylum Arthropoda; class Insecta; order Diptera; family Tachinidae; genus Gymnosoma; species Gymnosoma rotundatum. The sequence goes on from OU744339.1 coordinate 62,640,640, forward strand.
TCAAATAGAAGAATATTTATAGAAGCTGTGTAAGAACGCTTCCCTGGGGCACACCACTATTAACAGCTCCGAGGTTTGAAAATGAATTATTTGTCTGTACGTTAAATTTTCAGGTAACTGCTGAATAGTTTTATTAGAAATAAGTCAACTCCTAGAGCTACAAGCTTATATAAAACTGCTTTATGACAGGCCGAGTCAAACGCCTTTTCTTTATCCAACGATATAGCAACGGTGAAGATTTTGTTTGACAGACTATTCACAACTTCGTCGTGAAATTTAAGAAGAGCGTGTTGGGTTGAATGAAAACGTTTAAAACCAAATTGTAAAGGTGATGTTGGACAGAACACGAATTCGTTTTCCAGCTTCATCTTCAATATGCGTTTATAGATCTTACCAACATTTCATAAAATTGAAATGGGATGAAAGTCCTCAACATTGGATCTATTTTGCTTTTTCTTTAAGGGAATAATTTTTACATTTTTTTTCACGCTGATGGAAAGCATCCATTGTTAAGCTGTTAAATACCACATTAAACAGTCGCATCTGGAAATTTTTTGATAATATAATTAGAAATTCCATCAATGGCAAAAATTTTTTGTTGTTGACATTATTTATAACTGCTTTGATTGTTTCAGTGCCTGTAAACTGGTAATTATCGTTATTTCCCACAGAACAGAATAAATAATCGAATGAAGAAATACGATTTGGTAAAGCTCTTAGACAATTATCTACACGTTCTTCAAGGTCAACGACAGGATTCTGTGGTAGTCTTTCAGAGTATACAGAGAAATAGTAGTATCTAAAAATTTAAGAGATTTGAGTTTCATCTTCTATAGCAATATTGTTGCTATTGATTTGTTGTCAAAAAGCAATTTAGATTTCCCAGTGACATGGTAAATTTCTTTGAAAGCTGTAGGGACAGGTGTTATTCTTTCCACTCTCTCGTTAAAAAGATTCGCTTGTTCACTTTGCACTAGCTCTTTTATCATAGTTCTTAGCACTTGAATTTGCTTAGATAGAATATTGTATTCATGACTCATTCTATTTCCCGTTTGGTGGTAGAAGTTTTTTCAAGTCCTTTTGCCATCGTTGTTTTATGTTGAAAAGTTTCTCTATTTTTTCGGACAAAGGAAATTTATCATTTTTTATTGCAATTTTTTCAAAATGAATTGATGTAAAATTTGTATTAAAATCATCATTTAGAGCATCTATTTTCTCATTTTCCAGGTTTTGAGTTGTGAGTGGCATTAGATTACTAGAAGTAGTTTCCAAATCACTACGGAATTGTGACCAGTCAGTGTTTTTATAAGACGTATATAAAAGTTCAAATGAATCTATATACAGTTCCAATTTGATTAGAAAGTGATCCGAAAACGTAGGAAGGGTTGATACCTTAAATTTTGGAAAATTTTAGTTAATAAGGTTAGTGCTGACGAGAAAATAATCTAACTACGAGGATCCATTCGGGTAAAAAGGGGTAGTGTCACACAACCGAGTCACATCAAGGGGATTGTCTTTTAATCAATCTAAAAGAGTTTTGCCATTGCTGTTCTGAGCCATGTCTTCCCAAGTAGGGGAGACATGGCAACTGCATAGAACATAAATAGAACCTATTACGAACTTCTTTTTAATGTTACTAAATACAACTTCAATTTTAATAAAGGTATTGATGATACATAGTCCTGGAATATTTATTCTGCTGTACAAAATAGAGTCTTTTATTACAATAGCAACACCAATGGCAGAGAAGTAATATAAAAAGTTGCAGCTTCTAAGCGACACCCTACTGTTTTGCCTTAAATGGCATTCCTGAATGAAGTCAATATCAATTTTATTGTATAGTACTTGAGAAAGTTCTAACCGAAAATAATAAAGTTGAGGAATCTATGGGCCATAGCAACTTTTTAGCGTCAACCTTTGACATATTTTTATATTCGCGCAAAAACTGAGACTTTTATTGCTCCAGAGAGAGCTCGTTTGGATCCAGAAAAAGATCAGCAAGTTTCAGTAATTTCTGTATAATAAGTCTCTTTTTATTTATATTTTCAGCTTGGTGATTATGCTGAGAGTGAAATAAAATCGCGAAAGTTGTACCCGGTGAAACTGGTATCGTTCTTTCTACATTGTTATTTATTTGTATTTTTTCTGCTCGCGCTTTTTGGAACATTCGTTTTTTATTTTCCACATATTTCTGTAGGAAGGATTCCTCCTCCAATTAGCAGGATGACCTGTTTGGCCGCAGTTGACGCAGAATAGGTCATTTTTGTTTGTGGACCTCTTGGACACTCTCTAGGAATACGCTTTTCATTGCATTTAACGCACTTATATTCCAAGTTACAATTACGGGAAATATGTCACTGCTCTTGGCACCGGAGACATTGTATTTCCTGATTTTTCTTTTTAGGTTTCTCCCACACGATGGATTGAGATAATATATTTTATATGAGAAACGTCACTTAACTTTTTACCAGCAAGCAGAGTCACAATAAAAGACCAGTTTCAATTTTGTTTTTGGTAGAAAAAGGCGTTGAAAATTTGGAAACTTTGTAGATGACATTGGGAATCATTTTATCCAACGATTTTTTCAACTCAGCAATATCGGTTTTGTGAAACCACGCAGAACAAAGGAAACTTGTTTGTATTCTTTTGGTGTAAAAGAATACGAGTCTATTTTTTTCTGTCTCAATAAACACATCATTTCGGCGTGAACTTGAGGATTTAAAACATATAATTTGCTTTTATGTTTGTTGAGATTTTTTACTTTAAAAGTTATTTTTGGAATTTTTATCCTCTAATTGTTCAACCCGTCGTCCCATATTAAAATTGTATAAAAATAGTGGAGGGCAAAAGTGTTTCGAGGTAAGACACCTTTGTCTATCTGTGCTTTTACTAGAAGCATTAGTATTGTTGTTGTACACAACTCTTTCACTTCGAGTGTTTTTTTTAATTTCGAAGTCAGCTAGTAGTGCAAATTTATTATGTCTATTGGCATTAACAGCAGTTTCTCTATTCAATGAAGAATTATCCACCTGAGTGGGTGAACCTTCAAATCGTCTGCTTTTAACAAAGTGTTCACCAAAGTATAGCCGGCATCATCAACAACGCCACCAACAGCTGCGGTGCCCAACTCAGCACCACCGTCATCATTAATCTCCTCTTCCATCAAATCAAAAATTTACGATACAGCCGTTGCAAGTTAAACAACGATGCTGTGTTCGATGTCAATAAAATTAGTTGATAAAACAATTAAAATAAAATTAATAAAAAAAAAATTTTTTTTTGCTCTCAGCAGGTGAAACTCTTGGCACATAGAAAACAATTTAATCAGGTTTTCTGCAGCTTCTCAAGAAAGAGACAAATATAGTACTGTTTTATTTTAAAGGAGGGGATGATAAACAAAACAAAAACTAAATATTTAACAAGAAAACATTAGCCACAAAAAGATTTTGGTACATTAAAAGTAGTAATTATTCGGGAAAGTAAAGAAACTAATTTTCAAATTGTTAAACATGTGAAATGCTGCGGTTAACGAGATAATTCCAGCTAATACAAGTGAAAACATCTTTAAATCTGCAGAGTTTTTTGAACGCAGAAATTGTCATCTCTGGCAGAAATACAACATCATTGTCTGTGTATTTACACAAAAAACAGAATAATCGATTAAAAAAATTAAAAATTTTTTTTTAAATTTTATTAATATTACAAAAAACCATCCTTATTTTTGACTCTAAAAAACGTTTAATTTATTTTTGCGCCAGCAACACAAATCAAAACAAAATTTAAGTCGATAACATGTCAAGAAAGAGATGCAGAGAAAAACACGTTATAGCCGTCTCGTGCTACCTGTCTATAATACTCTGTGGTATTATATTGATTGTTATGAGTTAAGCATGAATGTACGCTGTGCCCTCCGTGTTTATAGTTTAATTTTTATTTAATAAAGATTTGAGCTGTGAATACTATAAATGAATCGAAATAATTTTTGGCTGTAGCTCATTTATTTTAATTTTTTTAAATCGTCCAAAGAAAAATTAGACGCTATCAGAATGTAATGCTACACTTTCTGGACCGCTACGTTGTTCATCAGCATTCTTCACATCTATCTACTTTAGTTGTGTAATTATAAACATCATATATTTAACCAAATAACTTTGTAAATAAGAATAAGAGTACTATTCATATCAATATTAATTTGGTTAGACTAAATTTACACACGAACCAAAGTATTTCTTCGTTGTTCTCTCTGTATTTCGTCTTGTACATTTGTTTTTGCTTTTTTTCGATTCGACACGAATGCAAATTTTTTTTCGTCAATCTTACTTGTTTACTCACAACATTATAGATGCTGTTTCTTATTTACAAAGTTAGTTGGTTAAATATTTGATGTTTATAATTACACAACTATAGATAGATGCGAAGAGTGCTGATGAAAGACGTAGCGGTCCTGAAAGTGCAGCATTACATTCTGCTAGCGTCTTATTATTCTTGTTTTATTTGGAAAGCGTCCGCGTACGTTTGTAAAATAAATTTTCTTTCTAAAAATCTTTGTAGAAATTCAAATAAATGAACTAAAGCCAAAAATAATTTCGATTCATTTATAATATTTATTTATTTAAAATATTACTGCCTGCAGTCGAAAATATAATCTTGAATGTTTATAATAACAAAAACTTCTAAGTTCTCAAAAAACAAAAAAAATTAAAAATAACTGTTAAAACAACTTAGTCAAGACTTGCGCAAAGCAATTTTTTAGGCTTTTTTCACAATTTTCTATTTCAGCTACAGCGTTATGCGTTATCTAAAAGTAAACATTAGCAACACTTACATCCCCTCAAAACTCAAGCAATACCATGTTGCTTACTCCTCCTGCTTCACAAACAAACAAAAATTTCATGTTAGTTTCATGAAAATTTGCATAGTGTAAATGCCATATTAGAAAAGAAAACATTAATATTACATGTAGTAAATTGATGAGGTTTTAATATATATATCCCACTCTTTTTATATTAAAATTTTAAAAAGATTAAAATACTACATAACAGAGTAAATAGTAAATAAGAATTTCTAATATCTAATTATAAATTTTATTCATTTAGATTCAGTTTTATATTAAAACATATCAATTTCTTTGCTTAAATAATTTCTGCCAGTAATTTTTGTTTTAACGTTACATTTGGTATTTTGTTTTGGTATGTAATAATTCTTGTAAATACTTGCCTATCTCTTATACAATAATTTTCATCAATAAAATTTGTTTTATTTTGTTTTAACCTCTTTAATATTATATTAAGGTTTTAGTTCTAGGTTGTAAAATCCAAGATTCTTTCTTTATCTCCTTTCCTTAAATTCATGACATTCTTCTCTACGTTCATTAAATTTATTAACTCTTATGTACTCATTCAGATAAAGACGAAAACGTATTATATCTGGGGGGTTACCCTCTAGTGCGATGCGAAAGAAAAATAGTAGGCCCCTTTCAGATTAGGCAAGTTTACTTGCGCAAGTATAATTTTCACTTTTGTTTATTTTCTTTTGAACTTGCTTTTATGTTCACATTCGGCAACTTTGTTGAGCAAGTTTAATTTTCTTATGCTCGAATTTCCTTAATTCGTTGACGTTTTGTTTTTTTTCTGAATACATTGTAATTGTGAAAGTGATTTGAAATTTTCCTTATAAAATGGAAGTTCAAGAAAAAAATAATTTAGTTTAGATTCCGATGACAGTGATAAAGAAGATTTGCTAATGGGTTTGTAAACCATAAATTTCTTCCCGTTTTGCAATGTAGCTTAACAACACGCCGAAGAAGAAATAAAAGACAATGTCAAAAACTAATAAATATCCCAAGACAATATTGACAGCAGAAGCAGAATTGCCAAGCAAGTCGCTACTCAAATCTCGGCAAGTCTTTCCCCTTCAAACCGACCTTTCCTCTCACACCCACAAACACAAGACTTGCGAAAGTAAAATTGCTTAATCTGAAAGGGGCCGTACGAAATCGAATAATTGGTACCCTCTATTGTGTTTTTTTTCGCATCTAATTTATTCTCTTTCGCAAATATGGTATCACCGCACTCAGTAAAACAAAAGTTTATGTCAAAAGCGTTCGTTATGCGAAAAAATCTTGCGCTAACAAAATATCAAACTCAAAACAACGAATCATGTAAGAACGCACAAATAATTTTTTATATTTACATCTTAATTGTATTTTTAAGGAAAAGCTAAGAAAGTTACACACTCAGCAACGGCAGTTCGAAATTCTCTAATATGGTGCAACACAGCGGTTTGGCCATTGGACAATTGAAGCAAAGACTATAAATATACTAAGATGTTTCACTGCCATACATTCTACATCCAGTGCATATTTCGTCGATGGACGTACTGCTACTGCCACTTTAAGAGTAAAATCACAAAGAGAGATTATTATTCTCAGCAAACTTGTTACTCTCATCTCACATTAATTCATTTGTATATACGTGCATACGAGTGTGTATATATTTACATTGTAAAATATCCAACGTAAACCAATGTTACCGATTGTGTATTTGTATGGTAACAATATGTGTTTTGTTTTTGTATAAAAGAAATAACATCGATTTACACCGAATATTAAATTCATTTATTATCAATATGAAAATTTATTATTCTATTTTAATTTACTTTACTTTTTTAGTTACTGAATGTTTGCTGTGTTTTTGTATACTGTCTTTTTGTTCCTGTCTTTTTCTCTTATTGATTCAATAGAGTTCTTATTTAATCAATTTGGCTTTTGATATAACACTTTCAAGTTTTCTATACAAAATTTGGGTAAAATCCACTAATGAGCTAAAATAGCAGTAGTGGAATGGCCATATGAATATACTTTCTACGCAGTAATACATTTCAATTTCTTCTTTTAAATAAAAAATGTTTCATGAGAATATCATGAAATATTTATATTTGAAGCAATCAAGCACGAATAAAGGAAATTAAATTCATTTATTATCTAAATTGAATTACTATATACATATAAATTATCGTGGTGTGTTGTGATATTTTATTTGTTGTCTTAATTTTATTTTTCATCATCTTTAAAATGTATAGAAGAGCCAGAAAAAAGTCAGCCTTATACAGTATATGAAGAAATATAAAATCAGGTAGCAAATTACGACACTCGACATCGATCGAAATTTCAATGGAATTTAAATGTAAATTTCGATCGATATCGAATGCCGTAGTATTTGCCCCCAGTGTTGATAATTGTTGTTTTTGCTTAAACTTTGATATTTGTCTTTACTTTATTGTTTGAACAAAAAATTTTAGTTCATTTAAAATGTTTGTGAGAAGTTTCCTAAAGAGCTAAGTAAACGGTAGCGAAATGGCCATCGAGACGTGCTTTTACCTTCAATAATTAAAATCCGTGATTTAAATGATTTGTTCGTTATAATAAGAACAATATTTTTAAAGACTAAATATAATTTTTTTTGTACGAAATTTTGGGTGAAATTATTTCTTAATGGCTTTTCAAATGAAAAATAGAAAGTTCTTGGTGTAAAACATGGAAAATGCGATATTTCAACGATATTCTTGCTATTAATGCAGAATAATAGATATAATTAAACCTTCACAAATTCTGACATATACATCGGAAATGTATATCCGTTGTAAGAACTATCAAAACACGCATAAAGGTTTTATAAATACTATTTTGTAAAAACAGCAGCTAAGAACACAAAAAATATATTACGAAGCAATGTGCATAGAGTACTAAAATTATTATTATTTGCTTCTACTTATGTTGCTAAGAAAGCATTGCTCATAGTAAACACATGAGTGCAAAGTAACAAGTACTAGGGAAGTCTAAATTTTAAAGCGCCAGTAATTTATTTTGTTTGGATATTTTAATTTATAAATTTAGCTATCAAATTCATATTGAGGTTTATATATAGTGAACCTATGTGCAGGTTAAATAAACTTAACAAAAAATTTAATAATAAATATATATAAACAAGCGCCTTATTTTATTACCATTGTTTGAAATTTCTTAAAAAACATATTAAGTATCCACAAGAATAAATGCTAAAAAAAAATCACTACGTAATTTAGGGTATGAATTATTCGGTGTGATTATGCATATTTTTGAAAATACTCAAATAAAAATATATATTTACCCTACAATAACAAGAGCAGTCATATAGTTTCGTTCTTAAGCTTATTTTACAAACAATTTTTAAATAAGTAGGAAAAATAGAATTCAGAAATAAAATTTTATGAAGCACATTCTTCTTTATATGCAGATATGAAAGTATGTACGTTTCTATATGGTAAATGTGTGTTTTTGTCTCTCAATACTTTCCTTTAACAAAACATTTCTTATGATCATCCACACACATTTTTAAACGCATGTGTGTATGAATCTGTCTTGTTTACAAAACAAATATTATGCTCTCTTAAGTTTTGGTTGCGCTCACAGAAATTTCTTCGCTCTTACCCCCGCTACCATGAAACTGCTCATAATTTTTGATTTTTTAAATGTTCAAGCTGCAACATCTTTATAAATTTATTGTCTTTGATTGAAGTGCGGGAATGAAGAAGCGCCAATGGACTACCTAAAAGGGATTAAGCGGGTAGGAAAAAATAATTGTATTTTGATATGTATGTTAGTATATAAAATATGATACTAACTCAGTATAAATATTTATGTGTGCGGAAGAATAAAGTGAGCATTTATAGTACGGGTGGTTGTTATTCACAATACTGCCCGCTATGGAAAGATATGGAAGAAGCCGACAACGGGATGCTAACATCAAATTGCTTTGGCGTAAGTATCCATTTTTAAACGATGTCACAGCAAGCAAAAATCCTGCAGAAGCGTTGTTTTGCAAAATAAAAATAACATTTTGAATGTTATGATCATATTCCTCCTCCATCCAAAGTGCCACTGAATCAATCAATATTTTATATTAGTTTATTTTTAATAAAACAAAACATACATCAAGGATCTTTTTTTATGTTATCTGCATTTAATGTATATATGTAGTAATACTAAGTAATAATATGTAACAAAATTTTTTATTTGTCGCGAGGCTTTAATAAAATAATTGATTTGTTTTTTTGACATTTCATTGTGTCATTTTTCCCTTTTGTTTAATTTTTTGTGCCAGTGTTTCTTCTTTTTAAATTAATAATAATAATAATATTTTTATTGAGACTTTCCACTTCGATTACAATTTTCTTGTATATATTTTTTTTTACAATGTACTTGATCATATTAGAACTATATTGGTCTTATTCTAATTTCAATGAATCAGAATATTCTGCGTGTTAAAAATGAAATGGTATAAATAGTTAATAACATTACAATTATTTGCGAGACGCGAAGACTTGCTCATTGTCTTTAAACTATTGCTTGCAGAGAAAATCAGCGTAGACAGATAACAAAACAAAAATAAATAAACAAAATTACTTAAAACTAAATAACAAAACACAAAAACGAACGTTCGTGTGGAATATCCGCGAACAGTGAAAATTCATTAATAATCTGATTTATATAGTAAATATAAAGTATAAACGCGCACAGCTTTTATTCTAAATGAAATGGAAATTTTCATTGTAGAAAAAAAAAACTGTAAGTAAATATCGCAGTTGACTTTGTTTAAATTTGCTAATAATAATTAAAACTATAAGTCTAAAAAAAGCTATATATATATATATATATATATATATATATATATATATATATATATATATATATATATATATATATCAGGTACATGTGATTAACCCCTATGGGTACCTGGGGTGGATTTTTTATAAAAAGCTGGGGGAGAATAAGGATCTGGATCGTTGTCATAGTTTTCGCACATGATACCCACTGGCGACAGGTAAGATGACTCAGTCCATGTATGCTCTACTTCTGAGTTAAAAATGTCAATCATCAGGGAATTGTCATGATCAGCAAGCCCTTTTACAAATTTTTTCTGTAGAGAAAAGACATATCTGCAGAATGGTTTGACATTCGATTTTTTGTAGACATACTCGTTCGAGAACCGCTTAGTTGTATTTTGATGTTTCCCAATGCATTTTCTAAGAATTTTGCGTTCGAAGATTTCCACTTCTTTAGTAACTATTGGTGAAATAGAAAACCAGATGGAAAATCCGTAGCTTAGGACTGAGCGGATTGCTGTTTTGTAAAGGAGCAGTTTTGTTTCCTGAGGGAAATATTTATTGCACATGAGACTGTTCAACGTGGCTGAAACTCTTTTTGCTTTTTGCAATGTTGTCCTTCCATGGCTGTTAAATTTCATTAACTTGTCAAAATTTATTCCTAGGTATTTTATTCGATGTTTAAAGGGAATCTCTATTCCATCAAGAGTTAGTTGGAGACATTTACTTTGGGGCACGACGTATCTTGCACAGTTTCCGGACGAGTTTCTGATGCATATGGCCTCAGATTTAGCAGCATTGATGTTGATTCCCCATTGTTTATAATAAGAGCTTATGAGGCCAAGATGGAAAGCAGCATTGTTTAGGGCAGATTTTGGAGACAGGATGTGGGAATATATCAAACAGTCATCAGCGTAAAGAAGTGCTGGTGAATTATCCGAAGTATATGGAAAGTCATGAAGGAAAAGATTAAATATGTAAGATGCTAATACGCTGCCCTGCGGCACACCACTATTTACAAAACCAAATTCTGAGGAGGATCCATTTATTTGCACCTGAAATCTACGATCACACAGGTAACTCTGAAAAATTTTGACTAGGTATGGGTCGTTGCCCAAATTGACTAGCTTATAAAGGATACCCTTGCGACATGCTGAGTCAAATGCTCTTTGAATATCTAGGGAGATTGCGACGGTGCAAGTTTTGTTGCGAAGATTGTGAGTTACGTCGCTGCGAAACTTCAGTAATGCATGGTTGGTTAAATGCTGTTTTTTAAATCCAAATTGCATTGGTGATATAGGATCAATTATAAAGCCTTTTTCCAATTTTTCTTTTAGGACGTGTTCAAGTACTTTTCCCAAGTTCGACAGCAGAGATATTGGCCTAAAGTCTGCAGGTGTTGAGCTGCTAGCTTTTTTCCTAATAGGGACGATGCGAGCAGACTTCCAAACACTGGGAAAGTATCCATTATTAATGCAATTATTGAAAATAACAGTTAGAAATTTTATGGCTATATCTGGAAATTTTTTCATTATGTAATTTGATATACCATCAATACCGCTTGATTTTTTTTGATTAACATTTTGAATTATATGTTTTACAGCTTCCACATCCGTAAAGTGGTATTTATCTGGATTTTCTAGGGCATTGAAGGAATCATCAAACTTATAAATATGGTTAGTGATAGATTCCATGTATGATGATACACGACTGGAGAGGTCTCTCACTGGATGTTCTGGAACATTTTCTTGAAAAATAGCGCTATAATGATCGCGAAAAATTCTTGATATTTCAGAGCTACTGGTTACCATAGTATTATTGTGATTTATTTGGTGGCAAAATGGAGATTTTTTCTTCCTTGTAATTTGGTAAACTTTTTTAAATGCTGACGGGCCAGGTTTTATATTCTTAAGTTTATTATTAAAATGTTTCGCATTTTCTAGATTAACTAATTCTTTTATAATGTTTTTTAGAAGTTGTATTTGCTTCGAAAGTATCAAATACTCACTATTTTGTCTATTTCCAGTCCGATGAAAGATATTTTTTAATTGCTTTTGCCATTGATGTTTAATTTTGTAAATTTTTTTAATATTTTCAGTCAAAGGATATTTTTGATCAGAGATTTCAATTCTCTGTGAGTGATTAGTGTGAATGGAGTCGAACGTTACATTAAAGTCGTTGATAAAATTTTCAATTTCGTTATTTGAACGATTTTTATTTGCAGGTGGTATTATTTGCAAACAGGCAGAATTCATATCACTTCTAAATTCAACCCAGTTGGTGTTTTCATAGGATAAAAATACATTTGGTCTGTTGAGAATTAAAGTTGCTGGATCAAGATTTACGATTAATTTGAGTGGGAAGTGATCTGAAAAAGTAGGCAGGCTTGATATTGGGGTGTTATGGGTTACGAGGCACCGTTTAGATATGAAGGAGTAGTATCACATATTCGTATGATATCTAATGAGTTGTCCAAGAGCCAATTGCGTAGACACTTCCCATTTGGATTATAGGAGTGGTCACCCAAAACTGTATTTTTTGCATTCAGATCTCCACCTAGTATGAGTCCATTAAAATTTGTGGATTGTTGTAAGATTCTACCAAGAATTTGATAGCATAACGATGGATTGAAGTTGCTTGGAATGTATAAGGAGCCAATTAAGAACTTTTTAATTACATTATTAATTTTTGTTTCGATTTGAGCAAAAATGCTGTTTATTCCTATATCAATGTTGTTAACACGTTTATATTGAATTGTATTTTTTATTAAGACTGCAACTCCTATCTTGGAATAATCATAAATAAAGTTATATCCAGCAATTTTAATTTTTTGATTTTTTTTGCGATGGCATTCCTGTATAAAGGCAATATCAATGTTGTTATTGTGCAGTGTATTTGCTAGATCTATCTGGCGAGACAAATCGATAAGTGAACGAACGTTGAAAGTTAGAAAGTTAATAGATCTATGGCCCATATGTACTTTTAACTTTATTCAGAAGCCGCAAAAATTTATTTTTGGCCTCACTTCTTGGCATATTATGATAGTTGTTAAGAAAGATATTGATCTCTTGTTCAAGAGACAATTCCTCAGCTTCTAGAAAGCGGTTGGATAACCTTAGGAACTCATTTATGAAAGATGGTTTCTGCGTTTGAGTATTTTGCAAGAGCCTTGCGGATTCTTTCCTTACGGTTCTGAACATATTTCTTAAAAATGGGACAGCCTTTCCAGTTTGCTTTGTGTCCCTTCTCCTTACAATTTACACAATAGGGGTCTGTGAGATCACTCTTACTTCTTTTACATTCACCTGGTAGGTGCTTTTGATCACATTTCACACAGTTGTATTGAGAACCGCAGTTTTTTGCAACGTGGCCCCAACCGTTGACATCGGTAACATTGAGATTCTGTGGAATTTCTCTTAGGGGTTTCCCATGTAATGGTTTGGTGTAGTATGTGTTTAACTGAAGAAACATCGCTAAGGGCTTTACAGGCTTAAGCGTTACTAACAAGAGACCTATTTCAAAATTCAATTTCAATGAGTATGGGGTTGTAAATTTTGCAACTTTTGCTACCACGTCTGGTATACACTCATCAAGAGCCGTTTTTACTTTATCAGTTTCTATGCCATTATACAGACCTCTTAGAACAAGTGAGACTTGTTTCATTTCTTTAGGGGTGAATGAATATGCTTGGACAGACTGTTCACGTAATGTCTGCAACATTGATGAGTGCGCTAAGGGATCTGCAAAATAAAGCTTACTTTTAGTACTGCTAACTTTTTTTATTTTGAAAATAACATTGGGTGCCTTTGCCTGAAGTTGTTCAACGATACTTTTAATATTAATGTTATAAAGAAAAATTGGAGGGCAGAATAATTTAGTATCCCCTTGTGTTAATTGAACATTGAGGCTACTGTCTTGTTTTGGTTTTTGTGGCCGGATGGCGGGTGGAACATTTTCAACCTCTAATCCAGCAAACATCGCAAATCTGTTTTGGTTGTTGGGATCATACCTCAAATTTGTCAAGTCAATGTTTGTTGACGATGCATTTCCTCTAAACGTAACCTTTTAGGTGTGTTGGTCGCGCCATTTGTAGTATCTGGCGATCGTTGTAAAAATATTGACGAAGTATTCTCATCCATAATGGAAATTTATCTAGGGTACCATAAAGCAAAAACTGCCGCTGAGATACCCGTAGAATCCGTTTTGGGTATTTAAGAAATTTAATTTTATAATTAAAAAGAATTAAATTTGTAGACAGAAGAAAAACACGTCCGAACAGTTTCCTTACTTTTGCGCCTTTTCTTCTTTTTAAATTATTTTACGAAAGCGTTATCAAATTTAACTCTTATCGCGTTTACCTGTCGCATCGACCTTGCTTTCGCATCGCAATAGAGAGTAACCCCCTGAATTACCTGTATGGGTATTTGGTGAAGTGAAACTATAATCAATTTCGATTGTAAAAAATTTTTAATTTAAGCTGTGTTGAAGTCGTTATCGGCAAATTTTTTTTTTTTGGTTTTTAACAATAGTGAGTAAGCACGTTTTTAAAGCTTATCAATGCGCGTTAAAAATGATACATAATTTTATTTAAAAACCAATAGACAATATGAATTATTTTTTTAAATCGTAGAGGAGTCTCTGTGATGCAAAGCTTTGCTTTTATAGAGTGCCTATCAAAGCAATTTTTTATTGATTTGTGTATTTCTTTTTTTAAATTAGGATAATAAATCTTAGGTTCATTCCAAAAATGTTGCTTCTATACGTACATCTGTGATTTCTATCGTTGTGGTATTTATCAATTATTTCCAACAATTCTTCCTTACGGTTAAAAACTTTTATAAATTTATATAAAAATTTTATATCCGACAGATTTAAAAAATATTGCACTATTGAAAGTTTTTGAATAAATCAAAATTGTCAAAAAATATTGATACAGTGCCTTTTAATGGAAATATTTGCCTTATGACTAAAATTTTCTCTTAAAATTATTATTTTACTGTTATGGTATGTCCAATTTTTCATCATATAAAATTTGCTTTTCCTGCTTATATTTCTTTCCTAAAGTCATAAAAATTTTTTTTTTTTAAATTATAGGTGATTTTGATATATAAATGTATCGTTTAAATTTTCCGTTCCTCCTTGCTTTATCAGAAAGTGTTTTCTGTCCATTTCTTCAAAATGATTTCTGTCTATATGGCTACTAGATTCGGCTTCAACTTTATTTGAAGTTTCCATCTTTGTAATTTCATATTGGGGTCCTTTAGTAAATTTAGCTATAGAAGTGGTTTGTGATCCGTTTGGATTTTAAATTTCCTGCCGATTAATATGGAAAAAAATATTTAAATGCTCAAACCGCCAATAATTTCTTTTCGATAGCACTGTAATTATTAATGTAATGTAATGTTCATTTTGCGATTAAACATCACCTAAAATGCCTTTGTTAGCATCTGTAGTAAAAACGAATTGTTTTTTTCAATCGATGATATTGATTATTCATATCTATATGAGAACCTTTCTTAAATTAAAATATCATTGGTAATGTAATGCGATAATAACCTTTAATAAATTCAAGTTAAGCCAAAGAAAGATTTAATCTCCTTTATAGTTTTTCGTAACGGAACTTTTTGTGTAGTAGCAATTTTACTAGCATTCCTTCAGAAGTTATTGTATGTCTCAAGTATTTCGACTTTCATCTGAAGCATTACACTTATCCACTTAAAGTTTAAAATATATTCCAATAATTTAAAAAAAAAAACTTATAACAATAAAACATATTCTTGCAAAGATGTAGAGAATATTAATATGTCATCTAAATGTACAACGCAAATGTTATTTATGTAAAGTTAGAAACGTTTTTATGTCTTTGCTTATCAACAGTTTCACCAAGAATGAATATTATTTATTTCAAAAATTTGAACATTCATATTCAACAATTTCAAAGTTACTTCATAAATAATTAAAATAAGTTTAATTGTAGAACATCACAAAGTATATATCGACACGGGCAATCCTGACTTCAATCGGTCCCCGATTATATACCCCATAATTTCATTAGATCGCAAGAAGTTGAAGTATTCTGAGGTCCTTCGCAATCCCCAATTTTTTTTACATCATATCTGTCATTACCTTTAACAGTAGTAACCAAATATGGTCCTAAAAATTTATTCTTTTGTTTTAAATTGTTCCCAAACTGCGTTCTCTTGATTGCCACTATATCTCCAACTTTATAATTATATGCTCCTTTTCTGTTTTTGTCGTATTGTCTTTTTTGTACTTCTTGAGCCTTATATATATCATTTCGAATAATAACACGCTGTTCCTCACGTTTATCACAAAATTCTTCTACAAGTTCTTCAAGAATAATTTCGTTTACCCTTATGTCATATTCCGTTTTCATGGGAACTCCTGTAAGAACTTCATGTGGTGATTTATTGATAACTCGGTGATAAGTAGAATTTATGCATCTTTGGACTTTATCAACATATTTGTACCATTTGGTTGGGTCATTTATTGAAAG
Organism: Gymnosoma rotundatum; assembly: GCA_916610165.2. Lineage (NCBI taxonomy): Eukaryota > Metazoa > Arthropoda > Insecta > Diptera > Tachinidae > Gymnosoma > Gymnosoma rotundatum. The sequence continues at coordinate 62,656,799 of OU744339.1, forward strand.
TTTTGATAATACTGAAATAATCACAGCATTAATCCGGTCAACTTGTCCATTTCCTCTAGGTACACCAGTGGTTGTCAGCAAATGTTTTATATCTTTTGAAAGACAAAATTGTTGAAAATCATACGATGTAAATGCTGATCCTTTATCAGTCACAACTCTTTGCGGATATCCAAAAGTTTTGGCCAATTGTTCAAACCGATCTATAACTTCTTTAGCTGATGTTGTTTTAACAGGATAAATCCAAGTGAACTTCGAAAACCCATCAACTATTACAAATAAATATTTGTATCCTTTAAAAGTCGTACTTATTGGACTCAAATGATCCATGTGTAACGTTACTAACGGCAAATCATCTTTGGGTATTGGATACAAAAAACCCTCTTGCTTACCACGTTTACGATTCATAATTATGCACTCAACACAACTCTGAATCACTTGATCTACTTTCAGTTTTAATTCATCAATAAAATCTTCCTTTTGTAATATATCGATAGTTTTTTGAACACCAAAATGTCATTTATCATGACATCTTTTAATTATATCTCTCTGTAGAGATTCAGGAACTACAAAAACATCTCTGTTGTTTTCGTTCTTCATTAAGATATCATCATACACAAAGTATTTATTATAAGGCTCTTTTTCCAAAACTTTTTTCAATGCAATTATTTTTTCGTCTTCACATTGTTTTTTTTTATAAATGCTCTTAAACTTGATTCAATTACATTAATTGGATTTCGACTAAGTGCATCAACATGCTTCATTCTTTCTCCTTTCCTATGCTCTATAACATAATCGTATTCCAGATATAATGTCCATCTTTTTACCCTTGGTGGTATATATTTTTTATGTACAGTTTTTTGAAAAGCTGCACAGTCCGTTATAATTTTAAACTTAACACCAAGCAAATAGGGTCTTAGCTTTTTTACTGATTCTACAATAGCCAACACCTCTAACTCGTAGGAGTGATAATTCTTCTCGGCCTCTGTAGTGGACTTACTCCAATAGTAAACAGGATGAAATTCACCTTCGTATTGTCGCTGCAATAATATAGCACCCAGGCCTACCTTACTTCCATCGGTATGCAGTTCTGTTATTGCTAAAGGATCATAAATTTGCAACACAGGCTTATTTAATAGTTTTTGTTTCACTAATTCAAATGCTATTAATTGTTCTTTGTTAAATATTATTTTTAATACACCCTTTTTAAGAAGTTTTGTAAGAGGCGCAACAATAATACCATAGTCCTTTACAAACTTTCGAAAGTATCCCGTCAATCCAAGAAAGCTCTGCAATTGTTTTTCGTTTGTAGGCATTGGAAAATTTTTCACGGCTTCCATTTTAACTTCAGATGGATAAAAATGTGAATCAGAAATTGTATATCCAAGAAACTCTACTTTTGTTTTTAAAAAATGGCATTTTTTCCAATTTATTTCTAAACCATTGTTAGCTGCGACTTCCAAAACTTGTTTAAGTCGAAACAAACCATTTTCGTAATCTTCCGAAGGTACAATTATCTCATCTACATATTGAATGACTACTTTTCCTTTAATAAGATCTGAAAAAACGTGATATACAAATCTGTTAAGACTCGATGGCGAATTACATAAACCAAATGGAGTTCTTTTGAACATATATTGTCCATCAGGAGTTGAAAAGGCAGTATACTTCATACTATCTTCATGCATTGGAACATGAAAAAACCCATTTTTCATATCAATTGTAGAAAATATTTTTGCATTTACCAGCTTAACAATTTGATCATCAATTCTTTGCATAGGAAATCTATCTTTTTGTACTTCCTTGTTAAGTTTACGATAGTCCACACATAAACGATAGCCTCCATCTTTTTTTCTGACAACCACAACTGGACTTGAAAACTCTGACTCGCAAGGTATTATGATATCATTTTTCAACCATTCTTCAATTTGGTCGGACACGACTTTTGTTTCTAAAGGTGCTAATCTTCTTGGTTTTTGATAAATAGGCGTTTCATCATTTAAGATAAGCTGAGTTTTTACTGGACAGTTTAGACATGTTTTCGGAATGTAGTCATTGTACATTTTATAAACAATATCTTTAAATTTATCATCTACATCTTAATCAATGACATTTTCTATAATATTAATTTTATCAAGAAATGAATTAGCAGAACTTTGAGATTTTTCTTGAGGCATTAGCTTCAAAAATAAATCTCCATTAACCATGTGCAATTCGCATAATTTTAGAAACTCCCTTCCAAGAATACCATCGTAGTTCATATTATTGTCAGGCATTATATAAAATTCAACTTCATAACTTTCTGCATTAACTCGAATTACGGTTTCAAAAAGTCCAACCGGAGCAACTTCCTTCTGACTAATCCCAGTAAATTTCCGAGATGTTTCAATAAATCTTGGTTTTCCAGTATCATTGTATACTTTATTTTTTATTAAATTTACGCAACTACCTGTATCTATTAATGCTTTAAATTTACAGAAATGTATTTGTACCATCACGATAGGGTCATCTCTTGGATTTGATATTATATTTACGTAAGAAACATTACTATTCTTTAAGGCTTCTGGTTTAACAATTGAATACTTAGAGCAATTTCTTGATATATGCCCAAAGGTATTACATTTAAAGCATTTCATACCACGATTTTCGTTTGGACATTTATTTGCACTATGACCATCTACTCCGCAATTAAAGCATTTTGATCGCATTTTAGTGTTTGCTTTACATAACTTAAGTCGTTCGTATTCAATAAACTTAATCTTCAGTTGCTCAAAGTTTGTCGCTCCGTGTAATATCATCTTATCAACAGATTGATCTTGAACACCATCAACAATATAAGCAATTGTAGATAATGTATCTAAATCTATTGAAAATGCTAGCTCAGTCATTTTGTAAAAATAACTCCTCCAAGATTCGATGGGTAGTTTCCTATAATTACGTAGCTTTTCGTGCACATCCTTACTACTGACCTGTAAATTAAACTCATTTATTAATCTTTCTTTAAATATTTGCCATGAAGAAATATTCTTTTGTCTAAACATATAAGCCTTTGCAGCACCTCGTAGTTGTTTTCGTGCATAAATTATTGTTTCTTGATCTGACCATTTAAACATTCTTACCATGTCGTCTATTGTAGACAACCAGTACTCAACAGCTACCTCAAGATTTTCGCCACTAAAAGTGTCTATTGCACCTTCAACATCCTTAAAACTTAAAAAATAATTCGGTCCTCTCGTCGGAAAAACCAACGACACTGATGGATTCTCCTGGGCATTCTCTTGACCAGCTTCCTCCGAATTATGATTATTATTATTAACATATTCCGCTTCTTCGTCTTCCACTGGATCTTCTTCTGCGTTTTCTGTTTCTTTTGCCACAATATTCATAAGACGAAACTTAAGAACAGCTTTTGATCCATTTACAGATGCCTTTCGCTTTTCCAGTTCTATTCTGAGTTGACTTACCGGCATTTTGTCAACCATAGAGAGCAGTAAGTTTCCATTCTCCATCTTATTCGTCTTTCTTCTTCTTCAATTTCGTCTTTAATTTTCTATAATTTCCGTCTTTATAGCCTTTATAGTTTATCTTAAATTTTCCTTTTAGGTTGAGCCCCCAAATGTAAAGTTAGAAACGTTTTTATGTCTTTGCTTATCAACAGTTTCACCAAGAATGAATATTATTTATTTCAAAAATTTGAACATTCATATTCAACAATTTCAAAGTTACTTCATAAATAATTAAAATAAGTTTATATGTAGAACATCACAAAGTATATATCGACATTTATAAGACCTTGTAGTACTTAATTTATCATTCTCTAAAATGATGCTGGAGCAATTTTTAAACCAAAAGGCATCCTATTGAATTCATAATGTCCAGTCGAAGTAGAAAATGCTGTCTTACGTCTACGTTCCGGTAAGATAACAATCTGTTGAAATGCTTTCGCTACATCTAGAGTACTGAAATACTCAGATTTTTCGAACTTAAAAAAAGAATCTTCAATATTATGTATGAAAAAATTATCTTCTATAGTAACACCGTTAAGTTTTCTGTGGTTTACTACTACTCTCCATTTTTTCTTTCCAGAATTGACAAGTTTTTTAGGAATAACCCAAATTGGAACATTATATGTGCTACACATTTCGTTAACTTCTTCGAAAAAGCAAATATTGGCGTGACAGAGAATTAAAAACTAAGAAAAAAATTTAAGTACTACATGTATGTATAAGTTTATTAAAAAAAATGCCACCGGCTCTTAATGGATTAAGCATTTTTAAAAAAAGATCTCTTCGAAAGCTTTAAAATGGTACCCATATTGATATTTTAAAAAGTTTAAAAATTTTAAAGGCCCGTGACTCGGAAATATAGGCGAGCGACAATTTTTTCACTGGATATTTTTGCTTACTTTTTAATTCTCTATTGCCCCATATATTTGTTTCTTTGATTGGAGTTACTTCATTGTTCAAAATAATATGGAAAAATTAGAGAACTAAAAAAATTTTTATACAAAAACACAGTAACCATTAAGTGACTATTTTTATTTTTTTCTTTCTTTCACTTCTTATATTGAAGATTAATTTATTTGTAGTTGCCACATTTTGCCCGATATAAAGGAAAAAAATTCAAATATCTCAAAATAATTGTAAGGATGCAAACAAACTAAGGACTGGGGCACATATTTTGAGAAGGCGGTCAAAAACAGTTTTAATGGTTAGTGATTGTAAAGTTATCAGGCATGTTCTCACACTCTCGTGTTTTTTAAATCGCATATGATTTAAAAACACTAAATTTATTTTAAAATGTTTTGGAACTCACGAGTTTTGATCTTGTTCAAATTAAAAAAATATGAAAGTAATAATTGTAAAAGAAACTTAATCAATTTTTAAAATTTTATATAAAAATCTTATACAAACTGAAATAAAAATTTAAATGTATTTTTATTTCTCTATTACTTTATTAAGTTAAAAAAACTTTTTGAAATGGTTTTAAAGTTGTAGACCGTTTTTATTATTAATTAATTAGTACTTTTTTAATCTATTTTATATGAAGACAAAAGTAAAAATATTACTTTTTTTAAGTTTAAACTAACTTAAAAGTTTTTGAGTCTTATAAATTTATGAGAATATACATCCATACTTACTAGAACGTTAAAGTGCTTGAAATTTATGATTTTTGTGTAAATTTGACAAAAAGTTTTCTTAATTTATTTGTTATATTTAAAAAACTTGATATAAAATATTTGCCCTGTCTCCTCATGATGCCAACCAATAATAAAGACCAAAAAAATTTATAATTTTGTCAATGGAATGACAAACTTTTCCATATGTGGTGAATGATAGATATTTTTTATTAAAAAAAAATAACTTTATAAATTATAATATATTATGCTAAAAAAATATCCGTAATTGTTAACAAAAAACTCCTTAAAAATAATGATATTTAGTAACAAAAAAAATCATATAAAAAATTTTTAAATAAAAATTGTTGAACCCAAACTGCCTTCAAAAGTAGTTAACTTTTATTTTTCGTTTTTTAAAGTATTTAAATTCCTTAAATTGGCAGTGTATTTAATCTAAATGCTGATTTAAAGCATTTTAAAATGTCAGTTGAATATCTAAAGATTCAGTTGACAATTTAATCGAAAATAACGGTTATCGATGTTTTGATTTTGAATACATACCTTCCAATGCACGCAACTGGTACCACACGCACATGCATTGGTATTCCATCCTGATTCTCTCTTTTCACTATCAATATACCATCGAATTCGCGTATGCCTTTATCTGTATTTTGGTTAATGGAAGAAACATCCGACACGAAGATTTCAGCCAAAGCTTTATTTATTATTTCATCCTGTTTAAAACGGAAGGGCTAAATATACAATTTAAAAAGGAAAAACAAAGTTTAACATACCGGTCGCATATTGAGCAATCTTTCTGCAGTCCTGTTCGCGTACTGAATTCTTAAGAGATCATCGGTAATAATGAGAACCTCTTTTAGCCTATGTAGAGCAGTGTAAAGAGCCTAAGCCAAAAACCAAAAGAGAAGTTGTATATATGTTTAATATTTAATCTTTACAAATTTATTATTCAGTAGGTATACATAAAGTGCTTTTAAATTAGATTTAAAAGGAAATACAAGAGTACTATATTCCAGAAGAAGAGTTTCAATTTTCTCAAAACATATAGTTTTTTTTGGCAGAACTTTTCTTTTGACGTTTTCAGATTCACCGTCTCTTTACATATGCATGTATGTATATAAAAGCAAAAATATTAAGCAGTCTTAACAAAATGAAAACAAAGCTGACCGTTAAACGTGGCCTTTAGCACTCCTGTGCTACAGAGTTCCCTTTTCTTTTGGGTTTAATTGGCCAATCCGTTTAATAATCGGCTTGCTGGACGCTCACCTAATTCCTCTACCTAAATTTCACTTATATTGAAACAAGAAAAACTTAAAACTTTGGTAGGTGGGCCCCTCTTGTGCTCTGCTGAATGCTCGTTCGCTGCCTCTTCTAGAAAGTTATATTGCCTGTTAAACTAAAGATAGGACGAAAAACCTGAAAATATAATTAAACATTAGTATCCCTGGAAACCCTTATGGCAGTTAAAACCTCCCTGCGGTTAATTTCACCTTTAGGCCGTGAAGTGAATGCCCCTGGACCGATGTCAATTACTGTCAACTTCACTCTCTTAATGAAAAACGCATCGTACGCTTTCCTGGTTTCATTGGAGCACATTCTATTTTATAAAACAAGAATTTAAAGCTGCAGTTTCTGGACCGCTACGTCCTTCATCAGCATTTTTCGTATCTATCCACCTTAGTTGTGTAATTGTAAACATCATCTATATAACTTACTAACCAAAAAGGTTTTTAGAAATGAACTACAGCCAAAAAATAATTTCGATTCTTTTATAATATCCACAGTTCAAATCCTAATTTAATAAAAAAAATGATAAAGCCCCAAGGCACGGAGTTATTAACATTTCTTTTAAACTCAAAACAATCAATATGATACTGAAACAGCATTTATAATGTAGTGAGTAAGCAAGTAAGAATGACCAAAAATACAAATTGCATTCGTGTCCAATCGATGATTAGAACAAAAGCAAAGCAAATGTACAACACGAAATACAGAGAGAATAGTAAAGAAATACTTTGGTTTCTGTGTAAATTTCGTCTAACCAAATTACGATTTATATGGGTACTACTCGTATTCTTATTTACAAAGTAAGTCGGTTAAATAGATGATGTTTATAATTACACAACTAAGGTAGATAGATGCGAAAGAATGCTTGTGAAGCACGTAGCAGTCCAGAAAGTGCGGCATTACATTCTGCTGGCGTCTAATTTTCTTGTTGTCTTTAGAAAACGTCCGCATACATTTGTGAAATAATTTTTCTTTCTAAAAAGTTTTTTAGAAATTAAAACAAATGAACTAAAGCTTAAATAAATTTCGATTAATTTATTATATTTTTACGTGTTAACCATCAATTGGTATCAAATCGCCTTAGAATCAGCTGTAAATATTCCTCATATTAATTCGTTTTTAAAGCACCTCCTTGTGCTTCTTAATTTTGTGCACTTTTTTAAAATTTATCAATAAAATTTGATAAAATAAAATTTATAATACAGTAGACGCTCAGAAATCAGTAGACGCTCGAATCAGTAATTTCATTACATTTGACGCTCGAAATTTTGAATCAAAAATTCGAATTATCGATCGGTTTTTTCTTTTTTGTTGTAAACCCTAAAATTTAAAATTTTGTTTAACCTGTTGAAATATATTTATGTACTTTACTTTACAGTACTTAATTTCTTGCCAAACAGCAAACGAAAATAAATCGCTATGTTTTTTTTATATGTTATCTTTGTTTTCTTGCTCACTGTTGACTTGAACAATTCGTTAGTTGATTGCTATTACTTGTATCAGTAAGACATTGTTCTTCTTTTCACTAATCTGTAATAAATAAATATTAAATTTGGAGTTTAATTCCAATTCGTGCGTCGGTTTATTGAACTTTATAAGAGTTTTCTATATAGGCTTTTGCTTCGACTCTGCTAACAGAGGTTATGAGCACAGTAAAACTAGCAACTGACTTTGAAGAGTGGGAAACCACTGATGGTAAATATTTAGTTACTATGGTATTGTCAGTCAAACCTACGCAACTAAATAATATTAAAAATTTCTAAACGTCAAACTAAGCACGGACAAAATCAGAAAATATGTACAGACCAAAAGGGCATGTCCGAAAGGTAACGTTATATAAAAGTTTATTGGCATTGAAAATGTCGGAAAATGATGACATTCCGAAATCCTAAGTGATTTTACAAGTATTGTAGAAAAGCTCGCAGAAGTTCAAATCGAGTTAAATGATGAAAAATTAGTAATAATAAAACTATACAGCTTGCCAAAAATCATTCAAAAGTTTTGTAGTAGCATTGGAAACCAGAGACACGTTGCTATGTTTAGTTCGATAAAAATAAAGTTATTGGAAGAATAGGACAGAAGGAAAAATGAACAAGAGGTACAACAACTAGAACAAAATTATTAAGCATACAGTACACAAAATAATTTCACCAATACTACAAATAATAAAAACAATAATAATTCTTGCAAAAAAAAAAAACCGATTTCAAAACAGATTTCATTTGTCTGCTTATAAAGGTCCTTGTTCTTATAAAGGTACTTGTTCAACTGTTCAATAGTTTGGCAACATACATCAAATTGCAGGAACTATAGGGTCACCCTCTAATTTACAAATTTAAATTATATACTTGTTGTCGTAGTAGATTTAGCATTCAGAATCTGTGTAAAGTTTACCTGTCTATCTATAACTGTTGAACAGTTTGCCCATATACATCCGATTATATCAACTATTGATTATACCAAAAAAAGTAGTGAATATTCTGTCTAAAATTCATGTGTTCGCAAATAACGGTTCAAAAAAAATGGCCATATAGAACAAATTACATTGATTTTGGGAACACCCTTTAATGTCTATATTCAAATTAAAAGCTTCTTCTTATAGCGGACTTAGCAAAACAGGTCCCTTTTACATTTCAGCTGTCTGTCTATAAGGGTTCAAAAGTTCGGCTACATAAACCAAATTATATCAACTATTGGGACACCCGTTTATATCCAAATCCACATTTATTACTTGTTTTAGCGGAGTTAGTAATACAGGTTCTTTGTAAATTTCAATTGTCTGTCTACAACTGTTTAAGAGTATGGCTTTATTCATCAAGTTAAATGAACTATTGGGGCACCCTTTAATTTATAATTTTAAATATTAAAACTTGTGACTATAACGGCCATAGCAATCGACATTCTGTCCAGTTTGCAAGCGTATGTCCATAACGATTCAAAAGATATGCCCATATAGGTAAATATACATCAATTATGGGACACCCTTTAGTTTCCAAACTAAAATTTTAAACCCGTTAATATAGCGAGCTTAAAAATACAGGTCCCTTTTAAGTTCTACCGTTCCGTCTATAACGGTTCAAAAGTACGGTCACATATACCAAATTACATCAACTATTGGGATACCCGCTTATTTCCAAATCCAAATTTTATACTTGTTGTTATAGCAGAGTTCGTAATACAGGTTCTTTGTAAATTTCAATCGTCAATCTAAAACTGTTCAAAAGTATGGCCATATACGTCAAATTAAATGAACTATTGGCACACGCTGTATTTTATAATTTTTAATATTATTACTTGTTACTATATCAGCCATAGAAATCCATATTCTGTCCAATTTTCATGTGTTTGTCTTTAACAGTTCAAAAGATAGACCCATATAAGTAAATCTACATCAATTATGGGACACCCTTTAATTTCTAAATTCAAATTATATTATTATTATTATATCAACAATTGGGAAACACTTTAACTTCCAAATCCAAATTTTATACTTATTGGTATAAGGGTCGCTGCAATACAGGTTCGCTGTATATTCCAAGCGTCTGTCTACAACTTATCAAAAGTATGGCCATAGCAATCGACATTCTGTCCAATTTGCAAGCGTTTGTCTATAAGGTTTAAAAGATACGCTCCTATAAGTAAATTTACACCAATTATGGGGCACCCTTTACTTTTTGGATTTATTTTTGTATAACTTTTTGTTATTGGGAGCTATAGTAATACGCAACATTTTAAATTTTATGGATGTGCCCTTTACAGTTCATAATACACGTAAAAAATATGTTGTATGGGGACACCCTTTAATTTTAAAGATTATGAACTGTTGTTAAAACGGGACCAAACTGTAAGCACAATCTATGATATTACTAAAAATTTTCAAAATCGGGTTAGAAATGACTAAGTTTTGCAGGCTCAAACATAAAAAAGCAACATTCAGTCAAATTGATAACATCCTTCTTCTTTTGAAGTTGGTTAAAAAGAATACCAGTGTTCACAATAAAAGCAACGCCAAACGTGTGTAGATAGCGGGGCTACATGACATATGTGTAACAACAAAGACTTATTTACTTTAATGACAAAAGAAAAAGAGAAAATATTAGTAGCAGGAAATAAATTTATTGAAACAGAAGGAAGAGGTGAAGTAGAAATTCAAATTAAATTTTGTAATATAACTCTAAAAAATGCTCTTTTTGTCCCAGAACTACAAAATAATTTTTTGTCAGTAAGCAAGTGTGTGGAAAACGAAGCTGAAATATTTTTCTTTTAAATTATGCTACAATAAAAAAGCAAAGAAGTAATGTAATAATATTTAAAGCTAATACAATGAATAATTTATATTTGGTTAAAAATCAAAAAGGGAAAGATATAAATTTTCGTGTGTTGAAAAAACATTACAATGGCATAATAAATGGGCCATATTAATTTGCATTACTTAAAAAATATTGTAAATAAAGAAATTGTTAGCGGAATAATAAAACTAAAACTGATGATAATAGTTCATGTGTGCCTTGTATGAAAAGCAAAAATACCGTACAACCGTTTACAAATTCGATTAATAATCAGAAAATGTTCTCGATTTAAATCGATCAGATATATGTAGACCGTTTAATACAAAATCACTCGGAGGTTCCCGATATTTTTTATATTTTATAGAGGAGAAATCGAAAAAAGTGTTTGTGTATTTTTTTAAAAAGTAAAAACCAAGTACTCGAAAGTTACAAAATCTTTAAAAACATAGTCGAAAATCAAACCAGCCGGAAAATAAAAACAATTAGAAGCGATAATATTGGCGAATATATACGCGAATTTTGAAAATTTCCTTAATCAAAGTAGCATTGTCCATCAACGTACTGTTGCAGACACGCCTCAGCAAAACGGCACAGCTGCGCGACTAAATCTATCGCTCGTTGAGATGGTAAGGAGAATGTTAGTGTATGCTGAGATTAGTAATATCTTTTGGGCAGAAGCGATTGCAGTCGCTGTCTTCATACGAAACCATGTTGCATCAAAGGCAATTGGAGATACGATTTGGTATTAGAGGAAGCCGAACGATAATCATCTGAAAACTTTTGTATGTTTGGCTATATCGCTTGATAAAGCTCATCGTGGTAAGCTCTGACCAAAGGGGAGAGAATGTATAATTATCGGCTACTCAAACCAATCCAAGCGTACCGATTAAACGATTTGCTGTTTAAAAAATTAATAATCTGCCGTGACTTCAAATTTGATGAAAAAAAGCTTTTGAACAAGTTAATTCGCAGTTTGCAAGGCAAACATAAACGAGGGACCTGTTAAAAAGTAAAATGTGATTAATTTTATCGATGTCAACCAAGTAAAAAAACCAAATAGTGTAAATGGTATTCAGAGCAACGTGTATGCAAATAAATGGCGAGCGGCATTGGCAGCTGAATACCAATCGTTGGTAGATAATAACACATTTTCTTTAGTCAATCTTCCCCAACATCAAAAAGACATTGGATGCGGTTGGTTGTTTTACAACAAAATCAACAAAAACGGTCAAATTGGGCGCTTTGAAGCCAGACTAGTAGCAAATTGTTGTAGCCAAAAATACCTTTAACATATTGCTGTTGGCTAACTGATATTGGGCCCGTTTCGCAATCTTCCAACCAAGGAAATATGAAAGTTGTCCTTTGTCTACCAGTTTGAACTCATCAGAGAGCATTGCATTAACGTGTTGCATATCTTCTTTGCACGAGGTACCTTAAATGAGATTGTTCACATAAACGTACCTTACTCTCCATTCTTTTCATATATAAACGTGGCTAATATTTAAGGCTTATTGGGTTTCAATCATATAAGCCTTAAAACGGAATCTAAATTCATAATCCATTCTCCACCTGACTGATTTACGCCATAAATCGCTATATTCAAACGCAACACACGATCTGGGTACTGCTTATTTATGAAACCTTCTGGTGGCTGCATGTAACACTCTTCAGAAATATCGCTGTTTAAATATGCTGTTGTGCTATCAAGTTGTTGTAGGTATAATTTATTTGTTGCTTTCGATGAAATTAACGTACGTAAGGTTGTATATCTTATTACGGGATAAAACGTCTCAGTATAATTCATGCCACTTGATCCAGGGTACAAAGTTTCTTGTGATGACGAAACTGCTAAAAGAGTTGATAAAACCAAATACCAATCACTCATTGGCTAACTGATGTATAGCGCATTTTCTACTAGGCCAGATATTGCACATTCTGTAAGAAAGCGGGCACAGTGCAATATGAATCCATTATTAAACATGAAAATGGCATAAAGCATATATTGCGATTTTTGTCAAAAACAATTGATTTCAAATTGCACTACAAGCCCGATGCTACACCAGTCTACGGGTATGCAGATGCCGACTGGGGAGGTGACAGCCAAGACAGGAAATCCTACTCATGCTCTGTTTTTCTGCTAAGCGGAGCAGCAGTGTCGTGGGAATCTAAAAAACAAAGTATTGTGGCCTTGAAGCAGATTACGTCGCGCTGTCCGTAGGTGCTAGGGCTATTATTCAAATGCCGTCAATTAAATGCGGTAATTTAGGTTGTCAATATTTTTCTAAAAACCTAACTTAGAACTAGAACGAAGCATATTGACATAATATACCACCATATAAGAGATTCAGTAAAATGCAATTTTATAAAGTTGAATATGTGTCGACTACAGATATGGTAGCGTTTTTGTTTACTAAAAATTTGTCTAAATATAAACATTTTCAATTGTTACATAAAATTATTTATATTGATGTATCATTTTAGCAATAAGTTTCTTTAAAAAAATGTAAAGCAAATTCGTGTTCAGAGGAAATGTTGAAAATAAATTTATTTATTTTACTTTACAGTACTAAATTGCTTACCAAACAGCAACACAAAAATGTTTTATATTCGCTATGTTTTTGTTAATAATTTTCTTTGTTTTTTTTTTTTTTTGCTCATTGTTGACTTAAACAATTAGTTGATTGCTATCACTTGTATCAGTAAGACTTTGTTTTTCTTTTTACTAATCTTTAATAATTTTTTTTTGTTTTTTTTTTTTTCATTCTCTTTACTTACAATCTATTTTACGATATTTAGTAAATGAGATAAATTTAAGATTCAATTACATACTTAACTTATTAAACTACAATTAGCCTAATAAACTATTTTAGGTAAATTATTCTTAGTGAAATCATTTTATTTCCTATATTGAAGGTCTAAAACATGTAGCCTATTAAGTCTTCTAAGTTCATTTGTTTCATCATGCAAGGAAATTGCCAATGTATTACAATGATTACTAAGTCTGTTAATGTATCGTGTGCTAAATCTGCCTATTTCATCCAGAACAAAAGGAAATTTAAGATCTCTATGAATTTGTTTGTTGGTCATGTACCATGGAGCGTTGGCTACAAGCCTTAAGGTTTTTTAATGATAACGTTGGAGTATCTCAACGTTAGAATGGCTGGCTGTACCCCACAGCTCTATTCCGTAGGTCCATACTGGTTTTAAAATAACCTTGTAAAGCTTTATTTTGTTTTCTATACTAAGCTGTAACCAATACATTTTTTTCGTTTTGACATTAAGTTGATCTTTCTTGGCCTTTATATGATCTTTCCAAGTGAGGCGTTTGTCAATATACAACCCTAAATATTTTACACAATTTGTTTTTGGTATTTGAAAGCCATTCAGATATAAAGGTGGACAATCTTCTTTTCGCAAAGAAAACGTGATATGATTTGATTTATCTGTGTTTGTTTCAATTTTCCATTTGCCAAGCCATTGTTATAAATCATTTAGTTCTCTATGGAGAACAATCGATGCTTCCACTAGAGACTCATTTGCAGATACTATAGCAGTATCATCAGCGTATGTAGCTAGTGTAACATATTCTGTTGTGGGCATGTCGGACGTATATATAGTATATAATATGAGACCTAAAACGCTGCCTTGTGGTACTCCTGAGTATATTTCATACTTACTAGACTTTTCATCGTCAACCTTTACAAAAAATTTTCGCTCATGTAAATAGCATTTTAGTACAGAGTAAAATGGTGCAGGTAAAATCCATTTCAGTTTGTATAGAAGGCCTTCATGCTAGACCCTATCAAAAGCTTGCTTAATATCTAGGAATACCGCTGAGCAATACATTTTTCTTTCTAATGAGTCCGATATTACGTTAATTATCCTGTGACATTGCTCTGGAGTGCCACGTCTTTCACGAAAGCCAAATTGGTGATCAGGTATAATTTTTTGTTTTTCTAAAATTGGCTGTAATCTAGAAGCAAAAAGTTTCTCAAATATCTTGGAAAAAGTTGAAAGTAGACTTATGGGTCTATAAGATGTAACGCGATTTTCTGGTTTATTGGGTTTCTGAATCATCATTTCAGCACATTTCCATTCAGATGGAAAGTAAGAAAGCCGTAGAATAAAGTTATATATTAGTGTCAAGAATACAATGCTCTTGATGGATAATGATTTAACAACCATAGAATCAATTTTGTCATGCCCTGGAGATTTCTTGTTATTGAGCTTACAAATTTCACTCTCCACTTCTCGTGGCGAAAAAGACTTAATTGGTATGGAGATTCTAAAGCATTTAGAATTTTACATTCATCACTTGTATAAGACATTTGGAAAGGTTGAAAAGTGTGTTTTAAATGGTCGAAAAATGCATCTGCCTTACTTTTGCTATTTCTGCACCATATGCCATTTTGTGTGACGATCGGTATATTTCTTTTAATTGGATGTTTTAAATACATAGTGGCTTTCCATAAACTATAATTAGAATGTTTCGATGTATCTAAGTTTTTTTAAAAATGTGCTAAATCATCGTTTTTAACTTCTGTCATACGTTTTTTGAGATTATTTGAAGCTCGATTAAAGTTCGTTTTATCTATTGGATTTCTGCTTAGCTGCCATTTTCTCCGTAACCTTCTGCTCTCTCTTAAGAGCTCCCTTATTTCGGTAGATAAAAAGACTGTTTCATCGTTTTTTGGTTGAGTGTGTGGAGTAGATATTTCAGTAGCATAATATATTTGATTAGTAAACATTTTTACGGCTGTATCCATTTCTTCGGCAGATCTAATAGATGTATTTAGATATAGACTTATATCCATACAGTCCTGAAAAAGATTTACATCAGTTTTGGATGAAATTATTTTGATATTTTTTGAAACCGTAGGAGACATTGTACTAAAACATAGAATTACAGGGGTATGATCCGAATCGAGGTCATCGGAGTCAAATTTATCCAGTAAATTGCTGGAGATACCGGATGGCCGTATTTTACTACACATTTATAAAGTTCCTTCCCTTTTGGATTGGCAAGTCTAGAACCCCACCAAGGATGTTTTGCATTGAAGTCTCCGCCTACTAGAAATCTAGTGCCGAGGTTTTGCTGAACCAGCGTGAGCTTTGCCATCTGGATGATTTGCTTGTAATAAGTCGTAGACTCTTATATTAAAATATGTTTTCGATGTGAAATGTGTCTCAGATATTAGTAAAATATCCAGATAATTTTTTAAAAAATACTTCTATATCTTTGGTATAATTAGAAGAACCATTTGCATTTCATGTTGATATTCTTAAGTTTACTTGCATAGTTTTTCCATTATTTTTGTCATCGTATCAAACATTCTATCCATTATGCATTCTAACCTTTCCATTAGTCTCATTCCACGACTGACTGTATTTCCTATTACTGTACTTGATTCAAATTCAGAAAAGTTATTGTTAGCTTGTGGAGTTTGTTGAGATCTGTATTGGTTTTGTCTATTGAAAAAGCTTTTTTTTTTTTTTGATGAATCATTTTTTGGTAAACTGAGCACCCTTTATAATTGGCGGTATGGTTTTGTAAACAATTTACACATTTTGGAAGTGTTTCAACGGTTTTTGTGCATTCAGCAGCATTCCACATTTAACACATTTAAATGGTCTTTTACAATAGGATGTTGTGTGTCCAAATTGTTGACAGCGATGACATTGAAATACATCATCAGTCTTTCTTTGCGCTTCTACAGAAACAATAGCATTATTTATGTGTTTTATGTTAAAAATATCTTTGTTACTTGGACTTGGATAAAGATCGACATAAAACATTGATAATGACAGCTTTGTAATGCGACTCCTAGCATTAACTACTTCCCTGACCTGGTAACCTAACTCTAAAAGTTCAGCTTTTATATCATTTATAGGAGTTGAACAGTGAATGCTATAGGCTCGTTCCTGCTTAAGTTGATATGTGTGATAGCTAATATTATTTGTTTCAAAGTACTTAACAACTTTTCTAAATGACTCAACACTGTTAATCATAAGCCTAATTGTATTGTCTCTTACTGATTTATAATTTGAGTCATCTTTTTCTTTGCTAACACACTTAATCATTTTACTTATATCTAAAGGTACGTTTAGACTATGCTAATATTTGTCCAAAAACAACAAATAATGGTTTGGGCTAATAGTAGGTATTGTGACTAATATTTGGGCATGCGTTTAGATTGCACTAATATTTCTTTGAATTTTATTTGCACAAACAACAGAAGATTTTGTGTCAGCCATGTTTGGGACAAATATTTGTATACCCTTTTACACTGCACAAATAATTTTATTTGTCCGGTGTGTATGAACAAACATCTGTTAAATAATGTTGTTGTTATGTTTATGAAATCCATCTGCTAAATAGTATCAAATTGTGTTTGTGAAGCAACGTGAAAAATTAAAATGTTTAGTGACAGTGATGTTGAAGATTTATTATTAATAACTGCTGGAGCTATGGCACTTTCAAAAACCCAGCAAAAAGAAAAAAAAGATCCAGAAGAATGAACCCACAGCGTCATAAAATGGAAGGATGTTGCAAAAAACTTCTGAAGGAACTAAGTTTTGAAGAACCTTCGCTGCATAAATGACTTCTATTACTTGATACCTTCGCTTTCAGATAAAATATCTAAAATTGTTGTTATTGGTTGCTGCTGGCTAACCTCCGCGCGTCCAACAAAAGCAATGGAGTCGAAATATTTACACTTTGATGCATTGTTTGCACCTTGTCCAGATTTGTTTGTTTTTTTTTTTTTTTTGATGTACTGAATCTTCAAATTCAACCATTTTGTGAAAAATTCCTCCGCTATAACATTAAGCATATCGCCAATTTCAGTCCATGCGCTATACCGCATGGGTTTTTAATGGTAGTCAGCACTTGATGCATTCCAAATGCAAGGATGGAATTCCACTTCGCCGATCAATTTAAATATATTTTCTTCACTCCAATCGTGCGTCGTCCTCTTCCTTTTGATTTTTTTGGCAGATGGTGGCGATTCAATAATTGATGTTGTCCATTTTCTTTCAGAAAAATATGCTTTATCATAAAGAATTACAAAAAAGCGCTTTTTAGTTACTAATCTGTCAAACGAATTGACCAATATTGCCATTTCAATTTATTTCATTTTTTATATGTTAAGCTCTGTCAAAAATAACTGTTGGCAGCCCACGTTTCTACAATTATTTGTCGCTATTTCTTTCGCCAAAAATATTGCGAGAACAAACAAAATATCGAGCCAAATATTTGTAACGACGTGCTGACAAAGTGTTTACATTATGCAAAGCTTTATTCACAAACAAAGTTTTTTTTAGCCAACAAACAGTCGAAAAATATTTGGTGGCTAACAAATTCGAGTGTTTACACTAGGACAAACAAAATTTTTATGATTTTGCACAAATATTAGCACAGTCTAAACGCACCTTAAGACATCTGGAACAAAGATAGGTGGAGGCTTTGGAGTTTTTTCCTTTTCTTGATCGTCGGTATCCTTACCCAGTAACTGAAATTAATTCCTTCTTGAAGTACAAGGGTAATCAATATTAAATTTTTTATTTATAATTTATTGTATATAAATTACAATTGGGCTTTCAAGGTCACTTATTTCCTTCCTTTCAAGTAAATAAAATATTATTTATTTCATATTGATCCGACTTTCTTATAATATAATTATAATTTATATAAAATAAATTATAAATAAAATTTTAGTAGCATACACAAAAAAAAAGGTCGAAAAATTATTAAAACAACATAAATTAAATTTTTTATGTTGATGCATATTTGGTGAGTTATTAAGCCGCCGTTTATTTGTTGTTATTCTTGGCACTTGCTGCCAAATACCATCATCATTTTCTTCATTATCACTTTCTTCACTTAAGTTTGTCATATTGAAAGCAGTACAGCAGTACCGCAAGATTTTTATTAACTATTGTTTGTGTAAATTCTTCGAATTTTTGTTTTAAATTCTTAAATTTGTAAATTACAAGTAAATTTGCGAGAAATACGTCTGCATTTAACCGCACTTATAATAAAACTGATCTTTAATAAATAAATATTAAGTTTATTTCAAATTCCTGCGTCAGTTTGAGTTTACTACTGGTATATAGGCTTTTACTTCGACTCTGCTAACATAGCCAAATGCAAGTCAAAAAAGGAATCACAGATCTTATTGATGTTGTTCGAATTTAAAAGTCAGTTTTTTTGTGTATGTATATGTAGAATTCCAAACAAATTCAAGAAAAATACTTTTATATACAAGACAAATTAAAAATATATAAAAAGATTGACAAAGGTGTTCAAGAAAAGAGTTTAGCACTGGACTTTAATGTAACTACTTCCACCATTAATTATATTAAATCGAATAGAAAATCAATGGTGGATATTATTGCGAAAACTTATTAACATGTCTCCAATAAAACTTAATATGGTGCTGAATATCCGAAAATGGAAAGTCGTCTCTATGAGTGGTTTCTTATTCAACGTGAAAAAAGGCTACATTACCTGGAGCCATATTAAAGGAGAAAGCTAAAGTAATTTTCAGGTAAGAATATCCCGATAAAACTGAGACCGTCTTTCGGGCAAGCAATGGATGGCTTACCAAATTTAAGAAGCGGCATGGAGTTCGCCTTTTAAAAATTAGTGGCGAGATTTTATCGAGCGACACTAATTCAGTCACTCCTTTTATTCATAGACTTTGTTGCAAAATCGTAGCCAGATAGAACATGTTTCAGCTTCCGAAAAGTGCTCCGGAATACAAAAACAAAAAAAAAATTATACAAAAAAACCATCCAGAAATTCGAGAAATTCGGAATTTCGAATCGCCCTAAAACAAAATGGTTCAAATTTCCGAGCGTCTACTGTATTCAAAATTTTAATTGCTTATGCATCACATTTAAATAAATTGAAAAATAAATAAATGACAACTAAATTAAAAACTGAGAATATATAGTTACCGAAAAAGTTTTAATTCATGGGCAGAAAACAAGAATATATGACAATTTACTTTAATTGTTCTTGATTCCTTCAAATATAAATATTTCGTGATATTCTCATAAAATTTATATCATTGCAAACAAAAAGTGAAATGTATTACTGCGGGGAAAGTATGTCCATATGGCCATTTTGCTACTGCTCACATAGCTCATCAGCGGATTCTCCCCAATTTTTGCAAAGAAAACCTCAGAGTCTTACATGAAAAGCCAAATTGATCAAATGAGAACATACTTGAATCAATAAGGCAAAAAAAAAGCATAAAAACTCAAAAATTTTTTACAAAAATATATTAACATAATTTTGTGCGGATCCTCGTTATTCACTATAAAAGCTTTCATATAATATCCATATTGGCCCATTCCGTCAAAGAATA
Organism: Gymnosoma rotundatum; assembly: GCA_916610165.2. Classification (NCBI taxonomy): domain Eukaryota; kingdom Metazoa; phylum Arthropoda; class Insecta; order Diptera; family Tachinidae; genus Gymnosoma; species Gymnosoma rotundatum. Next base: position 62,676,886 of record OU744339.1, read on the forward strand.
TTTGAATTGTTGCATATTTTTTATAAAAACTTTAGGGTTACGTAACTGTGAAAATATGAGGTTTCGCAGGATTTATCACTTAACAAATTTCTCCTTAAAATTATTTTTTTTGAACCCCGAAAAACTTTTTATTTCATTTGGAGCTAATGGGCTAAACTTGATTTATTCAATTAAATAAAAATAAATTAAGACAAATTTATTTGAATAATGATGCATATAAAACGCAAAAAATTTGTTATAGAACTCATTATTGCAAAACTTTTTATTTTATCTATGACCAAAATAAACAAAACGTATTTTGATCCGGAATACCTTTCATATCGATTTTTTACAGAATAACTCACATATGGTGAAGATATGGGCTCATTCAAAAAAGAAAGGCACGTATTAAGGCAAATAGGAAATTATATTTACTTATTACTTCACCTTAAGGCCGGCGGATATACAATGTTTTTTGTTTTTTTACTTGGTGTAAACACGTATAATTTTTTTGGCGTGCCAACTCGGGAGAAAGCCACATACAACTGGCCGTGTGAAAAACATGTATGTATGTCTCAGCACCTGTAGATAAAGGTGCACTTATTTGCTGAAACCGTGATTTTCGTTCTCTTTCCATTTCTGCGGCTGTAGACGTAGATGCTCTTTCGCGATTTTCCTGAAGACGTAATTCGTGTTCTTCAGCTGATTCAGCGGCTCTACTTTCCTTCTGCTACCGTGTTGCGGTGGTTTTTTAGCAATGGCTGTATTTTAGATGGCATTCTAGTAAACTATAATCGTGAAAAAGCAACAATAATGTGTTTTGGTTTTTACTTTTATAACATTTTATTAGTTGTTCGAACCACAGTAATCATATTGCCTGTTTGATGAGTTGGCAATAAAAATAATTTGTAAACTTATTTTATTATTGCAAAATGCTTGTTATATACTAAATTAATTTCGCTTGACTCATAATATCCCTATTTTTTATTTTATTTATATATATTATAAAATTAGCCTTTCTAAGCAAAGTTTGTTCTACAATACAAAAAAACCAGGATCTCTGAGATGAAGAAAAGTTGTCTTAATTATTAATTAATTTGAAAAAAATGAGATAAAAGAAGATCCTTCAGTCATTGTTTTTTAGCTAGAACATTTGAAGTCCTGGAAAAAGACATTTTTGGCATCGAACCTTCGTTCCTGCGTTGTGACTAAAATCGGTTTCTTCTAGTTAATAACTTTCGCCAAATTCAATTTGTTTTTCATCTTCTATATTTTCGTAACGAAGAGCAGCTTCAAAGTTAAAATCTGAATCGCAATCATTATCGTCAGCAGAAAAGTATTCATCGTCTTAGCTTTCTGTCCAAGCCATCTATTGGATGGTCCTTCGAGGATAAAATTCTCTAAAAAACAAAAAATACTGTAGCATAAAACTTACAAATGTTTTTATACACTTTAATGATAACGGATAATTTTATTTGTTCACCACTTGCAGCTTTTTTTAGACAAAAATATTTTTTTGAATAGAAGCAAAAGCACACAACTTCCTTTTGCGAGGTCAAACCACTCTGTTAAACACACAAGCTTTAAATTATGTTTTTTTTTAAAGTATCGACCAACGTAAACAGTAGCATTTGCTTCCAAAAATTGTTCATAAGGCATAGTAACAATAGCTTAAAATAACTTTTTAACGAAATATTGAACGTTGTTGGTTGGGTTAAAGGTTTTGAACTTTTAAACACAAAACAACAATTACCGCAAAACAAATCAAATGCCGTCAATGAGCATTTTAAAGTAAAGTTTGAAAGACTCAAAAATGTACACAAAGATTTTTATCATCGATTTATAATATTGTTACGAAAGTAAGATCTAGCAACCCCTGTTGTTGTAAACAGTATGAGAGTGGTAAATAAAGTTACTTCCACTAATGGTGTGTGTGTATAGAATAATACTACAATTAGCTAACAAAAAGCCGAGCAACCTCGATGGTTGCGTTGGTAGTGGTGCGTACTGTAAAACAGAAGATCGTTAGTTCGATACCGCCTTCGGACATGCGTACAACGGAAAATAATAATTGTTATAAAGCAATTAAATATTATGAAACCTCCCGAGAGGCAAAAGACAATTATTGTGTAAAAGCCATGGCAGATAGTTTAGTGAAGACGTCCAATTTAGTATAAGAGTAACAGATTATTATCAAGGAGCCGTCTATAATAAAAAGTAAGAACGGTAGCGATTAGCGCAGGGAATTGTAACAGCATAACAACAGTATACGGTAGAAGTGCATTACGGCTATTGGATTAAAGGGGGTTAGTGGCTTGGATAAAAGGAGTAGTAAAGATGTCTGTGGATGGTTAAGGTTACTAAACAAGGCATCGAGTAGTTCATGTCTCGCCGGAGTAACGCAGTAGTGCAGCGTGGATGGCTGCGTTTGTAGTAATAACGCATGTTTAGTAAACACGAGACCAAGGGTTCAGAAGACCGGTAGGATCAAGAAGTATAACCAGAGAAAGCCATAAAGTAAGAATACGGAATTTATAATGAGCCACAGTAGTAGTAGTAGAATCCGCACGTTTGTTCTAAAAAGATAGAAACGTAACAATATAATATAATTTTAACTTATTGTACAATGATGCACCTAAGTAAGCGCGGAATATCTTGTGTTATCGAATGATGTAAATATTTTGTAAATAAACCGAAAAGTCGGATTTTTGAATACAACATTGCGACAGTTATAAAATTTTGATATTGGATCATTGTTAACATATGTTAACAAGTTTGATATCTCGTTTTGCAACACATGAGAAGGGCTTAAAAAAAAAAATAAAAAATAAAGTAAAAAAAAAGTACATTTATGTATGTCATTGATAGTGCAATATGAAAAGTTTGATATTCTCATGTTTATTATTAAAAAATACAAAATGAAATGTATTACTGGGAAAGCATATCCATATGACCATTTCGCTACTGCTAATATAGCTCATCAGTGGATTTTACCCAAATATTGAATAAAAAAATTAAAAAAAAGCTAAGAGTGTTATATCAAAAGCCAAATTGATAAATAAGAACTTCATTGAATCAACATAGTAAAAAGACAGTAAAAACACGAAAACATTTTACACAAAAACACAGTAAACACTATATGTATTTAACTATTTTTATTTTTTCTTTCATTTTTCTACATAAGAGTTCCCTTTGGAAACTTTTCACATGTATTTGAAAGATTTAATGAAACAACAAAAATCGTAAACAATTTGTACAAAGCAGCGATGTACACATACAAATTTTTAATATGAAAGAAGTGGCACTTTAGGCATAGCCTTTTTAGTTATTTTCGTAACCGTGCTACATTCTTTTAGTAAAGGGATAGATGAGAGATAAGACAGGTGGTGAAAAGAGAAAGATAGATATAGCCATTTTATTAGTTATTGTACTTCGCCGGCGAATATGCTATAAAGAAGTACCGACGTAGGAGGCTGCATGTTTAATGTTAATTCTGAATATGTATTTATACCATTAAACAGAAAAAAACATTTTTATTTTTTGATTGTCGCAAGGGTTGAACCCTGGCCAACCAAGTTTGTAGTCAGCGTGCTTACCACCTTGAGTACAGCAGCCTCATTGATGCAGGTTAAGTAAAATAAGTTGAGAAGTGAAAACGATTTATTTATGTTTTTACTAATATGATATAATACATAGTACATTAGAAAGTGAAAAGAAAAACATGTATACAAAAAATTAATAGTTTTTCCTTAAAAGTGATATGTACCTAAAAAAATTTGACGTGAAAAAGAGGCAGTGTGTTAAAAACTTAAGTTTCTCAAATTTTCTCTTGCGAAGAAAAATTACTTCGAAATAAAGTCTAGTTCAGTGATAGCCATACCACAATTATGGAAAAATAATTAACACACATTCTTATGCTCTTTTGTTTAAGGCCCAACTATAATGTGCATAAGCTAGCTTTAGCATATGTCAAAAATTCAACGAAAAGCCTGTCAAATGGTTAGGTAACTTATCAAAGAAATTTATGTGGCTACAATGTACTTATATAAATTTAGTAACTTATTTGCCACAGTTGCACATTTATGTTTAATTCGTACTTTTGCCAAAAATAATTTCTATATAAATCAACAAAATGTAAAAACGAAAAGGCTTTAAGGAAAATATTTTATATATTTAATAACATTCACATACACATTTACATATTTTGGTTTATGTTCTAAGAAAATGTAAAAAAAAAAATTATTACAAATTATTTTCTCTTTGTGTATGTATATATATGGTTGGCCATACTTTGTGCGTATACAAATTTAATTTAAATTTATTATAATTGTAAAAAATTGCCCATAAAGAAAAATGCTGTTTTTTCTACATTTTCTTTTTCTAAACGTTCGCATTTTGCTGAAAGTTATAAAAACTTCATGCAAGAGTATGAAGCTTTGGGACCTATGTCAAGAATAGGAAAATATCATAAAGATCTTCGTCAAAATTCATACTTTTTACTTCACCATGGTGTTTTGAAGGAAAATAGTTCAACGATCAAACTTAGAGTTGTTTTCGATGGTAGCTCTCATTTGACTGACCAAAAGCCGCTAAACGAGGAACTCGTCTCTGGCCCTGCCCTTTAAAACAGTCTTCCATCAATTATTATTAAATGGCGAAGGTATAAAATAGCATTTGGTGCGGATATTGAGAAGGTGTTCCGACAAATAGAAAATGTCCCGAACATCGGAAATTCCAGCAGATTCTTTGGCGATTTGACCCAACTGAAGATATTTCCATTTATGAATTAAATACCGTCACATACGGTACCACCGCTGCACCTTACTTAGCTATTCGCAGCCTGCAAAAACTTGCATATGATTTTAAATTAGATTATCCGACGGCAGCTAAAGTATTAATTTCTGATTTCTATGTAGATGACATCATTTCAGGAGCAGATAATCTAAAAATTGCCATAAGTCTACAAACGGACTTTTGTGCCCTTCTTGATAAGGGTGGTTGCAATCTTCAAAAATGGATAACTAACTCCAGTGGACTTTTACTAACCATCCCTAAAGAGTACAGAGAAGCATCTGCTACTTTAAATTTTGATAGAGATAACGTTGTCAAAATCCTTGGTATTCAGTGGAATACACACAATGATTCGTTTTCATTTAAAGGCAATATTGAAGAGACAAAAAGGTCAATGCTGTCTGAAACTGCCAGATTATACGATCCATTGGGGTGGTTAACACCATGTATTGTAGTCGCCAAGTCTGTTTTTAAACAATTATTGGAGCACGGATTAGAATGGGATGAAGAGATTCCACCAGATATTGAGAGGCAATGGCTCGAACATAAGTTTGGTTTATCACAAATAGGTGATTTAAAAATTCCGCGCTGGATTCAATGGTCGATTGGATCCCAAACGGAATTGCATTGCTTTTGTGATGCGTCAACTACAGCATATGCAGCTGTTGTTTATTCCAGAGTTATTACCTCAAGTAATATATCTGTGAATATTTTACAGGCGAAATCCAAACTATCACCAATCAAAACCGTATAGAAAATACCAAGGTTGGAGCTATGTGCTACAAAACTGTTAGTAAAATTAACACAGAATGTTAAAGGGTCATTATCTGACAAAACTATAGATTGTGTTTTCTATTGGAGTGATAGCTCAACAGCTCTAAGTTGGATTCGCAAACCTCCTTCCTCCTGGACAGTTTATGTTGCCAATAGAGTAGCGGATATACAGCGCTTAAGTAATCCACTTTAATGGAAATATGTGCCATCATTGCTAAATCCAGCCGATTGCGCATCAAGGGGCAGTTTAGCACGTGATTTAGTTGAAAATAATTCATGGTGGTTTGGTCCAAACTTTCTCTTTAAAACTTCAACACATTGGCCAAGGCCGCTTTCCAATTTCAATACTATCGAAGAAAAAAGATCTAGTAAACTCTCAACAAATACAAGCGTCGAAAGGACGCTAAACTAAGAAGTTAACTTCGAATTTCTGCATTGTGTCTTCATTTTAATTACAATTGCAATACCCCCAAATTAGAACGAATTCAAGTTTTAGCAACATCCGAAACTAATGAAGCATTATTTCATCTTGTTAAAGTAAGCCAGTTGATTGATTTTCCTAATGAGATTCAGCAGCTTAATGCAAATCGCGAGTTAAAGAATAATTCGCTGCTTAAGCTGTTCCCATTTCTTCACGAAAATGGAGTGGGTGGACGTCTGCAGAATTCTAATTTCAGTTACAATGTAAAATATCCGATAGTATTAGCAAAATCCAATCCGTTATCAAAACTTATAATTATCGATGCACATGAAAGAACTCTTCATGGTGGTATTACTCTATGTCCCTAGTGAATCGTAAATTTTGGATGTTTGGAAATCAATTGGCTAATTCCATTATTCATAAATGCATGCATTGTTTTAGATATGCTGCTAAAACTTTCCAACAAATTATGGGTAACTTGCCAAGGGTCCGTCTTAACGTAACCAGACCATTTAAACATAATGGTTTCGACTACGCTGGTCCGATAACTATTAAAAATTCAACTTTAAGCTCCGCTATTCTTTCCAAAAGCTACATTTGCTTATTTGTTTGCATGGTGACGAAAGCTATACATTTGGAAGCGGTTTCTGATCTTACCAAGAAGGCTTTTTTGTCTGCATTCAGACGATTTGTATCGTGAAGAGGTGCATGTACTGACATCTATTCAGATTGTGGCACAAATTTTGTGGGCGCCTCAAAAGAACCGCAGATCATTTACCACAGAAACGAAAAATCATTACCTGAGAGATTTGCGCCAAGCACTAAGCTTTAACTATTCAAATTGGCATTTTATCCCACCACCCTCGCCAAACGTTGGTGGCCTATGGGAGGCTGGTGTAAAATCCGTTAAACACCATATAAAACGTATTACAAATGATCGAGTTCTAAGCTTTGAAGAGTTAGCGACCCTACTCTGTTAAATTGAAAGTTGTTTAAACTCGCGACCATTATGTCCTTTGTCCGCAGACCCGTCCGATTTTGATGCGCTAACTCTACCGTATTTTCTTATAGGCGAATCAACGCACTGCATTCAAGAAGAAACAATGCTTGACCAAAATATTAATCATCTAACTCGCTGGAAATCTATAGAAATGCTGAAGAAACATTTCTGGAAAAGGTGGCACAGAGAATATCTGAATCGTCTTCAAGCACGTCCATAATGGTTAAGGGCCACCGTCAATCCCAAAATTGGCGATTTAGTACTCGTTGCTGATGAAAGGTGTGGTCCAGGGCAGTGGCTACTTGGGCGTATTAAAGATGTTCATCCAGGACCAGACAAACTTATAAGGTCATATCTCCCGAATGTGAAGACAACAACGCTTTTGATAAGCAAGATAATAACTTGAGCAGAACGGAGCCTGCCGTAAAACGCTGTGAGCCGGAGCATAGCGGAGTTTAAAAACTCGACTAAAATTACTCCCAACAACAGGCCGTTCTTTGAATAACACACTTACTTAAAAACATTCGTTCTTGAGGGGGAGACTGTTGTGGAAACTGCTATTTATTAAAGCCAAATTACTTATAAATATTTACTTTTATTTTGAAATATTTACTAGTGTATCTAATCTAATTATACAAATTGTGTAGTTAAAATGCATTTCATCAAAAATACTGGTTTTGCATGTTTTGCCATCAAACGATTTAATTACTCTAATTAAATTAGAGAATGCGTTTTACCTACATATTGAAATCTCTTCTTTTTTTCTAAAATCTCTCGAGACTAATTACATATTAATGCTAGCGGTTCTTCTTTTTTTTTACACACAGAAATTTTATCTTGTTGGTAGTCATTTAAGTTTCAAAATATTTTGCTCAATTTTACAGTATGTATATATATGTATCAATTTTAAATACGATTGTCTTTAACTTTCATTTAAAACGATCTCTTTTTCATTTGATTTCAAAGCAGACAGGTTGTATAATAATCGCTGATTATATACATTGGCCCAAATTCATAGTTAAAATAAAGTATACTTTAAGGGAACTAAAGTCGGTTTTATTTTAGAGTCGACTCTAATTCATTCATAGAAAATTTAAAATAAATTTTTGGCCAGAAAGTCAACTCTAAATTTAAAACTACCCAAAGCTGTTTTTAACTCATTTTTCCAAAATTATTTTATTTGGTTTAAGAACACAATACTCTTTATCTGATTTTTATACCAAAGTGAACAAAATAAAAACAAGGTTACTTTTTTCAAATGTTTGTTTAGAAATTGTATGAAAACATTTATCAAATTACAGTCGGCACCCAGTGGAAGGCGTCTAAACTTAAAGTATACTTTATTCTTGACTATGAAAGCAAAAAAGATAATAAGAGCTTTTTATTTTAGAGTATACTTTAGCAAGAGTCGACTTTTTTCTATAACTATGAATATGGGCCATTGTCTTTTTTATTTTCTCAACTTTACTTAATACAAATTCTAATTCTTTTTCTTTTTACAAATAAAATTGTAATAAAACTTACCACAGTTCCATGATAACTTTTCAACACAAACGCAGATATCTCAGAAACCACTGCATAGATTTTCTTACAACATACAGCATTTTGTTCGTCTAATACCCCTTTTTCAGAATGTGTAAGCTTTTTTAGAAATATTTTTAAGTTTCCAAGTTAAAGCCAGTCGCATGCCACTTTCATGCCATTTTTACCGAAATCAATTTCATAATAACTTTTCAACACAAACGCAGATATCTCTGGAATCAATGCATAGATTTTCCTAAAACCTACTGGAATTTGTTCGTCTAATATCCCCCTTTCAGAATGTGTAGGCTTTCTTTAGAAATATTTTCAAGTTTCCAAGTAAAAGCCAGTCGCATGCCACTTTCATGCCATTTTTATCGAAGTAGCCGCTGATACGAGGGCTGCTCTATATATTTCTGGCCTAATAGTGAAAATGCGAATATTTATAATCAAAAATGGTTGTTTTGTTTTTCAAAGTATTCTCCAGTATGATTTATACACTTTTGCATGCGCTCAAACCAGTTGTCGAAGCACTTTTTCCACTCCGATTGAGACACCTCTATAACATGTTTTTTGAACACTTCAACAGCTTCTTCTGGCGACGAAAATCGTTGACCACGCATTTTTTTCTTGATGTGCGGAAACAAGAAGAAGTCATTACGTGCCAAGTCAGGGCTGTACGGCGGATGACCCATTAATTCGACGTTCTGGCCGGTCAAAAACGCTCTGGTTTGAGCCGATGTGTGAGAGCTCGCATTGTCATGGTGAACAATGATTCGTCTTCTCTTGTTGGTTTTTCGAATTTCACCGAAACAAACAAATTGTAGTGTACCACTCAGAAGTGACAGTCCTACGTTGCTCAAACGGAACAGTCGCCACATGACCAGTTTTGCCGAAGAAACAGGCGACCATTTGCTTCGAAGTGCTTCTTCCACGAACAACTTTTGTTGGATTTTGCTCGTCTTTGAAGACCCACACGGTCGATTGTTGTTTCGTTTCGGGCTCATACGCATAGATCTTCGATTCGTCACCTGTGACGATCTTTGAAGCACCGCAATCGTATTTTTGCAACATTTCTTTGCACCAATCGACACGAACCTTTTTTTGAGCGACTTTCAAATTGTGCGGGATCCAAGGAGAACAAACCTTTTTTACGGCCAGGTGTTCATGCAGGATCGAATGTATGCTGGTGGAAGAAATGTCCAAGGATGTCTCTATCTCTCGGTATGCCGCATGTCGATCTTGCATTATGAGTTCACGCACGGCATTAATGTTCTCTGGCACTACAGCCGTTTTTGGACGACTTTCACGGAATTCGTCTTTGAGCGAGCTTCGGCCACGATTAAATTCATTATACCCATTTTTCACAGCGCTATAGGATGGTTCTTCATTGCCATAAAAAGATTTAAGTTCATCAATGCACTCTTGTCCTGATAATCCACGTCGAAAGTTGTGAAAAATTCCATTTTTTTCTATATTAATTTTTTAAAGTCACTGTTAACAACACAAATAATGGTCGTGCGTCAAAACGTTTTGAGTACGATTATGCTTAAAAATGCCAAACTTTCCAATGGAAATGTCAGATTGCACTTGGCAGCACTCAGTGTTGCCAGGCCAGAAATATATATAGCAGCCCTCGTGTAAATAAATTGATTTTAGAACTTCAAGGTAACGAATAAAGTTTAAATGATCTGTACACTAAATAATTTTTAATTTTGGAGGAAATTGACGCAGAAAATTTTTCCAGTTTTCCGTAAAAAGCAGGAACATAAGGCTTAAAGATTTTGAAGTAATATAAATACTGCTAGATATTTTTCAAACCCCTTTTAAGTGCGATGCATCAAAATATGAATTTAAATCAGAACTTACAATACTCCGCAGCGAATGGAAGTTCCACCAGATATAAAAGATATTAAATTTAAGAAAAACTTAAATAATTCGGATTTTCCGCAAATAAAAAAAAAATTCATATAATTGGTTCTTTCTGCCTTTCTGTGTAAACAAATTTTTCCGATTTGAAATTTCTTTGCTCAAAACGAAGGAACAGAATTATTTCGGTTTATTTAAAAAATATAATGCTTATTCGAAATTGCAACAAAAGCATCAAAATAAAAAATTTCATTTAAAAGTTTCAAATATATCATATAATTTTTACTTGTATTTAAAATACTTAAATTTTTTGACTTGAATTTAAAATAATTTAACTTTATATTATTCAACCTAGCACCGTCTTTTTTATTAAACAACTTTTCTTATAGTGTAACTTTATATTTCTCACCAATACAAATACATTTTAAATTTTGTGCATCACTGGTCTAGTTGTTGAAAATGTATCATGTTCGTTGGGCTCTCCTGGCAAATTCCTTAACATAAGTATATGTGTGTCCAAATACAAGTAAATTTTTTATATAATAATATTTTTATAGTATAATTTATACACTTTTAGGAAATAAAAATTTGAAAATGAAACTTTAAATGCATATTTTACTAAATTAAGTAAAATTCAACCAAAGGATTTTAACTTTGTATTTTTTCATACAGTATATTTCAAAGTATTGAAAAACATGAGATCTTTTTACATGCATATGTACCTGTTATTTTGTTGCGAATTCTAATTGAAGCAAAATTTTTTTCTACAAAATTGTTACGGTATTCTCTCCAAAGAATCTAGTAGCTATGTAAAGTAATGAATTAAAACAAGTAAGATTGCTATATTCGGCATAGATGGGCATTTTTTTACTGATTACTGGAAATAAAAATCAGTATTCAGTAAAAAGTAATGATTGCTGAAAACAAGATCAGAATTCCATTTTTGACACTTATTTACACTGTTACACAGAACAAGAATCATATTACTGTGAAATTGTGAAAACAATTAGTGTCATTCCATTTGTTCTTTTCATATGAAAACATTTGAATTTATTTATCATTTTTTCACTAAACAAGAATCGGAAACTCTATGAAAACATAAAAAAACTTTTCATTTCACAGTTTCACACAACCAGAATCGACTCCCAGGTATGTGAACTTTTATTCAAGCCTTGAATTATGCTGACGCAGTAAATCTCACGCTTTGCTTGACAAATGAGGGAAATAACAAAAAATTAAATTAATTCGAGCCTTGAATTATGCTGACATAGTAAATCTCACGCTTTGCTTGACAAATGTGGGAAATAACAAACAAATTAAATTTAAGGTTTAATTCCATAAAGATTTGTTTTTATTTTGCTATGAAAATAAAAAAAAATCATAAAGAATTAACATATTGCGACGCCAAGGGGATCGGCAACATAAATGGGACGTGCAAATGAACGATTTTTGGCGAGTATTGCTGAAGTGGCGTAAGGTGTTGGTTCCAAGGAGATATTCCATGTAGACGTCGGTGACGGCTGTGCTGCTGCGGATAACGGTTTGAGTCATGTTTTTGGTAATTGTTTTACTATTAGGGTAATTATCAGTAAGACAATTAGAGCCAGGCCCACATAGCTGATGGTTAAACTGTGAACTAGAGGTGAGCGATATTTTAGTACCTGTGATTAAATCACTGTGATTGAAAAATCACTGATCACTACAGTGACTACGTTGATCAAATAACAGTTCCTCGTAAGAATGTTCCCTGCAAACATTTTCAATCGCCGAATCTTCGCCCGCGAATCGCCGGCAAGTTGTCTACAATCGCGGCGATTAATAGCGTGCGAGCCAAAAATTACCTTCAAGCGATTCGCTAAAACGCTCGCTTATGTGCCTGTTGCGATTCGCGAATAGAGATCCGCCGGCGATTCGCAATTAACGATTCGCAGGCGAATCACAAATAAAGATCCGCAGGTGATTCGCAAATACAGATTTGAAAGAAAATGAGGATCGCAAAATAAATTTATTTTTTCATATTTATAATGCATTCACGGTTTTATTTGTTAGTTCATTTCTTGTCCAATCACTTGTCCAACTAAAATGAAAATTTTGCTAATTGCTTTTGAAACCAAATATTTATTTTCCCGTTACCTTTAGAAAACAACAAAAAATAAAAAACTCCATCGAAAGTTATGAAAAAACACAGATGACCCAACTCAAATGAATAAAGAATGCATAAATACGTTGTTAGAAATATTTCCCGTTACCGGTGACGCTCGCGTATTCATCGCTGAGTTGTAAGGCATAGGCGATGGCACGCGATTCATATCGTAAACGTTATAAAATTGTTTTCAGATTTAAGTGCTTTTAGAACAAAAAATGACTTGCTTGTGTAAATTATTTTATGTGTAATTCTAATAATAAATAATAATGACTAAAACGCACTACGTATTCGCTTATTCAATTATTTATTGAGTATAATGTTTTATTAATAATATTGTACAAAAATGATTCACTTATATTCTAGTTATTCAATATTAATAATCTTATAATTTTAACGCTGTTATAATTCAGTTAGTTTTATTATCCTTATAAAATGGACTATGCTTAAATCCACACTAATCTAAATGCCTTCTGATTCACAGGAAAACAATTAATCCCCTAATAGAAGATGACATCATAATAGACAACAACAAAATTGATATTGTCCATACAGCAAAAAACCTAGGGTTAGTGTTTAATAGCAACTTAACTTGGGCAAACCATATTAACAAACTGGTTGGACAAATTTACATCAAACTAAGGACCTTATGGTCCGTGCAATACTTTACACCATTAAATGTAAGAATTCTTCTTGCAAAAGCTTATTTAATACCAAGCCTTACATACGGATGTGAGTTGTTTTCTAATTGTTACTGCATAAGTGGGATGAAACTTGATGTCTTATTTAACAACATCATAAGATATATTCATGGACTGAAAAAACGTGACCAGATTTCTGCTTACTCAAAGACCCTCTTTGGAGTTACTTTTAGAAATTTTCTTAAGATCAGAGTCCTCTTGTTCTTCCACAAATTGATTTATACTGGAAAACCGAATTATCTATTTGAAAAAATAAGATTTGCTAGGTCAGCAAGGGGGAAAAGAATTATTCTTCCAAAATTTCGATGCCTTGTTTCCGAATGGCAATTTTTTATTACTGCTATTCGTCTTTGGAATGCTCTTCCACATAAACAACAACGCAATATCTTTTAGGAATTTTCTTTTTAATTTTTATATTAACTAACTAATCTTAAAAATATTCTAATGTCTCTATTTTCGTTTTTAATTTTATAATTTTGATGTAATTTTAATTTTGTTAATTTTACTATATTAATTGTAATTGATGTAATTATAATTTTGTTAATTTTATTATATTAGGATCCCATCTGCACACATACAAAATCCTGTGCTGTAATTATAAGACTTAGTCTTGTTGTACAGGAAATGAACTTTGAATAAAATAAATAAATAAAATAAATTCAGTTTCTAATCGTCAACTTTTATTGTTTCACTTCAATTTTAAATTTATAATATTGGAAATTAACTTCTATGAGTTATCGTATTATATGTTACCCACTATGTGGGCTAAGTACTGATTTGCGACTGACTTATTATTATAAAATAGCTAAAGAAATCAAGAACTTCGATTGCCCGACTCTCTTCGAAAAGGTGATAAGCAAATTAGTCATTGAACAATGCTAAAGCATCGGCAATGACAGCAATTTTTCATGCTACAAAGCGTACCTTAACTACTCCCACCTTCAAGATCCTGACGTCCGCGTCTTTGGGATAAGTGGCAATAAAAGGTTTTTATTTCCCTTTAAATAAAGCAACATACATTGTATATTATTCTAAATTTCTAAACTTTGTTATGATTATTTTCTGTTTTAATTATTACTTTTTATACAACAAATGTATTTCTTTTCATACGAAAAAATAAAAAGGAATAATAAAAACATTATCGGATGCAGTTCTAGCCAAATATTTTATAAGGGGTTCGCCATAAAATAAAATAAGTTACTAAGTATACTTGATAAGTCAGTTTCACTAAAAGTTGTTACATATTCGTCCTGTGTCAATACTGCAATAATAGCAGTAAATTCCATCAATCCGCAATCAAAAATTTTACATTGTCCTTATGAACCACTCTGTCGTCAATTCTAAGTGTGGTTCCTAAGTCCTCTTGAACTACTCTCCCAACATAAGACTTGTTAAACTTATTACCTATACGTTTATTTGTCCTAACATAGACCCTTTCGCCAGGATTATATGTCCTATCAAACCTATTTGCATTATGATAGCTCAAATCGACTTTCTGTTTAGCCAAAATGTCAGAGCAGATTTTCTCCCTTAGGTCTTCCGGTATAGTCCGAATAACATCAATCGGTCTCATTCCGGTAGTGGAGTGGATTGATCTATTATAGCTCGATGTGGCAAGGAGGACTAGCTCCAGAGGATCTGCAGAGATGTCATCTAGTTTAAGGCATCTTGCAATTTCCGTCAACGTGCTGTGGAAACGTTCGACCTGTCCGTTGGATGAACTGTGAAAAGGTGTTATTGCATGGATGTCCGCTCCGAAAGTATTTTTGACGAGTGACCTAATTGTATCAGAGTTGAAGGATTTCTCATTATCACATACTATTACTTTAGTGTTTCGAATTAGGGTTTCTGTCAGATAAAGAAAAGGTCAACGGTTGGTGATCGGTGAAAATGTTAACACCTTTTACTCCATAAAGATAATGCCTCAATATTTTGAGTGCCCAAACGATGGCCAACAGCTCCCGTTCATTGGTGGCATAACTTTCCTCTGTAGGAGACAAGGTCCTTGAGATCATTGTAATTGGGCGGCCGTTTTGGGAAAGAACCGCTCCAATTGCATGCGATGACGCATCCGTAGTCAAATCAAACGCCTTTTCCAAATTTGGATATAGAAGAAGAACATCTTCGGAAGCTAGAAGTTGTTTTAACTTTTCGAAAGCAGCAAAAGCGTCACTATCCAAATCTATTTTCACTGATTTAGAACTTTGAGTGGAAACATGCCCATTCTCTCCACGCAAGTACTTAGTTAATGGCTTAGAGAGTACGAGGAGTTTGATAATTAACTATTGCATCAATCTTACTAGGACATGTTTTAATACATGTCGAAACAACAAAACCAAGATACTCTACAGAAGTTTTAAAAAACTTAGATTTTCCAATTGATACCCGCATGTTTGCCTCAAGTAACTTTTTAAGAATTTTTTCAATATCATAAATATGATTCTGCTCAGAGTCAGAAAATATAATAATATCGTCTATATAGACATGGCAGGATTTCCCTATTTCTTCACGCAGTATGTCATCTATAGCACGTTGAAAGATGCTTGGCGCATTTTTCAACCCAAACGGTAGTCGGCAGAACTCGTACTTGTCGTTATTAACACTAAAGGCAGTTTTTTCACGGTCACGCTCAACTAACCTAATTTGGTGGAAGCCACGCTTTAGATCTAGAGTTGAAAAGAACTTCGCTTTCCCTAGGTTTGACATAATCACGGAAGGATCTGGGATTGGGTATTTATCGCAAATTGTTTTTGAGTTTAATTCTGTAAAATCTATTAGAAGACGTTTGTTAGGTCTACCGTATTCGTCAATTCCTTTCTTGTCTACTACCCATACCGGGCTGTTATAGGGAGACCTTGATGGCATAATTATGCCATCTGTTAAAAGCCTTTCGCCCTCACTATTAACAAAGTCGATCATGGAAATGGGGTACGATTGATATCTTGAATATATGGGCTCCTCGTCTTTCGTCCTGATTGTCGCTGAGATGTTAGTATTATACGGAAAAGCTTCGTCTGGATTTGCAAATACTGCCGCGTTCTTATGAATAATATCATAAAATTTCCCCTCAATAATTTTCGGTATTGACTCAACCGTTAAATTATTAACTTCGTCCAAACTCCAACATTGCAGACTTTCCTGCCCCCGATCAAAAAAAAGAACATTTTTGCACGTATCGATTATACCATTTATTTTTTTAATAAAGCTTAAGCCCAAGATGCCATCAAATAGTGGTAAATTTTGTAGTAGAAAAAAAGTTTCGGTCTTATTAAATATATTTACGAAAGTTGATTGGTTGACTATACTAGCACCGTGAAGAGATTTTACTAGAAAAGGTTTCGAGAGTTCCCTAATGCCCTTCAGATTGTGGAGTGTTTTTATATAACTTTTGGTTGATCCAGTGTCAACCAAAAGTTTTATACTATTGTCTCCTACTTTTCGTTCAATATAGGGGAGAACGGATTTTCCCCTAAAAAATTTATTTCATCTTTGAAGGGTAAGTTTTCCAAAGTGTCGTATTCCTGTAAATCATAACCGCCTGCATTGACAGGAATATTTTCCCTAAGATCCCCGCTCTGGACTTCGTGTTGTAAATGATTTATGCCCTTCATATGTCGATAATTACGTCTGCTCGTATTCATGTCCCTGCCCGAGCCGAGCGCTCCCCCGCAGTTGTTTGACCTAACCGCACGCATACTTACATCTGTATCTACTGTTTGGAAACGTGGTTGCAAATTTAAATTCTGTGTATTTGAGGGCTGAAGATTTTTCTGAGAATGTGCACGAGTCTGCATGTAAAATTTCTGTGGCTGATTGAAGGGTTGTCGTATCTGGCTAGTATAAGGTGCTATCCCTATTGGTTGTCCAACATATTTGTTAGATGTCTGGTTATTAGAAGTTGAAGTGGCAAATGTAGTGGGCCTGGGATATGTTTGTGGTAAATAATTCTGCTGAGCTTTGCCAAGACCATTGTTATAAATAGTGGCGAAATTATATTTATTTTCACTCGTTTCAAGCTCTTGTGCCAAAGCCAAGGCAGTTGGTAAATCTGTTGGTTTACATGAGAATAGTGTGTCACAGAGAGGTCTTTTGAGTCCCGATATAAAAACTCGCAATGCATCCATCCTATACTTCTGGTTAAGTGATCGGATCAATTCAGGGTTTCCTTCATTTGTCATTATGACCTTATTAATGATAGGCGTTAACTTACTCTCAACATCACTATAGAAATTAATAATTGGCCTTTGGCCCTGTCTTAACGTTGAAAGTTGTTGCTCCAACGTATAGATCGATGTTTTGTCAGAAAACGCAAAATCCAGCCTAGCCAATATGGCATAAAAATTTAAAACTGTATTGTATGTGCTTAATACCGAATCAGCGCTCCCAACGATTTTATTTCTTAGTATTGCTACCGCTTGGTAGTATTTAGAGCTGCCTTGATATGGTTCAAACAATTTGTGGGCTGTAACAGCCGCTTCACGCCAAGAGACATACTTTGAAAACTCGCCTGTAAATTTGGGAACAGACTTAACGATATCAAGAGGCTCGTCGCAAAAAACACCCTCAACGATCTCAATATTCTTATATTCCTCAACAGCTGACGGGGTCTGAAGAGAAGTAATTTTTCTATTCAGCTCGTCAAGCATGCCCTGAAACTCATTTCGAGTTTGTTCTGTCGCCTGCCTAATCGCAACATTTAAAATCGTTTGTAAAGTCTCTTCGTCCATAATTGTTCTTTTCTTATTCCTGTCAGTAATGCTAAGGTTCTGCAACCGTCTCAAAGTTTCATCAACCTCCTCAAAAATATTTTCTAGTGAACTCATAGATATATGCAAAAACTTGCAACATTCATAAAAGGAAAATGGGAATAATAATATCTTAATTTGGTAATTTTTCCCCGTTTATTTATTATTTAATTGACCGTAACAAAGAATAATAAAATAATTCTTGCAAAAAAAAACCAACTTCAAAACAGACAAGTCGGGTGTAGTTGAAATTTTTATTACTTGGATCTTAACTTTAAGGAAAAACATTAAATTGAAGGCACTATTTTTGCAAAAAGCTATTTAACAATTCGTATAGAGTATGGCCATATAAATGAAATTTAATGAACTATTGGCGCACCCTTTAATTTATAATTTGTAATATTAATACTTGTTACCATAACGGCCATAGCAATGGACATTCTGTCCAATTTGCAAGCGTTTATCTATAACAGTTCAAAAGATAGGCCCATATAAGTAAATTTACATCAATTATGGGACACCCTTTAATTTCTAAATTCAAATTACAAACTCGTTGATATAGCGGATTTAGCCATACAGGTTCCTTTTAGGATTCAGCGTTCTGTCTATAACGGTTTAAAAGTTTGGTCACATACACAAAATTACATTAACTATTGCAACACCCTTTAACTTTCAAATCCAAATTTTATACTTGTTGTTATAGCGGACTTTGCAATACAGGTTCGTTGTAAATTTCAAGCGTGTCTACAACTGTTCAAGAGTATGGCCATATAAATCAAATTTAATGAACTATTGGCGCACCCTTTAATTTATAATTTGTAATATTAATACTTGTTACCATAACGGCTTAGCAATGGACATTCTGTCCAATTTGCAAGCGTTTATCTATAACAGTTCAAAAGATAGGCCCATATAAGTAAATTTACATCAATTATGGAGGCACCCCTTAATTTTTAGATTTATTTTTGTATAAGTTTTTGCTATTGGGAGCCATAGTTATGCGCAGTCATTTTAAATTTTACAGAATCGCACTATACAGTTCATAATACACGTAAAAAATATGTATGTTGTATGGGGACACCCTTTAATTTTAAAGATTATGAGCTGTTTTTAAAACGGGACCAATCTGTAAGCATAAGCTATCATATTACCAAAAATTTCCAAAATCGGATCAGAAATGACTGAGTTCTGGAGGCACAAATGTTAAAAAAAAGCAACATTCAGCCGAATTGTATAACCTCCTTCTTTTGATGCAATTGAAGACTATAAAAGAAATATAATTACTAAAAATAAATTTGCGCTATACTGCATTCCTTTAGTGACTGCTGCTGCTGCCTTATGCTGGGATATCTAGCTGTTAACTGCATTTCAATATTTTATTTGCTCAAATATTGTTGTAGTAATTTACTGTTCTGTGTCTTCTTTGCACATTACCACCAGTAATTACTTTTATTATAATTAGTTTTTTACGTAAAGAGATCTTGTTGTTATTAGCTTTTAACAATTTTAATGACCAAATATTTTGAATAGATTCTTACTTTCACACTTATTGTTACTGATATTCTCTGCTTGCTCTGAGAAATTTTGATTGATTCGAATTGTTGTTGTTAAAATATTTTTTTATTATTTATAGTATTTCTTCACTTATTAATAGAGTATTACAACTTGCTTTTTTGTTCTTTATGTTCAAAACAGGTTTTTATATTGTTAATGTAACGTAATTTTTATACTAAATTCTTTGTTGCGATGCCGATTTGTGAGTTTATATGTGCATATTTTGTTATATTTAAGTTTATTATGTTCCGTTCATTCATGTAATTCTTTATTTTATTCTTGTTGTTGTTGAAATATTTTTTATACTTATAGTATTTCTTCACACTTTAATAGAGTGTTACAACTTGCTTTTTTTGTTCTTTATGTTCAAAACAGGTTTTTATATTGTTAATGTAAGATAATTTCTTATATTAAATATTTTGTTGCGATGCCGATTTGTGAGTTAATATGTGCATATTTTGTTATATTTAATTTTGTTATGTTATGTTCATTTAAGTAATTCTTTATTTTACTCTTGTCGTTGGGCGCCAATTATTTTATGTGTAATTCTAATTATAAATAATAATGAATAAAACGCACTACGTAATCGCTTATTCAATTATTTATTGAGTATAATGTTTTGTTAATAATATTGTACAAAAATGATTCACTTATATTCTAGTTATTCAATATTAATAATCTTATAATTTTAACGCTGTTATAATTCAATTAGTTTTATTATCCTTATAATAAATTCAGTTTCTAATCGTCAACTTTTATTGTTTCACTTCAATTTTCAATTTTAAATTTACAATATTGGAAATTAACTTCTATGAGTTATCGTATTATATGTTACCCACTATGTAGGCTGAGTACTGATTTCCGACTGACTTATTATTATAAAATAGCTAAAGAAATCAAGAACTTCGATTGCTCGACTCTCTTCGAAAAGGTGATAAGCAAATTAGTCATTGAACAATGCTAAAGCATCGGCAATGACAGCAATTTTTCATGCTACAAAGCGTACCTTAATTTGTACGCTCGCGTATTCATCGCTTAGTTGTAAGGCATAGGCGATGGTTAGTGATTTGTGTTTCCTGAGCAGAATCGCGTCATCATCGCCAAACAAACCACCGTCAAAAAATCTCAAAAATGTTTGCAGGGTTCTTTTATATTTGCACACATACAAACTTAAATTTAATTTTACTTTGTGAAAGAGAAATATAAGACTTTCGACTCTTTCATATGTATGTATATCAAAGCAGCATCTTTGCTGTGTACTTTTGTCTTGCTTCTACTTATTAAATACAAGTATTCTTTTTTCCAAACTTCACACATATATACATATAAAGCAAAAAAAAATGTGTGCTTTTTTCTCGGCAAATTTAATACACCTGCTTTTAATATATACATAGATCAAAATACCTTTTTTCTTATGATTACTGTGTGCATAAAATATTGTTCAGTGTTATATACTTCCTATATAAACATGAATGTTTAAACAAAAATGAACTGCAAACGGTGATCACGGTAACTTTTTAAAAGAACGGTGATTTGAAAATCACGTTCACTGGTAACGATGTTCCTCAATAATCACGGGATCGTTCATCCCTACTGTGAACCTTATGATGTATTGTTGTTGTTGGTAACTCTTGTAATTGCGCCCTTACTTCCGCCTGCAATCGGGTTATGTTGTCAATAGTTGAAAGGTATGGCAAGGGCTGTGTTAGCTTCTACACATTTTGCACTAGATGGGAGAATAATATCTCATTGCTTGTATAGGATGCATGTAAAATTAATGTGATAGTTTTGTGGCCGTATATGGTGATCCTCTCGTTTTTCGTTGTGCATCCTGCTGAGAGCCTAAGCACGCCAGTTCCTTCCACTAGTTAGTTTAAGTGGCTGTTAAGTTGCGAGAAGCCACTGGTTCTTTTTGTAAAGTTTGTACCATACAGTTTTGCTTCCGATTAACTCTATGTTGCAAGTTGAGTCAGATTCATTATTGAATAAATAAATTTCATAGCGACAGATTGGAAGACCTTTATAATATGTAGCTTGAATATTCGGACATATAAAGGTATCATGCTCAAGTGTATTGCAGTCCAGTAGTTTAGTATTATCCATAGGGAAATATTCGTTCCAATGAGCGTTGAGAACCATCATTTTAGAAGTTGGTATGATAGCAACTAAAGAATTATTTATAAGTTGCGGAACCGGCGTAATATAAAATAAATCGTATTCATTCTGATGTGATAATGGGTGCAGATAATGTGTTGGTTTGAAATTGCTGCGTAAGCTGTCACTATACCATACAAATGAATGATATCTGTGACTGGTAAAGTTAGATCAGCTGGAAGGTTTGGTTTTGTATTGTCATCTTCAGCAGAAAATGGTTGTGGAGTTAGTAGAATTGGGCTTATTCGACCATAATAAGTGTCAGCTTCCAAATTGAGCCATGCATTTTTGGCAAATTATCAGTAGCAATAAGTAATTGGACGCTTAGAGAGAGGACGATCTGCGATCGATAATTGTTGTCATTATTTGACAAGTTCACGAGTTGGCTTATTTTGAAATTGATTTTTCGAAGGTAGTTTGCGTACGGTTTTCACATGGCCTCATAAGATCAAGAGTAGAATCGAGAAACGACGTTTGATTCCGCAGAAGCCTATGCAAGTAGTCTTCACTGGATTTCATATTGTTAATAGTATTGGCAATTTCTTCTGCATATTTTGAATCAAGGACTCCAAACAAGGAATTCGGTACGTTCCCAACGATTTCTATTGCTCCTCGCTTTTTTTTTCTTGTGAGTCCTTCTAGACCAGACTCCATTTCGTTCTTGACATTTTGGAAATGGGTTCGTAGACCATCGCAATGATTATTGAGGGATAGGTTATTGCAGGCCTTTTTCAAGGCAGATGTTCCCTTAATTAAAAGCTTCAATTCTTTATAGAAAGGTGCCAGTTCAAAATAAATAAGAAGTTTCCTTTCTACTATAATTGTTTAATTTGACTAATTTTTTCAAAATATAATCCAGTATTGCCAGGATTTCTGGGTAAAAGCTACTTGTTGGCATAAAACAAATGGAAACAATAGTAATAAGAGCATCAACAGGCTTGTTTTGGATAAAACACAATGTTTTCGCGGTGGTGCACTTTTATTTGCGTCGTTTAGAGAACTGCTTCTCTTTGGTATTGAGTCGTAATCCGTTGCTTTGTTGTCTTCGGTCACTGTTGGTGACTCTAGGGGAAAAGGTGCCAGTAGGTGAATTGCTCGCTTAATGATACCGTTACGTGTTTTGATATCTGCTGTTCTGACAACTCTGTCTGGACCAGGATGTATCTCAACTATCTTTTCGAGACGCCATATCATGACCGGTGAGTTTTCGGTTATAATGACTATGGTTCCTAGTTGCAGATTTGGGTACTTAGTTTGCCATTTATTCCGTTGCAGAAGCTCGTTGAGATATTCCTGAGACCACCGTTTCCAAAATTTATGTTTTATTTGCAATACTAATTCCCATCATTTGGCAAGTGTTTTTGAAGTTGATTGTGCAGTTGCGTTATATCCGCCGTGAGGGGATCACCGATCAAGAAATAACCAGGCGTGAGATATGGACTGCTCGACAATGGCGCAATTGGTCTTCGACTTCTATTATCACTGTTTCCATTTCTTCATAAGTCAGAGAAGCATTTGCTATTTCCTTTACCAGTAACCGTTTGACGGATTTGACTGCAGCTTCCCACAGTCCACCAAAATGCGGGGTTCGAGGCGGAATAAAGGTGAAACTGATGCTTCTACTGGCACACTCTCGCTGGATTTTGTCTTGAGCAGTAGTAGCGAATAACGCAGTTTACAACTCTGCTAGTTGATTCCGAGCTCCCACAAAATTGTTTGCGTTGTCGCAATAAAGTTGCTGACAGTTACCTCTTCGACTTATAAATCTCTTAAGAGCCCCAATAAAGGCATCGGTTGTAAGGTCCGTTACAAGTTCTAAATGAACTGCTTTTTTTGTCTTTTGGGGTCGTTTTCCTCTAGATTTGAAATGATCCCATATCGGGCCGCAGTAGTCAACTCCTGAAGCAATAAACAGTCTAGCTGGCGTTTCTCTTCCTTCTGGTAAATTTCCCATGATCTGCTGAAGAAGTTTTGGTATCGATCTTGCACATTGGACACATTTATGAACAGTTTCTCGAGCCAGGTGTTTGCATTTGATGGGCCAAAAACGTTGTCGTACGGTAGCAAGGAGTGCGCTAGGAACGCAATGTTTATTTTTCTTGTGTATGGACTCAAATATCAGTCTGCTTATTGTATCATTATAGGGCAGTAGCATAGGATGTTTGGCATCAAAAGACAACCAAGATGCTTCTAATCGACCCCCCACCCTTACAAGATTGTGTCATCCAAAAAGGGTGATAACTTTTTAATCTGGCTCGATGCTTTAATTTCTCTTTGCCGTTGTAGCTGCTGGATATCTTCTCTAAATGTACACTGTTGGATAATTCGAACAATGATGACGAGGGCGTCGTGACGTTCGAATGAAAGATTCAAAGTCCATAATTCCTGGTCAAACATTTTTGGGTCAAAAATGCGCACTTAGTCTGACGTGGCTGTCCTTTTAGTCACCGCCTTGATTTGTTGTATGTTTACCTTGATATTAAGTAGGTCATCTTTCGGTAGCCACACTAATCAAGATTGACTTCTTGATCATCACTGGGAATGCTTCAAAACAGTTGGGTATGATTGGCGCACAATTTTCTTAAATGGAACCCATACTTAGCCATGACATGTTGTAGTTGGCGTTGAGTTTTTAAAGTTGTGTTTAAACTATCGGCTCCACCTAATCCATCATCGACGTAAGAATTCTGTTCGATAAACTTGGCGGCGAGCGGGAATTGGATTTTTTGTCATGGCTTATTTACTTTAAGCACTTGATTGCCAGATGTGGAGCTGGCCTAATGCCATATCTGACTGTATTTAATTGGAAATAACTGGTGTGTTCAGAAGTATTATTTCGCCACAGTATTAGCTGGTACTGACGATCTTTGGGGTGGATCTATATTTGTCGGTACATTTTTTCTGTCTGCAGTGAGCACGAAACGCGGCAGACGAAATCGTACAAGAACCGTAACAAGAACATTTTGTAGTGGAGGCCCGGAATGTAAAATATCATTTAACGATTTCCCTGACGCTGTTTTTGCAGAAACATCGAAGACCACCCTAAGTTAGTAGTGCTGCTTTCAGGTCGTAAAACGCAATGATGAGGTATAAAGTATTTATGCCCCTTTACATATTGCTCCTTCGGTGAAGCGTCTTTTGACAATCGACGTTCTAGTGAGAGGAAGTGGTTGAAGGCAATACCATGTGAATCTCCCAACAACGATGTTTCAGCAGAGAATGGAAGTCGTACTACCAATCGTCCTTTTTTGTCACGAGTTGTATGTTGATTAAAATGTGTCTCACACTGTGCGTCATAAGGAGATAATTGTTGCTGTCTGCTTTCGATCTCCTCGAGTTTCCAAAATTTTTCAATAGCCATATTCATTTTATCCTCTTCAGTTAGAATACCACGTATTGCTGATGATGAGTGTTCACCAGATACCTTCCCTGATACTATCCAGCCAAACGTTGTGTTTTGTAATATTGGTAGATCGTTAGCCAGTTTGATTTGTCCTATAGTAAGTAACTGGTGGTAATATTCCGCCCCTAACAAAATGTCTATTTTGTCTGGACGGTTAAAGGTTGTGTCAGCCAATACTATATTGTTGGGAATCGACTACTTATCTATTGTGAGAAGTTGAGCGGGTTGTGGAGAAATTATTTACGGTAATACAAATGCCTCTAGCCGGATTGAGAAATTGTTGAACCAGGAGTTGATCGTAATGTTGACTCAGTGTTGTACCTTGGTGCGGTTTTTCCAATACCGTTGATTGACATTGAGGTAGCCCTTGCTGGAAGTTCTAGCCGTCTGACTTATCTCTCCGTAATGAGATTGACTTGTAAACCCGAGTGGAGAATTGCCTTGCATTCAGTTTCTACACCATTCGCCTTGACCTTTACCAATGCTGTTCCTAGTAAGACATAGGGTCTTGTTTTTACGGAACTTACAGCCATGCTTTCAGCTTCTTCAGTTGGTGTATTGACTAGAGAAGCCGCATTTTCTATTGGGGGGTTATTAAGTGAAACTAATTCTTTGGTTGACTCAGTTTCCTTTTTAGGCTTGCTACGTTTGTTTGAAATTAAATTCACTTGTGGTATTGGTTTCAAATGAACGAGGGTGTGATGGCTTTTTCCACATTTCTGGCAGCGGCCTGAAGTGGTGCATTGTTTAGTTAAATGGCAACTATAAAGCAGTTAACACATAATTTATGCTTCTGTACTATGTTAAGTCTGTTTGTTAGGCTTAGTTGGGTGAACTCCTTGCATCGATATAATGGATGAGTGTCTTGCTTGCACCCTATGCATCGTCGGTTATCGTGTCGGGGTTGTGCTGTAAGCGTTCATGTTTTGCTTGTAGGAACTGTTTTCTCTCTGTATCCCATCCTCAAGAGTGTGGAAATAATTCTCGAGAAAGGTAGGAAACTGGCTTATTGGTTGGGTTGGAAATCGATTGTTCACATAGCCAAGCAGCTTCATAATATTCTGCAGTAATAGCGAGGTGATTAATAAGGTTCGCTGCTTCACCGATGACGTTGGTCTTAAGATACCACATTCTATGAACGTCAGACATCTGTTGTTCATGAACAATCCTTTTAAAGAGGTCGGAGAATGATGACCGCTTCATGTAATCACCATCGAACTTGGTTATGGTGATAGTGCGTTATGGTAGAGTAGGTGGTCCAGCGAAGGTTTCTCTGGTTGATTGAGGGTGTTGATTATTGGCTGTAGTTAGCTGGATGATTGCTGACTGCGAAGCTTAGGGCTGCATCATAACCAGCGATGTCCGGGTCGGGATATTTATCCAACACCTCATCATTAAGCCCTTATAGTTGCTGCCATAATTGGGTGATTGTGGACCTTTTTACATCATAATAGGACCTATCTTGACCACAGCTGCCATTTTTCCGAGAGAACTACTGATTAAACCGTCGTGACCACCTACAGCACCAGCTGTATTCGGTACACATGCTGCAACTACTTGTGGTTGATCCTTTTTCACAGTATTAGATTCTGCGCCTTGATTTTCAAGTTTATGTTCCATTATGTCTATGTACTTAAGCGCCAACGCCTGGATTCGAGTATAAAAGTCGGATATGAAGTACTCATCAGATCTATCTAAGTCCTTTAAGCCGAGCAACTCATTATCTGCATTGTCGAACTCTGTTCATGCTGTTTTCAGACGGGACAGTCAGTTTCCTTCAGCTGGCGGAGAAGTTTTTCTGATCCCTTTTCCATGGTGGTTTCGTTAACGCTTATGGGGTTTGCTCACTCCAAAGATTTCAGGATAAATCCGAAGTCCTGTCACGGTCGCCAAAAATGTTAAGGGCAGGCTCGTTTGCCTTCCTCAACGGTTAGATTAAGGATAACTTAGTGCTGCACTAAGTTATTTGTTGCTTTTAATTATCCAGGTGGTACACCAGGATAATATTGTTAAGCTCTATTGTTTTTTGAATTGTCTAGGTGGTACACCAAAACAATGTAACTTTGAAAAGAGTGTGAACACAACGACTGACAATATGTAAATGACCAACTTTATTAGGAATTCTTTCGTATTTAAATAAAATAATATTAACAAAAAAAGTAAAAATGAAAAATGCAATACAAACCAAATTAAAATAATAAACTTAATCGTAAACACGCCGAAAAACGTTCATAACTTTCTGTACTTAATTCTTTGCCCACCATTAGCCAAAGAGAAATATTGTATTTCATTAAATATTTTAAAATTATTTTCCCACTATTAGTCAGTGTAGAGGTGATATTAATTTCACAAAAAACTGGTCACTTGAACAGGTATGTGAATTTTTATCCTAGCCTTGAATTATGCTGACGCAGTAAATCTCACGGTTTTTTTTTTTGTTTTTTAAATTAAATTTATTTTCAAATTCAAATTTATCACAAAAAAATACATTGGCTTGTCAGCAGGATAATTAATTAGAATTCTTTGGTTACATATAAATTAATAAATTCATTGCGAACTTAAAAAATACTGTTTTAAAAGTTTTTTCCTTTTAAATTCATTGTCTTGGTTTGTTAAACCTGAAGGTATTTTAAAAATTGTTGGTAAGCTGGCGCCTAGCTCGAAACACAGAAACACAGTTAATCTCCTTACAACGACTTCTTCTAACACTTTCTCAATAGCTGGTAATATAGCAATAGACCCGCAGTTGTTGAAATCCGTCTTACATCCGCTTTTAAAAATGGGACGTATTAATGAACTTTTAAGTATATTTGTTACGACGCCGATTTCTAAGCTTAAGTTTTTAAACTTGGTTAATATGTGTGTAAGGTATTTCGCATTATTTTTTAAATCTAACGGCCTTATACCGTCTACTCCTGGGCCTTTCCTTGAGTTTAAACTTTTCAGAATATTGTAAATCTCCTCCTCATTAGTACCTTCTAAATATGAGGAGTTTTGAAGCACTGTTTCAACACTTTTTATTGTTTTTATGTTACAGTTATGTATTATTTTGTTTGTTATTTTTGAAATTGTAGCGAAGCTATTTAATAACTCATGTATCGTATTGGTTTTGAAGTTTTTAGTAAACGTTTCATCAATATTGTTTGTTTTCTTTCCAACTATTTTGTTTATTATTTGCCATGTAACTCGAATATTACTTATATTTACAATGAATTTTTTTCTAAAATTGTTGTTGTTTTCATTTACTGAGTTTCTGAACTTTTTATATTCTAATTCATAATTTTTATTGTTCTTATTATTTCTCTATCTTTTGTAGAGTCTATCCCGATAGTCATAGTATCTAATTAATTCTTCACTAATCCATTGGTTTGGTGATCTTTTTTTTTACTAGTTTTACTTAGCTTTTTTACATTTTGTATATTTCACTAAATTTCAAGTATATTTTACTATATAAATCATTAGCATTTTCTGATTGATGCATTAATTCGTTTCAATTTGTTTCTTTAATTTTATTGCATACTTTAACATTATTAAACACCTTAAAAGGCTCACGTTCGCTTGGGTTGGTACTACTCAGGTTCTTTGTTTTCTTTTGCAAAAAAAGGGTGTAATGTTCACTTATCGTTGTTTTTATAATTACTGCATACACATAAACATACGCGTTAATTTGTTTATTTTTTACAAATACGTGGTCAATGCAAGAGAATGTGTTTTTATCTATATCTTCACGTGTGTTTTCTCTTATCATGCTTTGCACACCATTTGCTAGCATAATATCAAGGTACGTTGTTGTTGTTTTGCTTTGTTTTAAGATATCTCCAACTAAAATACATTCTTGTTTTTGTTTATTTTGCTTACGATTGCTTCTAGTTCGTTTATAAATTCAGTAATTTTTTGATTTGGCGGACGGTACGACGCAAGAAGGGTTATTATTTTGTTATTTGTTTTAACAGCAAGACGTATTAGTTCAAAGGAGTCAGTATTTGAAGAGATTTGCCTAAATTAGATCTTTTCTCTTACATAAATAGCGATTCCTCCCCCTCTTCCTCCCCTATTAAAGAAAACCGAATTGAAACCATTTATGTTGTAAAGGGAGTTTTCACTGTCACTTATATTGGTTTCAACTAGTATTATAAATTTTTTTTGCTAATTAATTTATTTATGCTCACTATAAACGTAGAGAAATTAAGTCTGAGTGAACGAATATTTGTGTAAATAATTGACGTGGGATAACTGTCTATCAATTTTATTAATATATCTAAAGTTTGTGTTTTATTTTCCGTTTTTTCCTTCGAAAGGGCACTAAATTAATTTAATTTTAAAAAATCAGTATTCAGTTAATTTTACTCATTACTGAAAAGAGAAATCAGTATTCAATTTATGTTATAAACTTCGTTGCGAACAGACGCGAAAAAGATGTAATATTTATGGTTGTACTAAACCAATATTTAAGAAAAAAAAAACAATCGGATCACAGTGAATTTAATAAACATATTATTCTCTACAACTAAAAACTTAAAGAAAAATCAAACAAAAATAATAAAAATGAATAGCATTCTCTGTCTAGCATGTAACAATGCAATTACAACAACCACGTACGTTAAATGTTATAATTGCAATTCTAACTACCACTTCACCCCATGTTGCTCTTTATCTGAAGTTACGTATAGTAGCATGTATGGAGAGAGAAAAACAAACTGGAAGTGCCACATCTTTAAGTCAAAAACTAAATATCCCAACAGCTTGGCCTGAGGCCTGCTCCCTTCGAGATTAATGACCACTGCGATTTTGATCGGGCGGTTGAATTCTTGACCTTGCAGATCTGCTCTGCAGCGAAAGCAGCCTGCACTAAATTAAGTTCATTTTCGGGGGTTTATTTATTTAATTAATTTTTCATTAATATGATTAAGAACTAAAAAATATCACAAAAATTAATTTGCTGAAGGAGTGATTTGCTCAATATCAGTAGCGCTGCTTATATATTAAAGACATGCACTACTATATCCAACAGTATGGCAAAAACAGATATATCATATACATATCAGTTACAACAGATACAAAAGAACGCATAAGTGTAGTTGATATTGTATGCTTCCGCTTGTGCATACTCACACTATGGATATAAACACATGGTTTTATGGTTTTGCATAGAGTCAGAAAATTATCAGTTTTTTACTGTCAAATATCTGTTGTACCACGAGTATTTGGATATATCTGTTTATGAAAAAGATATTTTAGATAATTTTGTGCTGCTTATGATAGAGGCGAGAACTAATAAGCAGTATTTTAACTTCGTAGTAATAACCCGGATTGTAATTATTATTGTTTAGCTTTAGTAATAAGTTTTTTGATTTTAAATGTAGCATTAGCAATATTTATAATATTAATGATAATTTTATAAAAACAAATGAAAAATTTGAAATTTTCGAATGTATATCTATCAACGAAAGGGTTAAGGTTTATTTTTTAAGCATAGCTCTTTTTAAGGTTTTGCTATTATAATTTTAATTTTCATAAAAACAATTATTTTTTCCAGTTGTAATTCCATTTCATTACCATTTTTAAAACAATTATAATTAAAATAAAATTATTAGCATGATATCGCTGTTTTTTTCCTTTTTCATTATTTCAACTAATGACAATGAAATTTTAATGGTAATGAAAAAATTATTTTATTTTTGCTAAAAATATTTAAATATTCATACTTCATTTTTATATTGAATTTTTATTATTTTCGGCCGTATTTACTAATTATAATTTGGATTCAAATAGTATTTTAAAACCAACTTAACATAAAAATATTTGTTAATTGATTTTAAATTATGAGCCTCATCGTCTTTTAAAATATAGAAACATGCATACCTACATATCGCTGGTCTCATGTAGAAAGGCCCTAAATCGTATAAAAGTAACTTTACAGGAGAAGGTAAAAACATAATAGAAACTGTATTTATCACAATGTAATATTAAAAATGCAAATGCTTAGAAAACCATTATTTTTGATTATTTTTGATAGGGCCTTTCTACATGAGACCAGCGATATATTTATTTCGTTATTGTATCCTTAGAACTGTTGAAATCGCTGGTAAAAGTTGTTAAAAAACATAATAGTATTTTCAATACAATTATACACATTAGATTCATAATTTGTTGTTAAAAACTTAATAAAACAATTAAAAATATTGATTATGTTTAGAAACAATAATTTTATCATTTCTATTTCCTTTAGTATATCTTTAAAATCTAATATTTTTAACTCTCTTAACTCCAAGTCCTGTTTTTTATTTTCTCTAAAAAATCTTTGGAAAATTTCCAAACTGATTTTTGTTTTTATAAAATTTGTGCTTATACATCTAGTGATTTCATTATATTATGGAAATCAATAATTATATGTAAAATTTTTTACAATCATCAACTAATTTGTTTATATATCACTGGTCAATATTTGTGCTTAAAACTATTTCAGCTGCATGAATGCTTAGAAATAATAAGGAAAATTTTAAGGGCTCTTGTTATCTACAGCAAAAATTTCAGTAATTTGTATTAAATGTTGTTTTATTAAGTTACTTATAACAATTTTTAATAGTTCTGTCTTCTAGTTATATAAAGTGTGAATCTCCGTCTTTTCGCTCTGAAACATTTTATTAAAACTATTAATAATACCATGAATGTACTTTAAAAAGATAAATATATTTGATTAGTATCATTTAGGTTATTTAATATAATTTTGCATTGTCGATTTGATTGGTATTAAGAGCAAATGAAAAATAAATTCTTAAGCACTCACTTAATTCTAATAAGCGACTTACAACCGACTCTACGGAAAGCCAACGCGATTGAGATGGGTGTAAAATCTTTTTGGGCTTAATATAAAAAAATATATATTTTATCATAAATCTCTAGCTAGCATCTCCACAGCAGATAAAAATTTGAGTTATGCATACGACGAATATTATAATAGTGAGTGACGAATATTATACTAGCTGTCACAACAGCAGCTCCACCTGCTGCAAATCCAACCATGTTTTCTTTATAGTCAACGTCATTGTCGACCAAATATTGAAAAATAAATTTGTCTAAGCTAAAAGCGTCGCATTGGACTACTTTTACCACTACTTTTTTTCGATTTTAGACCAAAAATGTTCAAATCTGGGTTTTGGCAATTTGAGAGGCTAAAATCCGCAAAATGCAGATAAATCTGCACTTCTGGCAACAGTGAGGAGAACAGATATGTTACGATTATTCTCTCTTTACTCATTCGCATGCATCCGATGAGAACAAGTAACAATATCACCTTATATCAGAAACACAAAAGTACTATTATACGCACTCCTAAGAGTAGACACACAAAAACTGATATAAACAGATATATCTGTGCACGTCTTTATTATATATATAAGTGGTGAATTGTCGTTTTTGCGGGCAAATATTTGGCCATCTCTGACCCACACATATTTCCAATTTGCTTCTTTTGCTTTATTTTTTGTTATCCACAACAAGTGAAGATTATTAAAAGTAAGTTGATCGTTAATATAGATATATTTGTTATTGTTGTTGCAGTTTTGGTTTACAATATTACCTAATGTGTGGGTATCTATTCGGTGTCGTGCAATTTTACTAATCAGTTCTTTTTTTTGCTGAGAGATGTAAATTCAACCACAACTTTATTAATTTGCTTTTTGGGCTTATATGCATTACTTATGTCTGTTTCTCCAATTTCTACGTTCAATAAGGACGCAATTGATTTTATTATCTTCTTTAGAGTCATCTCATCATTTGTAACATTTTTTATTTCTACGTTTCTTTCTATATTTTGCTGTTCTAATTTGTTTATGCGTTTTTCAATAGATTGATTTGTTTGTCCCTTTGTTTATCATTTTCACTCAGTTCTCTTACTTGATCGACTAATTTTGAAAGAGTATTAGTCATTGTGGAGAGTGCAGTTTTCAAATCATCGCTTAGAGGGAGTTTACATTAAGGGCATTGTATCAGCTACAAAAGTAGAGAAGCTTACGGGGTAGCCAAAGTAGCACGAAATGAATATTCATGACTCTTTTTAGTTTTTTCTCTCATTCCTGTTTCTCTCTTTCTTTTTTTGCAGCTCTATGCTTAAGCGGTGTTACCAAATGGCTGTTTTTTCCTATATTGTGCAAAAATTTTTGAAAAATTAATACTTTTAGTTTATGGCAACACTTGAAAAATTGGTTGTTAAAACATCATAAAATTCTCTCACTTGCTACAAAAGAGTCATAATGTACGCGTGATGACTTACGGAGATTTTTCAAAAGAGAAAACAATAAATA
The DNA here is from genome assembly GCA_916610165.2 of Gymnosoma rotundatum. NCBI lineage: Eukaryota > Metazoa > Arthropoda > Insecta > Diptera > Tachinidae > Gymnosoma > Gymnosoma rotundatum. The sequence continues at coordinate 62,710,244 of OU744339.1, forward strand.
AGTCAGCTACAATGCCCTTAATGTAAACTGGCTCTTATTTGTTTGTGGGAGTTGCTAACACTTGTTGTTAGTTGCTCTAGATTTGTTTTGATATTTTTTATTTCTGTTTTCAGGTCATTAACGGTGTTAAGAGAGAGTGAGTTTTTAAATATTTTTGCTCTATTTTCTTCACAACTCTTTTCATCATCAACTCTTACATTTCTTTGTTGATTCTTTTCGTCAAAAATGACAGCCTGATATAGGGTATTAGTTAGTTAGTTAGTTAGGACTGGCAGCCTCTCGCGATGAAGCTCACTTAAGCACAATCAAATAGCCCGTTGTGATACCACAAGGAAGGCGGCGCGACTCCCCTTATAGAGCCGAGAACCATGAAGATTCACGGATGAACTTCGCTATGTCCCCTATAGAGTGAGATGGTAGCTCCGTAAGAGTTCCAAAGAAAGGAGAGCCCAGAATTCTTCGTCTTCTTCGACCTAGCGATGGGCAATGGCACAGGAGGTGCAGTACGGTCTCTTCCTCATCCTCCGAGCCACAGCTGCCGATTAGACAGTGACCAGTGAGTACCGAGACCGTGATACATATGGATTTTCTGTCCAGTCTGAGCAGGTGCCTGGTCCGCTTGAAGTCCAGTGTAGTCCACAGTTTTCTGGAGACACAACAGGAACTTTACTCTACCCATAATTTGTGAGCCAAATTGAGGTAGTAGTTCTTTATGGCCATTTTCACCGTTGCCAGAGGAATTTCAATGTCTGGTAGCGAGGAGACGTTAGAAAGCAATGTCCCCCGTTTAGCAAGATCATCGGCCTTACATTTACCCTGGATAGATCAATCTGTGATCGCTCCAATAGAGTGTTCAGTAATGAGCGACATCTAAGGACTAGCGTAGATGTACTGTATGCACCAGCAAGCGCCCTGATTGCCGCCTGACTGTCCGAAAATATCCGAATGGCAAGGCCAGAAAGATCGTCCCTAAGCGCTATTTCGGATGTTTTCAGAATAGCCATTACCTCGGCTTGAATGACACTGCGGTAGTCAGGAAGTCTAAGGGAGAGTCTTAGTCCAAGGCTATTGAAGAAGATTCCGCCACCGACTCTATCGTCCAGTTTCGAGCCATCGGTGTAGATGTCAACAGTATTACTCACAACCACTTCGTTACGGACCCATATCTCCCTATTCGGAATATGGATCTGAAACCGGTGATCAGAGCGGGAGTAGAGGAGAAGTAGTCTACCATTGATGGCAGTGGCACATCCCGAACGATAATCTTGGAGTGCCGATATCCGGCTTAAGCCAGCGTGAGAGGGCATTAAGTCTGGCTACACAGCATTTAGCCTGTTGCAATACCAGGAGTTTTGTGGGTAGCCAGTGGAGAAGAGCATACAGAGCATTTGTCGAAGTAATCAAAATGGCGGCTGTTCTCCTGACTTTATCAACCGTTTTCAGGAGAGCGGGCCACCAAAAAACAGCACCATAGAGAATATTTGGCTCGATAACTGCCTTATAGAGCCAGAAGATGATCCGAAGCTGAAGGCCCCATCTTGGTCGTAGAGCTCTCTGGCAGAGATAGAGCGCACAGGTCGCCTTCCAAACTCTTTCGGCAATGTTTGCCTGCAATTGAAGTTTGGGGTCAAGTATCACCCCAAGATATTTCTCCCTTTTACTTACACTGCGCACAATGCCGTTCAGCCTAGGTGCAGTAAAAATCGGGATCTTGTATCTCCGTGTGAAGAGCAAAACCTCCGTTTTGCCGGGGTTAACATCAAGGTCAAAATCTCAGCACCATTGAGACAGAACATTGAGCGAATAGTTCACCCGTTCTGTGAGTGTTGTCAGGTATTTTCCAGAGACTGCGATAGCAATGTCATAAGCATAAGCTATCACCCTATTGACTGCCAGATTCCAGACGAGTGGAGACAATACGCCACCTTGTGGAGTGCCTCTTTTCACTACCCTTTCATCGTGATCATTTCCCAAAGCGGACGTGATGATACGTGTCTTTAGTAGTTGCGCAATGAATCCCACCAGACTTGCATCAAGATCGAGATCCAAGAGGGCCTTTATAACGGCATTGGGGCAGACGTTATTGAAAGCTCCTTCTATGTCAAGAAACACTGCAAGCGTAAATTCCTTATTTGAAAGGGACTTTTCAACATCGGATATTAACACGTGCAGCGCTGTTTCCACAGATTTCCCTTTCGTGCTGCGAGCTAGAGATAAGCGCGGGATTTATGGAGTTTCTGATCTGAAGATCAAGAATCCTTTCGAGCGTTTTGAGTACGAAGGACGACAGGCTTATGGGCCTAAAGTCGTTGTGTTTAATATGAGATGTCTTTCCCGCTTTAGGGATGAAAACAACTGGGATACACGCCAACCTATCGGCATGTAACTATTTTCCAGGCAAGCATTGTAGATTCGCAATAGCCATGGTTTCATGAGGTCATGCCATGTTGCAAGTCCGCTGGTATGATGTCAATTCCAGGAGACTTAAAGGCATCAAGCGACATGATGGCCAACTCTATGTGATCATTGGTCACCCAGAAAGTGGGTGGACAAACCGACGCGGAATTCAAAGTCCCCATCGCTTCGTCAATCCCTTCAATAACAGGGAAGTAAGTATCGAGCAGCGTCTTCAAGGTATCGATTACAGAGTCCGTCCATTGACCGTCCGGCTTCTGAATACTCTCAATAACTCTCGGGGACGTGCTAAGAATCCTGCGTAGCCTGCTGGTTTCGGACGAGCTTTCTATGTTGCCACAGAAAGTTTTCCACGAGGCTCTTTTGGATCTTCGTATGGCATACTTAAACTCCCTTTGTTTATCCTTATAGGGCAGACAGTTTCCACCATTTTTGACCCTATTAAAGAGTCTTCTACATTTCCTACGTAACTCTGCAATCTCCGTGTTCCACCAAGGGGATTTCGGTTTACCCTTTGGCTTCGGTGGATTGCAGGCTGCTTTCGCTGCAGAGCAGATCTGTAAGGTCAAGAATTCAACCGCCCGATCAAAATCGCAGTGGTCATTAATCTCGAAGGGAGCAGGCCTCAGGCCAAGCTGTTGGGATATTTAGTTTTTGACTTAAAGATGTGGCACTTCCAGTTTGTTTTTCTCTCTCCATACATGCTACTATACGTAACTTCAGATAAAGAGCAACATGGGGTGAAGTGGTAGTTAGAATTGCAATTATAACATTTAACGTACGTGGTTGTTGTAATTGCATTGTTACATGCTAGACAGAGAATGCTACTCATTTTTATTATTTTTGTATAGTATGTTAATTGTTTGTTGTTTTTTAGTTTGATTTTTCTTTAAGTTTTTTAGTTGTAGAGAATAATATGTTTATTAAATTCACTGTGATCCGATTGTTTTTTTTTTTTTTTTTCTTAAATATTGGTTTAGTACAACCATAAATATTACATCTTTTTCACGTCTGTTCGCAACGAAGTTTATAACATAAATTGAATAATGATTTCTCTTTTCAGTAATGAGTAAAATTAATTGAATACTGATTTTTTAAAATTAAATTAATTTAGTGCCCTTTCGAAGGAAAAAACGGAAAATAAAACACAAACTTTAGATATATTAATAAAATTGATAGACAGTTATCCCACGTCAATTATTTACACAAATATTCGTTCACTCAGACTTAATTTCTCTACGTTTATAGTGAGCATAAATAAATTAATTAGCAAAAAAAAATTTATAATACTAGTTGAAACCAATATAGTAGACAGTGAAAACTCCCTTTGCAACATAAATGGTTTCAATTCGGTTTTCTTTAATAGGGGAGAAAGAGGGGGAGGAATCGCTATTTATGTAAGAGAAAAGATCCAATGAATCCTTTGAACTAATACGTCTTGCTGTTAAAACAAATAACAAAATAATATAATAATAATAATAATAAAATGAATCTGAGTAGTACCAACCCAAGCGAACGTGAGCCTTTTAAGGTGTTTAATAATGTTAAAGTATGCAATAAAATTAAAGAAACAAATTGAAACGAATTAATGCATCAATCAGAAAATGCTAATGATTTATATAGTAAAATATACTTGAAATTTAGTGAAATATACAAAATGTAAAAAAGCTAAGTAAAACTAGTAAAAAAAAGATCACCAAACCAATGGATTAGTGAAGAATTAATTAGATACTATGACTATCGGGATAGACTCTACAAAAGATAGAGAAATAATAAGAACAATAAAAATTATGAATTAGAATATAAAAAGTTCAGAAACTCAGTAAATAAAAAAATAAGCTATGAAAAAAACAACAATTTTAGAAAAAAATTCATTGTAAATATAAGTAATATTCGAGTTACATGGCAAATAATAAACAAAATAGTTGGAAAGAAAACAAACAATATTGATGAATCTTTAACTAAAAACTTTAAAACGAATACGATACATGAGTTATTAAATGGCTTCGCTACAAATTTCAAAAATAACATAAACAAAATAATACATAACTGTAACATAAAAACAATAAATATTGTTGAAACAGTGCTACAAAACTACTTATATTTAGAATGTACCAATGAGGAGAAAATTTATAATATTCTGAAAAGTTTAAACTCAAGGAAAGGCCCAGGAGTAGACGTTATAAGGCCGTTAGTTTTAAAAAATAATGCGAAATACCTTAAACCCATCTCAACCAAGTTTATAAACTTAAGCTTAGAAAGCAGCGTCGTAACAAATATACTTAAAACTTCTTTAATACGTCCTATTTATAAAAGCGGATTTAACACGGATTTCAACAACTACAGTGCTATATTACCAGCTATTGAGAAAGTGTTAGAAGAAGTCGTTGCAAGGAGATTAACTGTGTTTCTTAACAAATACAAAAAAACGAAAACCAATTTGAGTTCCAAAAAGGGAAATATAGATTTTAGCAAAGTGCTATTCATAGATTTTAGCAAAGCTTTCGATACACTCACACATAGCAAACTACTGCAGATGATGGAGAAAATTGGAGTTAGAGGAAGCACACTAAACTGGTTTAAAAACTATCTCGATTGTAGAAATTATCGTGTTAGAATATGCAATAAATATAGTGAAAAAGTAGCAATGGATTGTGGCGTACCACAAGGTTCGAAACGTGGACCGATATTATATACAATATATGGCAATGAAATGTTAAATACACTTCAAGGGAATTCAACATTCGCTTACACTGATGATACCGCAATAGTGGTGTCGGATAAAAAAGTTAAATATGCCACAGAATTGATGTAGGAACAACTAAATACAACAACAAAATAGTGTCGCGATAACGGTCTAATTGTAAATGCAAATAAAACAAAAATAATGCATATAAAACGTCCACATTTTGCACATTCAAATATAAAGTTAAAATTTCATAACTATGAAAGCCTTCATAAGAAAGCCATAAACCACAACACAATATAGCCATAGAAATGGTGGAAACTTACAAGTTCTTAGGAGTGTATGTAGGTAACAAATTTAAGTGGAAGCCTCATATAATAAATCTACAAAAGAAACTACGAAAGTCAGCGTATATGCTTTATCATTTAAGTCAATGCTCTACTTACGATGTACTGAGACAAGCATATTACTCATTAGCTGAATCTCACACAAAGCATGGCATCGCAGTATGGGAAGACTCAGCACATTGCAAAATAATACAAAATACGCAAAACTAATTGCTAAAAACTCTTTTAAGAAACTACCACTTCTCTTGTAATATAGACAATAGCAATCATCTAAACAACGTTAGCAACAACGGTCAAAAAAACACAACACTTTACCTCAATACGCCATTCAATAACTTACTATCTAACACAATACAGCGCAATATTTATGTCAACGCAATCAACAACATGTCTTCTAACAATTCTTTGTTAACAGCAAGGAACAACTCATCAAATACAACCAACAATCCAACAACAAGATCTGTAACAGCAAGCAACAGAAGAACGGCAACAACAAACATAAGAACGCCAACAACAAACATAAGAACGCCTACAACAAACACAAGAACACCAACAACAAACATAACATCAAACACAGCAACAAACAATTCAAATAATATTGCCGCGAGACTCAACGTTTTAAACATTAACAGCCGTATGCATAACAAAAACTTAGCATTAGGTTAGCATAAGTGACGAAACTAAGCAGAGTCTCTGCAAGACTCTCCACATATTTTGGCACCGAAAATAGGCACAAAATATAGTTATGGGTCACGGCAACAATCTAAAATTATTTTGAGTTCCAGGCCGTACGGCATAACACACTCGGAACCTTATCAATTTCTTCATTCATGCCAAACTCATTCTAAGTTTTTGTTATGCATAAGGCTGTAAAAGTATATATTACTTCACGATAGTAAACGAATTTTATAAGGACAACAGATTCCTTAGTGTCATAGATCACGAGTATAACACAAGACGTCAAACTCAGGGAAAATATAAGGTCAAAAAATTTTTCAATGAATATGGCAGAAACGAGCTAGGCGTCAGCTTACCAACAATTTTTAAAAGGAAAAAACTTTTAAAACAGTATTTTTTTAAGTTCGCAATGAATTAATTAATTTATATGTATCCAAAGAATTCTAATTAATTATCCTGCTGACAAGCCAATGACTTAGCGGGTAATTTTAACTGTATTTTTTTGTGATAAATTTGAAAATAAATTTATTTATATATATATATATATATATATATATATTTATTTATTTATTTATATATATATGTATATATATACTAGATGAACCCGGTGTGCTTCGCTACCCCCTCGTTATTAAATAAAATTAAAAGTATTGCGAAAATTTAATGACGAATGGTCCAGTAGTTAAGACTATATTACGATTTTTAATTTTTCTAAAAAGGGGCGGGGTCCCACTCACTTTTCTCCTGGTACGTATTCCTAATTATGCCAATACCATATGTAGCAAATATCGTCGACGTAGGTCAAAAAATGCCCAAGATATGACGATATTAAATTTTGGGTTATATGGGCGAGGCCATGCCCCTTTGTCCACTCCCAACTTTATATAGTTAAGAATATCTTATTGCGAAAATTTAATGACGATTGGTCCAGTAGTTAAGACTATATTACGATTTTTAATTTTTCTAAAAAGGGGCAGGGTCCCACCCACTTTTCTCCTGGTACGTATTCCTAATTATGCCAATACCATATGTACCATATATCGTCGACGTAGGTAAAAAAATGGCCAAAATATGAGGATAATAAATTTTGGGTTATATGGGCGAGGCCACACCCCTTTGTCCACTCCCATTTTTATATAGTCAAGAATATCCTATTGCGAAAATTTAATGACGATTGGTCCAGTAGTTAAGACTATATTACGATTTTTAATTTTTCTAAAAAGGGGCGGGGTCCCACCCATTTTTCTCCTGGTACGTATTCCTAATTATGCCAATACCATATGTACCAAATATCGTCGACGTAGGTCAAAAAATGCCCAAGGTATGACGATATTAAATTTTGGGTTATATGGGCGAGGCCACGCCCCTTTGTCCACTCCCAACTTTATATAGTCAAGAATATCCTATTGCGAAAATTTAATGACGATTGGTCCAGTAGTTAAGACTATATTACGATTTTTAATTTTTCTAAAAAGGGGCGGGGTCCCACCCACTTTTCTCCTGGTACATATTTCTAATTATGCCAATACCATATGTACCAAACATCGTCGACGTAAGTCAAAAAATGGCAAAAATATGGCGATTTAAATTTTTGGGTTATATGGGCGGTGCCACGCCCCTTTGTCCAATTAAAAGTTCATATAGCCTATTATTCTTTCCAGAGTCACAGTAACATGCTGTGAAAATTTCAGGAAGATCGGTCCAAGGGTTTGGCCTCCTATAAAGCACAAACAAACAGACAGACATTCATTTTTATATATATAGATATATATATATATATATATATATATATATATATATATATATATATATATATATATATCTGGAAGACAAAAGCTTAACAATTAAATTTACAATTTGGTTTTATACGAGTGATGCGCAAGCCATACCACAGTTGTGGAAAAATAATTTACACACATTCTTATGCTCTTTTGTTTAGTCGTTGATTAAACATCGACGAATGCGCATGCGCGCGGATGAATGAATATTTTCTTTTAACACACTGAAAGAAAAAATTTTTATTTTCTTACGAAAAGCGAAGTATGGTATTTCAAAAATACTTTAGGATTGAAAATGCTTTTGGAGGTATGCAATGCCTTTTATGTTATAAAACATAAAAAAAGAGAGAGGATACTTTAAAATGGCATTTTGGAACTTTTCATAATACATTTAATATTAAAGAAATAATTTATCTTAGATCTTCCAATTTTATCTGATTTAGCCGCTATTTCAAATAAATTGAGTTTAGAACTTCAAAGTACGAAGGAACAGAGTTAACTCGGTTAACTTAAAAAATATTATGCTCATTCGAAATTAAAAAAAAAAACATAAAACAGAAAATTTCATATATAATTTTTATGAGGTTTTTTTATTTTAATTTTTTTTAATAATAATTTTTACTTGTATTTAAAATACTTTAGTTTCTTTCTGTTACCAAGTAACATATTTTTTCACTAAGCAACTTTTCTTACATATAAGAAATAAAATATTTACTTGAATTTGAATTAAACTTTAATTGCTTATGTGCACTATTTTATAATGTTACCAAGTAACAGCAATTTTTCATTAATCAATTTTTTTACGTCTAAGAGATGAAAATTATTTTATAATATAATTCTGCTAAATTTTGTTTAAACTAAAATTTTTTTATTTAAATTTAAAATACTTTAAATTTATTTTATTTGCTTATGTGCAATTCTTATAATATTACTAACTAACACCGTTTTTTTATTAAACAACTTTTCTCATAGTGTAACTTTATATTTCTCACCAATACAAATACATTTTTTATTTTGCGCATCACTGTTTTATACATTTATCAGTAGGCGTTGTAAGTAAAGGCCGGGGCACATAGAATCCGTCATACGTTAAACTTCAACTTTTTCAACTGACAACTCAGTTAAAATACATGTTTTCTTATTAGTGTTGTCACAATCAGCACGTCTCCGTCAACCCAAAGTATGAAAGTTGAGCAACTTTTAACTTTTCACGTATATTAAATACTTTGACAGCTATCAATTGCTTCTTCTTCTTCTTTGTTGTCTTGCTGTGCTCTTTACTCTCTCTTTGCACATATTTTTATTTTGCACATACATTAAAAGCAGTATTGCCGTTTGGTTACAATTTTAACATTCTTGTAACTTTTGAAAATTTATTTATTTATTGTAAAATTTTGTTATAGTAGGTAAAATTTTCTTAACTTTTGATACAAACACGAAAGAAAGTAATATCACTGAAAGATTACTTTTCCCAACTGGGAAGTAATATGGGGTGCATTTCGAGCGTTCTGCTCAAACTTGCGAAAATTGGTAGCAGTTTCAGTTATTCTGCTTGAAAGATTTGACAATCATAGCAATATCTCGTCTTAGAAAAAATTTGTCCTTTAGATTCCTTCAGGAAGTGCCGGATTATATTACAGAAAAATTGTCAGTAATTTTGTGTTGAAATTTTAAGAAAATAAGTCTCAAATTTATTTTTAATAACGGCATTTTTAACATAATTAGTGTAGTAAATTTCATGGAAGCTCAATCTTTTAAAGAAAAATATACTTCAAATAATTTTATTAAACGGTGAGAGCATTCACTTTTCCATACAAAAGTATTAGTATTGGGTCCTAATTTAAATCCTCATGAGTAGCATCGGTATGAAATTTTATTTTATACGTTATTCTTTTTTTGTTTTCATTTTGTGTTTGTTCAGTAAATGAATTTGTTGCCTTGTTATTTTCCCTGACATATGGAATAAAACTTTTTACTATATTTTATACCAAGGCGCATTAATTTACAGGTGGTCTTAATAGCCCAGCTAATTTTTGTTTATGTTTGACGTTTTAAAAACTTTAAAATAATTTAGAAATTAAAAAGTTTTCAAATAATTTTTAAAATTTTATAAAACTAAATGTCAAAACCAAATGTTAAATATGAAATGTTATATTGCTGCATATGCAGGAGAAAGAAAACAACTGGTACAACTTTATTTAAAGTATCAATTGATGATAAAAGGATAAATTAAATTCGGCTTCCTTCTGTTCAGCCAGCTAATTTTGAAATCAACAATGTGCTGTGCAACAACAAAATTACATTGGGTTTTGGTTTTTGTAGGCCGCACCTCATATTTAATTCGCCTTGATTTTACACAAATTACATTAAATTACTATTTTTTTAAAGGAAAATTTCAAAATGTAACTTTTATTGAAAAAATTCATCTCTTTTCCTGTCTTTCCCTGGCAACACTAATGAAAAGATTAAGAGCTGATTTAAAATCCGTCAGCAAAGTACTCATTGTGCCAACCTCATTCGTCGTTACTTTGACTTCAGGCGAATATGTCAAAGTTCAACGTATGACGGATTCTATGTGCCCCGGCCTTAAGTATAATTCTCTTATTCTACAAATCATGGCGAAATAATACAGGTGGTCTCTATAGCGAATTCGCCATGCTACAAATATTAACATAAAATAGAACTCAAAAAGGTGACAAGTTAATAATTCTCTTACAATAATTCTCTTACATTATAAAGTAAATACGTTTTATAGTAAACATTAGTTCAATTGTTACTTGAATATGCAACTGTTATTAGAGTTTTATGTTGGTAATATTAATAAGTTTGGGTGTGGTGTCAAAAGATTCAAATAACAATTGGGAATTTCTGTGGCTTGTGCCATTCTACAGTGTTGGGTAAAACTCATACATATATTGACATTAACATTACATCGATGCTTCTTCTTGAATTTATAAATTGCACCCTACTGTCTGTCGGTTTGACTATCATTTTTCATTTTTCTTTTCTAATTTTTTAAGCACTAGGTCAGTTTATCAATAATAAAATTTTTTATTTATATTTTCAATATTTCGCTTGTGCTTAAAAAATTAGAAAAGAAAAATTATTTAAAAAGGTCAAAAAACATTTATCATTTATTTTGTTTTAAATTGACATATTGTTTTGTGTTGATTATTAATTATATTTAAATCAAAATATTTTTTAAACATAATTTGATTAAAATTTAAGGATAAATATTGGTTTTTTTAATAAGTATCAAGTTAAATTTTTTGTTTTGATTTGCCTAAAAGTAAGAAATAATGTCTATTACAGCCGTTAATAAATTAATTAGAGTTCGGATGCTCTTATAGAATTTGAAGGTTTCTCTAATGACATAAAAGATGAAGAACAAACAGTCGATACATTAGAGCTTCATGGCGAAGAATTAAGACTTTTGTGGGGCAAAGTTAAGTTGATACAGGAGCAGTGTTTGGATTTTTTTAAAAAGATGTTAGAATACTAAATTGGATCAGGGTGATGCTATTACGTGTTTACGAAAAGTAAATAGAAAGAGGTGTGAGTTTGAATCGGAAATTAAATGTAATAGTTCCCACTGCTCATCCGTGCGGTGCTGATGTTTCAGGTCACACTTTGTCGTTACCACCTTGCGACGTTGAAACGTTTGAAGGGGATGAACTTTCTTGGCCCACCTTTAGGGATTTATTTACTGAGTTATATGTGAATAGTACGCGTCTTAGTAATATTGAGCTACTATGCCATTTGCAGCGAAAAACCAGTAGCGATAAGAAAGAGTTCGTCGCTAAATGCCCAATTTCGAATGAGGGTTTTGATATAGCGTGGAAAAATCTCAGGGAGGCTTATGAAAATATTCGTATGTTAGTTAAAAACCAGCTTAAATTTATTTTCAACCTTCAAGTGTTAGATAAGGAGACTTGTGTGAATCTATCTATCTGTCTGCCTGGTCAATTTATGTTGTGTCGACCGAGAATTGGGATCCAATTATTATTTTTATTTGTTACTTTGTGGGGACAAAGTATTAAGGACAAATTTGTTTTGTCTAAAGCGAAGATTTTAAATGCATTTCTGACAGAAAGGATTCAGACATTAGATTGTTTACGCGATACCAAGGACTCCCCACATGAAAAGAAGAAAGTTGTACAGAAGGTAAAGGAACATTATGAAAGTTCATCAACGTCAAATAATTGTGTTCCTTGTAATAATCAAAGCCATTTTTGCGGGATTGCAAACGGTTTAAAAATCTTTTAATTTCGGAAAGATTTTCAACAGTTAAAAAATTTCATTGTTGCGTTAATTGTTTATCGCGCGCACATGAAGTTAAATATTGTAAGAGCATTCATATTTGTTCGAGTTGCAATAGGAGGCATCATACGCTGTTGCACAGGAATTCGTCTCCTTCGGAGGATTTTGTTAGGAATTCTTCTACTACGGGTGCGAGTTAAGGCGTTAATTTTACGCAGGATAAACCTGGACCCATAGAGCCAGCATAGCCATCTACCTCTCGCGGTATAATATCTTCGATTCCTGTAAATCGTCAAGTATATCATTTTTCTCAGAGTCAGACTGTATTATTAGGGTCGGCAATGGTGAATACACGTCACCAGGGTATTACGTACCTAGCTCGCGCCCTGATTGATCCTGCTTCAAAATCATCATCTATTTCTGAGCGATTGCAAACCTGTTTAAAAATTTCTTCGCATTCTACGAATGCCAAAATTTCGGGTGTAAACCAAGTGGTCTCTGCCACTATTCGGAAACTCTGTTCTATTGAAGTATGTTCTCTTTTAGATTCTTCAATTTACTTGACGACTACGGCACTTGTTTTTTCTGAGACGGCATATGCGGGGGTGATATATATGTATTGGAAAACCTAACGGCGATATAATTATTAATTTGTTAACCTGTAAGACCAAGGTTGCTCCCATTAAGTCAGTTTCTTTACCTCGTTTGGAACTTCGTGCTGCAGTCTTAGCATCTGATCTCTTAAAAACAGTTTTAGGCGAGATTGATGTGCCACTTTGTCAGATTTATTGTTGGCACCATGTGCAATGAGGAGTCGAGGCATATCCCCCTCAGACATTGTGATCTTTGGTGATATGGGCCACATAAGCTCATTTAATGGAATCTGAGAATTTTGACTATAATGGACATTGATCTAAACGCACGTGCTTTAAAATTTCATGCTTTATTTTTTGATGATTATGATGATATTTTTAAGATAGTTTCTTCTTTTAATCGTTCCCTTCGAGCAATCGCATATGTAGTATTTAGGTTTATCAATAAATTAGCACATAAAGCTCGCTATTCATATGGGTCAGTTAGCATCTCTGATGTAAAAGTAAAAAGGGGTAAAAGTTCGTTTAGCCATTATTGACCAAAAAGTCCATTTTTTTGGTGAATATAATTGTCTCTTGGAGGGGAAGCCTCCTTCTCCAAAAAGTTCTCTTTAACCTTTAATTCCATTTCTAGATAAAGAAAGAGTTATGCGACTTAATGGACGATTATCAAAATCTCCGTCTTTAGTACATACGGAACGACGTCCGATTTTGTTGCCATATTCTTGTCGTTTTACATTTCTTTTGACTCAGTTTGTTTATTTAATTTATTAGTCTCGTTAATCGCTACAGAAAAGTTAAAGCATTTACTGATCACTTCTGCCTTCGGTGGAAGGATGAATATTTGTCAAGTTTACATAAACGGTATAAGTTAAAGTTTCCTGAAGGGAACATATCTTTAAACGACCTAGTTTCTATTCGCCATGAACAGCATTCTCCAAGGTCTTGGAAAATGGGATTTTAAGACGACCTATTATCAAACTGGTCGTTTCGACCAACTAAAATTTATTATTTATCATATTTTAACCTTCATTATTTCCTAGTACTATGGACGCCTTACTTACCTTAGCTACCTTTACTTGAAGATTACGAGGAACCGATTAAGATATCCGACGCTAGTGCGGTTGCAGCGACGACTCCGTTTTTGCATGCAGCTCCCGAGCCAATTTCTTTAAAACCAGCAGAGAAACCAAAGGTGAAATCGCCGGTTGTGCGTACTTTGGACGATGATTAGATTGATGCATTGAGTCCAATAGACAGCCCTGTCTGTAAAGCTGCCTCTAAAGCCACTTCCGGAACAAGCCCCGTGCACCATATTGCGTCTTCTGCACCCATTGAGAGGTTGTTTCCGGTTTCGTAGTTTAGCTAACGAGAAAAAGTTGCAACACGTTTTAGTATTTGGTTATTGTTCGCGTTGTTTGTTAAACAACCATTTATCTAAAGACTGCAAAAGTACCGGAAAATGCTCCAAATGTCATGGAAATCAAAACACCCTTTTGCACTCCCCGACTCGCAAGGTGTCTAAAACCGCCAACGGAAAACAAAAGAATAAAAACCTGCTTCGTCACGTGCTTGTGCAACCCTTACAACTCCATTGCTACTTCCCTTTCGCCGACGCTTCAGGCTAAGGTGGTAATAGGGAGTCACAAATATCAGACTCGTGCAATGATAGATCTGTGTTGTAGCATTAACTACATAAGTGAAGAGTTGGTTAGGAAGTTAGCGATACTTATTTCCAATTCATATTGTGAATCCTGATCACGTCTATTTATGACTCGTCTGAACACATTTCTATTACAGCAAAAGTAAAGAAAATGCACGAAATAAAAACCCCTATTGTGAACGGAGATTGTGCGGGACCAGTTTCCAGGTTTTCAACACGCGGACCTGATATTTTAACATTCGGGTCAGGTGGCTTTAGTTCTTGGTCCTGAGGTTTGCTCCCAAATGCTAACAGGAAGAAGTTTTTCGAGCTCGGGTTGTCTACTGGCGCAATACACCATATTCGGCTGAGTAATATCCGGCCAATAGCCTTTATAAGCGAAAATTTTATAATTATCAGTTTATGGATCTGTCGAAACCATCCCGCAAAGGTCCAGTTATGGGTCTGTGGTAAAAACCATTACTACTTTATTACAACTATCAGTTTATGGATCTGTCCAAACCATCCGTTCAGTTTATGGGTCTGTGGTAAAAACCATTGTTATTCAATTCAGTTTTTGGGTCTGTCATAAAAACCATAAAATTTTAACTTTATTTTAAAAATATAGTTTTATATAACAATATATTTCAATACACTTAATTCTTGTTTTTAAATTGCCTCTAACGGTATTAGTGCAAGGTTGCCGGCAATGTTTAATGTGGAATGTCTTCATTTTGTTGACTTTTTTAATTCGTTTTTTTATTGCTCTGTTAGTATCTAAATTATACTCCAATATTATTTTAGATTCTAAGGAGTAAAACCGCTAACGGTTTAATTAAAACTTGTATCTCCATCTTCCAATTTCTTCCAAATATTCTTTCGTTTATGGCAATTTGAACGAGAACCAACCCAATTGTTGAAAAAAAGGTAATATCTTTAAACCTTGTTTTTTTATTTACCTTTTAATTCTTTACACGCAAACAAAGTGTTCAGTTAATGAAAATTTGAGAGTTTTCACTCGACTTTAGTGGAGATAAAGAGATGCATAAACGCAGATGGAGTAAAAAGATCATGTACAGCTCTACCAGATAGATCTGTTTACGAATGTAATTACTCGATTACTTGTGATTTATCCGCAAATTAGACACCGACAATTGCTTGCAGGACATTCAGAATTTTATCATTACCTTTGAAACTTCTTGAAATCCCATGATTCCCATCCTCAAAGAAGAACTCCATAGAACATTTCAATTATTAGAATATCAAAAAACTTATAAAAAACAAGAGATCAATTAGTATTCTGGGATCAGCGTGAAAATATATATCTTGCTCCCCAGATCCCGATGACTTCGAAAAAATAGTAATTAATTTAAAAATGATAAATACAAAATAACGAACCGATTATGGTTAATAATTTTTTTGGAACTAGATTAAATAATGTAACAAGAATAACAAATTCTCTGATTAATAATATAAAAAAGATGAAGTGATGAATTTATCATACCTAATCAAAATAGATTACGTATAATTAAAAAGAAAATTTTAAATGTAAAATATTCTATCCAATGGTCCAATGATAAAATCATTCCTTTTAAATGAATTAGAAATTATGTTAGCTATTGAAAAAGTTAGAAATAAAAATATACCTTTTAAAAGCCCAGAAGAGGCATTCGAATTCACAAATATTAAAGTAATACATAATTCAACGCTGATGCTCTATGTCCAGTGGTGGATTTACGCCTAGGCCCATGAGGCCAGGGCCTAGGGCGGCATAATATAAAGGGCGCCAAAATTTAATGGTAAAATAAAATAAAATATGGTTTAAAGGAATACGATTTTTGTAAATTATATTTAGTAATTTAATAAAAAGTCAAACAAAAGTCAAAAGAAAGAATAAAAAAGTAAAACAAAAGAATAAAAGGAAAAGAAACAAGAAATAAAAAATACGAAAAAGTTATCAAAAAAGTTGCCGTCTAAATCCCGCATATGTAGCTAAAATTACGTTGTCGACTGCTTTAAAATCGTTAGATTGATCGCTAAAATAGTGAAATTTACATTACTTTTCAAAAGGTGTAAAAGAATGTTAATGTGATTCCCCTTTTTAATAGTAATCTATGAAAATAGAATAAACAAGTGACTGTGTTATTTATTTAACCTGTGCGTGGTTCATTTATGTTCATACATATGAACTGTTCACATAAGTACACAAGTTTCCAATTTTCGTGTTTGTTGCATTTTTAATATGAGTGCCTATAGAAAAAAACTCAGCGGCGCTGAATATCGTAAAAAAAAGGCAGAAAAGACTGCTAATGTGGATAATTTACTAAAAAAAACTCCAAAAATATCTAATTTTTTGACAACTTGTTTGACGACATCTTTAAATAATGACCAACAACCATCATGTTCATCTGCAGTAAGTATTAAATCATGTTTTTGATTAAATTCACATTTAATGTAAGTAAAAAAATTGTGTTTGTAAAAAGTAATAGTTTGTCTAGCAGGTATTAGAACAAACTTCAGCACAAGATATTGAAGAAATACATTCAAACTCTCTTTCCACGAACATATTAAATGAAAAATCGATTGGAGCTGATACTCAAAAGGCTAATAATAGTGATCCCTCTTTGTGGAATTTAAATGAAGAAACACGAGATTACATAAGTATAAACGGTATACCGCAAAATAATATTACAAATTTAAAAAGTTCAAAAAGAGTTTACAGTGATAAAACAAGGTATTGTTCCAAAAACTTGTTTCAACGAACGTTAAAAAACGGAGAAATTCAGCGCCGTGAGTGGTTGGTTTATTCAGAAACTAAAGGGTCTGTATTTTGTGTGCCTTGTTTGTTATTTGGAAAAAGTGGGGAAATTAATGCTTTTACCGGCGAAGGGTTTAGTGACTGGAAAAACTCGAATGCACGGGTTGAAGCCCATGAAAATTCAGACTTTCATACAACTAATGTTTATCATTTAAAAACTCGTGCAGTAGTTCAAAGCCGTGTGGATCAACGTCTAATAAAACAACTCGATGAAGAAATTTCATATTGGAGAAAAATTTTACAGAATAATTGCAATTGTTAAATCACTAGCAAAAAGAGGACTGCCATTTCGGGGACATTCAGAGCAAATAGGAAATCTCCAAAATGGTAATTTCTTAGGAACAGTGGAACTTCTTGCCGAGTTTGATCCATTTTTATTTGAGCATTTAAAATCTTATGCGCATCGCGGTACTGGAAAGACCTCCTACTTATCTAAAACAATTTATGAAGAGATTATAATCTTGATTCGGGATAAAGTATTACAACGCATTTCTTGTGAAGTACGATCATCTAAGTATTTTGGTGTCATTGTAGATTCTACACCTGATATTGCACATGTCGATCAGCTTGCTATAATTATTAGATATGTACGTGAAAATGGTGAAATCGTTGAAAGATTTTTAGAATTTTTACCAAATACTGGTCATAAAGCCAAAGATATTGAAAATGTCGTGTTAAACTCTTTAGAAAAAAATGGTTTAGACATAATGAATTGCCGTGGTCAATCTTATGATAATGCAAGTAATATGTCAGGTATATATTCTGGACTTCAGGCAAGATTTAAAGCAATTAATTCTTTAGCAGAATACGTGCCTTGCGCTGCCCACTCTTTAAACTTAGTAGGTACTTGTGCGGCTGAATCTGTACCCGAAGCAGTCGATTTTTTTTACACTTTACAAGAACTTTATAATTTTTTTACAATATCTACCCATCGTTGGGAGATCTTGGTGCAGCGAACAAATTTAAGACTCAAAAGCCTCTCTCAAACTCGCTGGTCAGCTCGACATGACGCATGTAATGCTTTAGAAAAAGGGTGGCCTGCAATAATTGAAGCATTAGATTTTATTGCAGAAAACGAGGACGAGAAACCAACCACGCGATCTGAAGCTCTTGGATTGCAACGAAAATTACAATCTGGAAACAGCTATCCTGGTCAATGTGTGGAATGTAATTTTAAATCGTTTTAATGCTGCGAGTAAGAAACTTCAGGGGTCCCAAGCTGATTTATCATCTGTAATTCAAATTTATGATTCCCTTGCCTCATTTCTGCAGTATATTAGAAATAAACAATTTTCTGAGTTTGAGGAAAAAGCTAAATTGCTATCTGGAGTTCAAGATTATTATCATTATGATTTTCGTCGTAGAAAAATTAGGAAACTTCATTCAGATGAATCACGGGTAAATGAAAGAGGAGCAATTTCTGGACAGGAACATTTTCGTACAAATATTTATTATCCCATTTTGGATACTCTGAGTGTACAGTTATCGGAACGTAAAAATGCATACGTAAAACTTTTTGAAAATTTTAATTTGTTTAATAATTTATCAGAAATAGATACAAATGAATTAATACAACAAGCAAATAAACTTGTGGAAAAGTATCCTGATGATCTAAAAGAAACATTAGCAAATGAATGCATTCATTTACATTATCAACTCAAAGATTCATTGGCGAATACTGAAGATGTGCGTTCTGCACAAAGTATATTCTATATATTACATATACGGAATCTTCAAGATGTTTACCCCAATGTATACATAGCTTTGCGGATTTTTCTGAGTATCCCCGCTACAAACTGTTCAGCAGAAAGATCTTTTTCAACCCTGAAAAGAGTAAAAAACTATCTACGGGCAAGTATGGGCCAAGATAGACTTAATGCTCTTGCATTATTGTCTATCGAAGCGCAATTGGTGGATGAAACTGACTATGAAGATTTAATTGAAGGCTTTGCCAGAGAAAAATCTCGAAAGACTAAATAAAATAAGCGTTGATAAAAAACTTTGCTAATTTTTGAAAAATAGTATTCATATTAATATTATATTTAAAACCGCTTCTTTTGTGTTTTATCGGTACACAAACACATGTACATATGAATTATTTCATTTTATTTTTAGATACCATATTTAATTTTATATAAAACTCAAAAAGTTTAGAAATTTCTAATTAAAAAAACAGAAAATTTGAAATGAAAGATTATTTAAAACACCCCAATTATGTGTACAATTTTATAAATTTTTTGGTCGAAAATAATAAACAATATTTAATAATTGAATTACACTGCAGTGGACAAAAGACTGTTAGTAATTATATGTAACTTAAATGTCACATATAATCAAAAAGGGCGGCTCTTCAAAGAGTGCCTGAGATGGGCCAGGCCTAAATCCCCTACTGTCTATGTCATAGAAATTCCGTTCACTTCAAATATTGTTCATAAGAAAATGTAAAAAAAACCTATAAAAATAATAACTTGATAGTTAAATTATAATTTTTGGAATAATGTCATTTAAAAAAACTCACTTTTGAAATAACAACTAAAAGTAAAAGAATTTAAAAGCTGGAAATTTGTTATAATTAAAATAAATAAAAAGTAAAAAAAAAATTGAACTATTTTTTATAGAAACAAAATATAAAAATACAAAATATTTGTACACATTTATTTACATTATTATTATTTATTATTATTCTAATGCAACAAAAACTAGAACAATTTATAAGTACAAGATAGAATTTATACTAATGAAACTTCTTTAACATAGTCCTCTATAACTTAATGTTTTGCATTTAAAATGCGACAAATTGAATCAGAACTAAGCATATTTCATTTGATATCCAGCTAGTTTTTGCAATAATAAAAGTGCAAATTTTGATTATTGGATACATACACCGAGAGAAACTTGTAAGAAGAAATTTATTTTTATTTTTTATATTGTTTTGCTTAAAGATTTAAAAATTTATAAGATAAAGATATCAAAAATATTAAATATGTTTTAAGGACGATATTGTGTTTAATGAAGTAAAATATTCCTAAAATAAAACTCAGTAATGCCAACTAGTCAAAAGCAAATCTCATCAACTAAGCGAGGGCTAAAAATCTAATTTGCAAAAATTAATATTTTTTTAATTTATCTGTCCTTTTTTGCCATTTCGTGTGCAGTTTCTTTAATATCCATTTTCGACTTAATGGAGTATATAAATTCTGAGCGAAGTCGATTGAGCGATGTCCGAATGTCCGTCCGTGAACGGGTTGAAATCAACTTTGCCAAGGCACTTACCAAAAATGTTAAACTCTCTCCAATCTTCAGGTAACACTATAAATGGTCACCACCTAGTAATACAACTGGAAGCTTTATTATATCCTTCAGTAATACTACAACCCGTATTCGAAATAACATTTACAGAAATATCGATGCGAATCCATTAAAAGTCATACTACTTGTGGATCAACTCACACTAACAGAAATCGAACGACTGCAATTTCAGTTGATATGTCATTATGATGTTGACGTAAATATAGTTCAAATTAATAATTGCTTATAAAAGGAAGTGTAAAATATTTCGATATGTGTATGTATTTAAAGAAAAAATTAATTGTGTTTCGTATTTGCTAATAAATTACATTTTGTTGACATTACAAGATATTAAACTATGTAATTATAAACAAAAATTTCGTGCAAGTATTTTCACTTTTCCCTTTTCTCCTATTATAAATTTTTCTCCCTTTTGTTTGACTGCGGAAACTAAAAAAAAATTCGGGGGAAAAAGTAGTTTTTGTAAATTATAAAAGAGAAATTATATGTAAATAAATAAAATAACTCCCTTCAAATTACGATGATGCCAATTTTTTTATTACTTTGTTCCCACGGAATTCATAATTGGAAAAAATCTTTTCTTGATAAAAATTTTTTCCGTGGAAAAAAAATTCAATCAGAATATTCACGATTTGGCTAAATATCTTTTTTTGTAATGTAGCCATATTTTTATCGTATTTACAAAAATACGAAAATAACGACAGAAAATCAGAAAAAAATTTAAAATTTTTAATGCATATTTACTATTTTAATATAAAGTCAAAAACTAACCAATTGAATGTTTCAAAAAATTTTACAAAATTGAGTTTTGGTCAGTCTTCGTCTCCAGGTGACGCACAGTGGCATATACTTAGAAGTAAATACCAGTAAATCTCGAGAGGCAAAAATTTAAAACAGGGTGATCCAAAATAGATTTTCCGAATATTTTGTTAAAATAAAATTTGTTTTAGTAAATTCTAATTTTCAAATTACTATAACTTTTACCGATCTTAATGTTTTTTTATTCATTAGAAAGTAAATACCAGTAGACCTAGAAAGGCAAAAATTTAGAACTCTGTTCCAACTATAACACACTGAACAGGGTAATCCAAACTATACTTTCCGAATATTTTATTAAAACGAAATTTTTTTTGTTTTAAAAGATATCAAATCAAAATAATTTTTGTGCTAGCAAAATAAAGTTGTTGCATTTTTTACCCCGTTTGTAAATTTTTTGTTTTAAAATAAGTCAAAAAACTCCCTCCCGTCAAACCACATCAAAAAGATATTTCGCTGTGTTATAGCCCAAAGGCTCCCCTACGCACCTGAACCCCAGGTTGCGCTCGTGTGCACCAGAGCAATTTTTCTGACCAAAGATCAGATATTTTGTACAAAAATTATGAATACATACGTTGACGTTCCAACATTGGTTTCTTAACTTTTAAATAGTGTTGGGTTTTTGAGACGTATTCTGTTTGCGGTGCCATTTTTTAACTTTTATTTTAGTGTATCTACAAAATGTTTTCAAGTTAAAGTTTAAATTGAGAATGAATGCAGGTTTGTTGTGCAACCAGCTTATATACCCAGCCAGGTTGATTTTGGATTTTCCACAGCAACCCCTATAGCAAGAGCATATTGTACATGCATGGTGAATCCTAAGAGCGAAAACCTGTACTTGAATGAACTGCAGAGAATGAGAAGAGAGAAAGAAGGCATTTAAACTAATGAGCCAGTACACTTGTGTGCCTCACCATATGCGACAAACGTGCTGTTCATACTCACGACGTATGAACATACCTGTTTATGATTCTTATTCGATTTATAAAAACTTTATGGTTTAATATACTCATATGCCCTGTTTATATTCCCTTTAACCAGACCTGTACTTACGTATTAAAAAAACTTGATTTTGTAACGTTTTCAAACTAATGGCCGTAACATTGTAGCGTTGTTGAATTATTATTCCAGACAAGTATTGTTTCTTGTTGTATGTGTCTTTAATATATTTTTCTTTTTTAAGTAAAGAGTTGTTTTTAGTAAAGATGTTAAAAGAGCTCAAAGAGAGCGAATATACGCGTAATGTAGTAGTTTATTATGCACAGGCCATACAACTACTTTGAGTTAAGCTCGTGTCTGAATGCACAGCAAAAGTATCAAAAGTAGCAACCAATATCAGCACTAAAAAAATAAACCACAGACATGCATTCATACAGAAGAGTATAAAAATTAAATAAAGCTCTAATAAGAGTTGATTGGTTAGTTGGTTGCAACAAGAATGAAATATAATAAAAAAAAAATAATAAAATAGGCAGGTGTTCTCATCGCGTGGGAAACGCACGACAAAATTGGTTCTCACGGTTTTAAAAACCAACTGAATATAAGACAGACAGCCGGATAGTTATATGTAGTTCCAAGTATGTTGGTTTTAATGCTGTGCTATCGCACCATACGAGCATAAGATACCAACTACAACTGTAGGTCTTTGCTGCAATTTGTTTTCAAATCTCCTTGAGAGATGGCGTTTATAACTAAAGACGATAGCTTTAAGCTTTGAGGAAGCTTAAAAATTTGGATTGTCGCCTCTTCATGCTGGGATTCCAACATTCGACAAAAACGGAAAACAACTTCAGTCGAATTAGAAAAGGAGGCTAAACAACTATTAGAAGATGAAAATCAATGCTATTCCGAAGAAATTTTTACCAAAATTGCTTAATGTCTTTTGGTCTTTAATTTATAAAAAAGAACCAACGCCGAAAATAATTTAATTTTAATTCAATAAAATAAAACTAAGTAAAATAGGATTTTTTTAATGTTTCAACACTCTTCTTTTATACTCAAATTCAATTAATAATAATTATGAATATTAAACCATTCGTAAATTTTTTTTGTTGGTCGAGTTTTGTGCTTTTTATTAAAAATTGAAGTTTAAAATCCCACTTACCAAACAGAAAAAACCAAAATTCTTATCCAATCAAAAGTTATGGATTTTTCACCGCCTTCTCCCAAATGTGCCATTGTGTGACAGATAGGGGGGAGCGTTAGTCTACATACTAATAACAAGTTATCGTTATGATTATAAGTGTCTGTCATAGCTCGCGCAGGGTTCATGCTCTGTGTCTTTGGTAACGCGATTGCAGCCTAGACAACGACACATCCCATAAATAGTCCTAGAGGATGGCTCTTTTTAACATGCAGTGAATCTTTCCCATTCAAATCCGCGGGCCAAAACAGACTCCACCTGTAAGGTTAGGATGGCTGTTAACAGTGCTGAAAACCTGAGTGGATATATAGAGATTAAAGAAAACAAGCCTGTAACAGCTCCCTCCGGCGACAAGGCACCCATTGTACTAATGTTTGATGCCTAGTTCATGTACGCCAGCACTGTATGATAGATCCCTTAATGTGCCTTCCCTTTAAAATCACATTAAACATACAAATATAAAACAAAGAAGCAGGAGGTCAGCAGGGGAAACTCAAGCTGCCTAAATACAAAATTATCGTAGCAACTTAGCCCTCTGGGGACACTGTGGTAAGCTCCAGCTTCAAAGGCACGTGCTGGGAAAAGGCCAGCAGAAGTTTCTGTTTCAGATGCCTCGGAAAACCCGGCGGCTTTGTGGTAACTATACATGCCACCCACAGTCTTAGGCACAAACTTGGCAGTATGCCACAACAAAAAAGGAAATCAGCCTTTGCTTGGGCTCACCTTGCTGACATCAACTTAAACCCTGACTGCGGTAGAGACAAAACATTTTTATTCCAGCTAACAGTAGGGTTGGGGGAGGAGAAGCAATTGCAACAACAAACCTTACAGCCGTTTACAAATTATTTGTATGGTAAATAAAAAAAAATCTGACTGTCCGGAGTATGTTCGCAAACATTTCGATTTCCTGCAGACTGACAGAAACCCGCGGCTTCTAATGCCTTTTAGAAAACGTTTAACATATGAAAGGTCCTTTCATGTTCGGGTTTCCAAGTGTTGGAACTCTTTACGACGCTCCTTAAGAGGATTCCACTTTACACGTAATTCATTCAAGGCTAAGCTTGTCCAAAATTTATGCTAATTCAGTTGAACTGATTCTTTTTATTTGTTATATATTCTAATAATTATTATATATTTCTTTTATTTTTGTATAGAAAGGAAGCCTAGTGGAACTTAGTTCAAACGTTTCGTCAGAACTAACACTTTATTTTTTATTTCCTTTTTTGTTCTTACAAGCACTTGAACCTGAATAACGATAATCAATAGAATAAAACACCTTAAATGCTTTAAAATAATGATTAATTAATTTCTTTATTTTTCATGCTTATGTACTAATTTCTCTTACAATAAATTGATTAAAATTGCTTAGTAAGAAGAATACATTTTTGCAAATTTATTGAACTTATTTTTTATTATTGAGAAAGTTGATTTTAATTATGCAATTTGGTTTTATTTGCGTTATTCCAGTACCTCTTATTAGCTGTTATGAGTTTTCAGTGCCGCAAACTACTGAAATTTCTATTTTTGTTGTGGTAGCAAAAATCCATTTATTCGGAATTTTCATTTGCGTCCATGTTGTGCTATCTGCAAGACGGGTAAGCTACAATTGGCTGTGTTAATGCTGTTGAGGATATTAATTTTACAGGAATTTATATCCTTTTTAAATCTAAGCTGCTTATTTTGCCATATATATGTATCCTTTGTTGCTATAGTGCAGCTTGACAAATCATCGGTTGTTAAAGGATCAAATTCATCTCTGTGTGGATTCACTCCTAAAAAAGGTACATCTGGTTTGATAGATATTAGTGAGTTATTTCGTACTGTTGGGTCCAGAGTTAACTTCAGAAGTTCTAGAAACTGTTGATCGATCAGTGGCAACCTAATTTTAAAGAGAACTTCGTCTTTTGTTACTGCTCTATTTGCCTTCATAAGCTTGTATAGTTGAACCAAATTATCTTCTTCAATTGGAAGCGTACGTTGTACTGGTAGATGTGCCTTTGTTGTAGTTAATTCATGTCTTAGCTGATGTGGTGATTATAAAAGTGGACTGATTTTTTCATGGGGAGCATCGGTTAGTACGTCGATAATCTGCTATTCTACCCTTTGTAAGTTCAGTGCTGTTAATGTTAGTTGATTGGCGAGAAGTGATATTAGTTGTGTTTGGCTGACTTCTGAGAATTCCTTAGCAATTACATTTGTTTCATGGTTAATTCTTGCAACAATCTCTGATAGTTGTTTTTGTGTGCTGACTTCGTCTTCTTTAATCATATTAATCGTGGAATCAATAATTGATGTTTGGTGTTTAAGTCATTTAAAAATTTAATCTGTTTCGACCTTCGCACTCTTAATGGTGTCTCACATTTCATTGGCATAGTCTGAGTCCAGCACTCCAAAAAGTGACCTTTCTACATTTCCAGCAATGTTGAAAGCACCCCTTTTAACTCTTTTAGCGGCGAATAGTTTCTTTTCCTCCAGCAATTCTTCTTTTACTTGATTGAAATTATTTATTAAAATATTACATGTTGCCCGATGTGTGATGGTTGAACATAAGTATTGCAACGTGACTAATCCCGACTGAAAAATTTTTAACTCGGACAAAAAAAATACTAGACCATAGTATACCATGAGTTTCCATTCAGCTGTTGCTAGTTTTATGGTACCGATACCTTTAAAGTACAGCCCTGGATCAGAATTAAAGTTCTTTATCTTTACGGGACTGCCCATAACAGCTGGAATAAAAAGTATGGCTAAGATCATGGTGAGTACGATAGAGGTAGAAATAGTCTTTGGTGCGTGAAGTATCTTCTTCGTCAACAGGAACTGGGCAAATAGGGTTGGGTAACGCAGTTGCAGGTAAGTCGTCTTCGTGAAGTAGCGGAGTTAATCTGTGAATAGGTCATCTTTTTATTCCTTCAGTTTTTTTTACATCTGCTACCAGAACCTTTCCATCATTTCCCTCGTATGTTTGAAGGATTCTTCCAAGTGGCCAGTACATAACCGGTAAATTGTCTTCTTTTATGATAACCATCTGTCCTTCTTTCACGTTTTCAGATGATGATTTCCACTTCTGTCTTTCCTCCAGTTGGTGAAAATACTCGGTAGACCAACGTTTCCAAAATTAATGCTTGAGTTGGGAGACGAGTTTCCATCTTTTGGCGAGAGAAATATTTGGTTGCTTTGATCTACTATCCACTTGGGCTGTGAATGGTTCTCCAATTAAGAAGTGTCCGGGAGTCAGTGCAGTTAGATCATTTGGATTAGATGACATCGGAGTTAGCGGACGAGAATTTAATATAGCATCTATTTTAATAATCACTGTCTCAAGCTCTTCGTGCGTTAGTGAGGCTGTTGAAACACTTCGTAGTAAAATTTGCTTAGCGGCCTTTACTGATGTCTCCCATAAGCATCCAAAGTGAGGGGCCCGAGGTGGAATAAATTTAATTTAAATGCCTTCTTTACTACAAGCTTGTAAGATTTTTTTTGGAGTTTTTATTAAATATCGCGTGACTTAAATCTTCTAGCTGATTCCGCGTGCCTACGAAGTTTGTAGCATTGTCGGAATATATGGTCTGGCACCTCCTTCGGCGTAATAAGAATGCTTTTAGCGCTCCAACGAATGCATCTGTTGTCAGTTCCGTTAAAACTTCCAGGTATACAGCCTTTGTTGAGAAACAGACAAAAACAGCTATGTAAACTTTATACGGTTTTTACCCCTAATCTTAAAATGAACCCAAAACGGTCCACAGTAGTCAAATGGGCATGATCGGGTTACCCTGCTTGCTGGTAGATCTCCCATTATTTGTGACAAAAGTTTAGGTTTCGCTCTTGTACATCGCACACAATTTTAGACTATATTTCTTGCCATTGATCTATCCTTGATGATCCAATATTGTTGCCTGGATATGGCCAATAATGACTGTGGGCCACAATGATAGTTTTTTTCATGTAACATTGTGAGTATAAGTTTTGAAATTGTGCCGTTTTAGGGTAGAAGTATGGGATGTTTTGCGTAATATGATAGATTAGATGCTTCCAATCTTCCTCCGACCCGCAAAATGTTATTATCATCTAGGAGTGGAGATAAACTGCTAATTGTGCTGGACTTGTCCACTTGGTTTCTCTTCTTTAATTCAGATATCTCCTTCATGTCAAGTCGGAGGTCTAAACTGCTTGAATAATTATATACCGCGAATCATCCAGTTCTCTAGGACTCAGCGAAATTAATTTTAGTACGTAACGCAAAACCTTCTGTAAAGTTATAAATTAATTTTTGTGGTGGATTTCGTATATAAGGCTACCGTTGCTTAATGCCACAGTTACTGTAATAGGAACCAATTTCTTTTTCTCAACATCATTGGCAATTTCTTGATGTAAGTATTTCGATGGCTATGATTTCTCTCTGCCATGAAGAAAAAGTGGTCCATATATCCACAAGTTACATGCCGGCAGATCTACTGCACCAAGTCCTCTGGATAGTATATCGGCTGGGTTGTGTTTTGATCGTACATGGCGCCATTGTTCAGCTAGAGTTAGTGACTGAATTGTTGATACTCTGTTGGCGACAAAGGTTTTGTACGAAGATGATTGTGAATATTTCCATGACAGTATGATTTCCGAATCAGTCCATAGAAATGTAGCTTGGTCTTCACCAATGTATCTTGGTTTGCGCATTGTGCTAGACTTGTTCTCTTCTTTAATTCAGATATCTCCTTCATGAAGTCGGAGGTCTCAACTGCTCGAATAATTATATTCAGCGAATCATCTAGTTCTCTAGGACTCAGCGAAATTTGTTTTGGTCGAAATTCATTTTGCGTTTTTGAATTATTAATTATATATATAAGGCTATCGTTGCTTAATGCCATAGTTGCCGTAACAGGAACCGATTTCTTTTTCTCAACATCATTGGGTATTTCTTGATGTAAGTATTTCGATGGCCACGATTCCTCTCTTCCATGAAGAAAAAGTGGTCCCTATGCTGCACATAACTCTAGTCAAGGTAATGTCTGCTGCTTCAATGGTGCAACACTTAATTTTGCACAGAGCATTCGCACCAAAAGCTTTCTCAGAAGCATCTGCAAATACGTGAAGTTGAGTTTTTACTGGGATTACGCCCTGAAAGATGTGTCGTGGTATCGTAAAATTGTTAAGATTCTCTAAATCGCTTCTAAATGTGCTCCAAAATGCACTAAGTTCATTAGTTAATGGTTCATCCCAGTCTAATTCATGATGCCAAAGGTGTTGAAGAAATATTTTGGCCTTAACAATCACAGGAGCTAACAGATCAAGAGGAGCAAATAGTCTTGCGAGATCAGAAGTTACTGTTCGTTTAATTTGACTTTAATGCAAAAGTTATCGCTTTTAGGTAGCCAATATAATCCTAAGGTTTTTATTAGTTAGTTCTATTATTATCGAAATCTAAGTTAACCTCTTGGTCACCACTTGGAATATTTTTTAGCTAACGTGGGTGGTTTACGCACCATTTTTTCAAACTAAATCCATATTTTTTAACATAATAATGAGTTTCTTTTGCATCTCCACTGCTATGTTTAGGTTATCAGAACCTCCGAGGCCGTCATCCACATAGAAGTTGTCTTTCAGCATCTGAGAACCATACGGAAACTTGAGAGAATTTTCATTAGCTATTTTTTGTAGACATCTTGTGGCCAGATAAGGTGCTGCACGTGTCCCGTATGTTACAGTGTTGAGTTTGTAATAGGCAAGTGGCGATGATGGACCTTCCCTCCATACAATAAGTTTATATTGTTGATCATTTGGGTAAATTAGTAGTTGCCTGTACATTTTCTCGATATCTATTGTAAAAACGAACTTTGGCAATCGAAAACGAATTAAAATGGAAAATAGTTCACTTTGTACCACTGGACCAGTGTACATTAAGTCATTTAATGAGTATCCAGTTGATGTTTTTGCTGATGCGTCAACCACTACCCGAAGCTTTGTTGTGGTACTATCAGGTTTGAATACGCAGTGATGTGGAATAAAATATCTTGGATGTGGTAAGTTATCTAGGTATACCCTTTGCATGTGGCATAGTTGCTCATACTCTTTCATGAAATGCTTGTACTGAACTCGGATATTTCCTTTCTTTTGGAGTCGTCGCTCCAAACTAACAAATCTGTTGTATGCCATAGCTTGTGAATCACCCAATGATGTTGGGTTATCCCGAAATGGAAGACTGACGATAAAGCGACCATCTGTGTTAGTTTGAGTGTGATGAATAAAATGAGCTGTACATTGGGCATCTGCTGGAGACAGAATCCTTTCATTTTGTTCTACTTCATCGAGTTTCCATAGTTTTTCGACTGCTTGTTCTAGTGAAGACTCCTCACCAAATACCGCAGATGGAAGTGGTAGTATTGAGCTATGAGCAATCGTTTGTAATACAGAGCCGCCCATGATCCAACTAAGTAACATGTTTTGAAGCGTTGGATCGCCGTTAGTCAGTTTTATTGCACCAGGCTGCATAAGACTATAATAGAATTCAGCGCCAAGGAGAACATCGATTTTCCGTTGCTGATAGAATTTGGGATCTGCTAAGTAGATATTACTTGGAATGTTCCAAGTTGTAACATTGAGGTTTTGATTTGGTTGTGCCGGAATGATAGTTGGAAGGACAATCGCTTCCAATTTTGTTGAAAAGTCATTATTTGTAGAGAACATCTCAACATTCACGCGGTACTCTGCTCGTTTTTTAATCCTTCCCACACCATCAATGCATAAGGACGCTTCCGTTAGAGAAAGGGAGAGCTTCTTGATAAGTCGTTCAGTTACAATACTTACTTGTGAAACTGAATCTAGTATTACTCGAAATTTGTGTGTTATGCCATTTGTAGCCTTGATAACTACTTTTGCAGTGGCAAGCATGAAATAATTCTGATGCCCTGCCATAGGCTTCATAAATGTGGATGAGACTGATATCGTTTCTCTTCTTTTGTTTGTGGGTTGTATTGTGGAAGTGATGTCTTCTGTGTTTTTTGTGTATCTTGTTGTAAATGTAATAATGAATTATGCTTCTTGTTGCATTTTCTATATCAACTGGAAGTACAAACTTTTGTTACGTGATCATCTCTGAGACAGTTAACACAGAATCTTTGTTGCTGTGCACATCTCAACCTGGCTGATTCTGTCATGTTAAAAAATTTCTTGCAGTAATAGATTGGATGATTCCCTGTTATACACAGCTTGCACTTATTTTCTATTATTATCCATAGATGCCACAGATGATACTGTCATTTTTTCTTTTTGATGGGTAGTTAGTTTCTCCTTTTAACCAATTGATTCCATTGATTGAAATTGAATCTCAAGGAAGGAGAATAACTCTTCCATTGTTGGCACATCTCTTGGTTTAGTTAGTGGTTGCAGAAATCGAATATAGAGAGCACGATCTAATTTTTTTAACATCAGTTGTATGATTATGGCATCGCAAGATGAAGTGTTAATATTTAAGTTATTTAACGCCAACAAACATTACTTTGTAGTGTCATGAAGAGTCTTAATTGACGCGCTAGACATGGTTCCTGTTGGTTGATTAAGGAACTTGTCTACTAACGTGGCTACTATGACTTTTTTATTATCATACCGCTCCTGAAGTAGTGTCTATGCTGTCTTGTAGTTCTCTTCGGTAAGCGTTAGATGACTAATAAGTTTTTCGGCTTCTCCTGAGATGTTTGATTTGGGGTACCACATTTTCTGAACATTTGTTAGAGGTTTCTTGTCGACCATTTCCGTAAACAGTACATAAAACTGACACCACTTTAAACAAACTCTATTAAATTGTGGAATTGTAACTTTTGGTAAAGGCAATGAGCTATGTACGCCTGAGTTTCTTCCCAACTGTACTCCACCATCTACATGCTGCCGTTTGTGTTGATCTGATAGTACTGCCAATTCTATCAAATAATGTTGAACTGAGTCATCTAGTTTATGATATTCATTCGGGTCAAGTTCCAGTCTTGTAGGATCTTCGACTTCATGCCACAATTCATCATAAGATTCGTGAATTTGATTCCACAATTTTTTAATGGTTTCACTCTTTATCTGATAAAATTATGGTGGATGATCTTCTCCCTTCAACGATAACACTTTTATTAAATGTGTTAAGGCCTTCATTCGAGCTTTAAGTTTTCTACCTAGTCCTTTAACTTGAGGTGACAAAACTTCATGATCAGATGGATTAGGGGACTTGAGTTCTAAAGTTTCTTTTCTGATTGTTGGTAATGGCTTGATGCTGAGCTTGTTAATCTCAGACGTAAGAAAATCAGTTGTCTCACTGTACATTTCTCCTATGGATTCGTGTAGGTTTTGGACAATATATGGATCACTACTGATAGCGTATTACCTTTATTAATCGCGTTTTCTGTTTTGTCAAAGGCCCATAATGCATTTAGTTCTTCCCTTTTAGTTTTGTAGAAATCTAACATTCGCCGATCATGTGGGGCCTTCTTGATGTTTGAAATAATTTTTTCTATCTCAGTTGGTTTTACTTGCTGCTGAGACATAAGACTGTCTAAGTTAGCCATGTTAGATTGCCGTTAAATTGATAATTTGAAGAAAATAGGTAAGTGGTATTTCTCCTGTTGAATTGATTTGTACGGACTGGCTGTCCTGATAAATTGGAATTGATGCGTGTTTGTTTTAATTGTTAAAGCTCCTTATCACTGTTGGGGAGAAACTTTAGAAATTATGTAATCTAGGGGTCACCAAAATGTATAGAAAGGATATCTAGTGGAACTTAGTTTAAACGTTTCGTCAGAACTAAAACTATTTTTTATTTTCTTTTTCTTTCTTACAAGCACTTGAACCTGAAGAACGCTAATCAATAGAATAAAAATAACGATTAATTAATTTCTTTATGTTTCATGCCTATATACTAAATTGTTTTACAATAAATTGATTAAAATTGCTTAGTAAGAAGAATACATTTTTGCAAAATTATTGAACCTGTTTTTTATTATTAAAGTTAAAGTATTAATTTCTATTTTGTCAACAATAATGGTAAATGAAACTTAATACAAAATGTTTAGGTACTTGAACTTAAAAGAAAAAATGTTTAGTCAACAGCAATGTTAATTGTCAACAACAATGGTTAATGAACTTAGCCAAAATTAAAATTGGGTGATAAAATAAAGTGTTTAGTCTACAATAATAGTTTTTGAATTTTAATACGGAAATTGTGCAACATTTTTTAATAATGAGAAAATAATAAAAATAATAAAAAAAAAATAAAATTATCTTGATTAAGTATCAACAAAATTATAATTATTAATTTCTATAATTATTTCTTTTATTGCTTTATTTTGATAAATTGTTATCTATTTATAAGTTTGTTGCCTTCTTATGTACACCTGTTAATACTTGTAGTCCACCAACTATATATGGCCCTATGGGCTCAGTTGGTTACCGAAATAAATAAATAAAAATAATAATCCGTACATAGAAATTATAAGAAAAACAAGGCCCAAATATTGACAGAGAATTGCTTCCCAAAAATGAGTAACAAGTTAAAAGACATAGTATCCCAATGTGCAGTTTGCAAAGAAAATAAATATGACCGCCATCCTTTCAAACCAGAAATTCAGAAAAGTCCTATCTCGCAATATCATGGCCACATTGTCCATATTGATATCTACCGCACGGAACGAAAACACATTCCTACTACTGTCGACAAATTCTGTAAATCGGCAGCATCTGTACTTTTTAACCGACTTCAAAAAAATAAGGAGTTGATAACCTCGACTAATTGACTGCTTCCTTATGTCTGTGCCTGCAGAAGTCAGTCATTTCTAAACCGATTTTGAAATTTTTTGGTAATAATATAGATTATGCATACAGATTTTTCCATTTTAAAAAGCAGTTCACAATCTTAAAAATTAAAGAGTGTCCCCATTCAACATACCTTTTTTTAAACTGTTTTATGAACTGTAAAGGGCACTTCTGTAATATTTTACAATAACTGCGTATTACTATAGCTCCCAATAGCAAAAAGTTACACAGAAATAAATCTAAGAAGATGGCACTTCAATGGAACTATCTTTCGTAAAAAATCAATGATCCTTATCGAGCCGCCAATACGGAGAAACCTACTAACTGTCTGGAAATCATCTTAGAAGAAAATACCGATCTTCCGAACCGGATGAATTGACTATAAAGGCGGTTGTAGTCTTAAAAAGGAATCGTTGTCACCACTTTGAAAGAAGCAAGGCAAAACCGTTTATATATTTGACAGTGTCAAGCTGAGCAGCTATCAAGTCGATGACAAGTCCAACCCTGAATACTTCAGCTTTCAATTGGAAGTATCCAAAGGTAAGGCTGGGGAGTTTTTAGGAGTTTGAGGAGAGTGTAAAGGCGTACTCCTGGATTGAATCGAAATCAAGATTGTGAGGGTGATTTAAATCAGCCTACACCATTGTAAGCAGGGAATATTGCACCAATTCTATATCTCGTTGAACAAAGCTAAAACATATCGTCAGTCCAAGAGCCATAGTTAAACAATGCGAAATATGACCCCTAAATGCAAACGAATATAAACTATTGTATGCAGCAATTTCAGGACATGACGCTTGTTAGCGCGCACCATACATTTTGAATTGAGATCGATACCTTGTCTTTACCATTGGTAATAAGAAGGACATCGCCACTCAAAACGAAATGGGTGAATTAGAGGATACGGAATACGGAGTGTATTGTAGATGCTGTGAATAAACTTACCACCACTTTTAAGAACGAAAATTATGGTTTAAGGATGTAGCCGTATCTAGTAGGATCTGCAGCAAGCTTTTTGGTGAAGCATAAGAGGCTGGAAACTGGGCACTCTCTAAAACTTCCTTAAATAAATTTAAATATCAATATCAATTAAATATAGAGCTTTTCGGATATACGCAGGCTGCCTAAAATACTTGCGAAGCAGGCGTCATTTCCGGAGTACATTCGGAAAGGCATCTGGATAATCAGTGCAAGGGGATCACTGGAAGGCCTGATGAACATACGTTTTTCAGGTTGTCAGTACAACCCCGTTCGGGTTAACCGTGTAAAAGTTTTAATTGGCAAAGATATTTGTAGATTACACTGGGAAATCCATATACGTTTCCGTATTGGGATAGAATAATTTGTGACAATATTCTGAATAATATAGATCTGACGGCTCCATGGCTTTTATTTTTGCATCGTGCTCGTCTCTCACGTTCTTATATTTTGAATAAATGGACTAAATGCACAGTGATATTTTTGTCCGTAAAGGTTGAAGTATCGGATTCTGGGGCAAATAGTTTTAAACATTAGAGGTATTTATCGAAATACATATTAGAATTACACCGATAGGAACCTCCTTTCACATTCTCAACACTTATAAACAAAGGGTAGGTCAGTTAAGACGACGAGAGAAGGGAGCTTAGCGGTTTGGATGTTAATCCAACCAAACCCGTATTTGAACTTTTCTCAGAAAATAGAAGCTCGCATCCTTTAGAATACCTAGATTGAATGGGATATCACTAACTGAATCTAATAGTTCGAAATATTTTGGCATTATCTTAGATTGAATATTCCATCAAGCCATTAGCAAGACATTAGCAATTTTACAAAGTCAAATGAATTGGCTGCTCGAGGCTATTATCAGGCCGATACTAGTCTACAGAGTTCCTGTCTGGTGGAAAGCACTTTAGATGGTGTACACTGCACAATAACGGTTTTAATGGCGGATACCATTAGATAAACGCCTACGAACGCAATTTTTGCATTTCTCATTTGTTTGCCAGTTACATTGAACTGAACTGCAGTTACATTGATTTTTCTTCGTTTTGACCGAAGGTCATCCTTATTTTTCTGTAGCACTCTGTAATTATAAGGATGGCACCAGGAGGGACAAGATTAGGGGGAGGAGTCTTCATAGGGTCTACAAAGAGTCAGTATTAATCACACGTCGCCAATCAGGCAGTTTGCTTTAATTGAAAATGTTCGCTAATAATATAAATTATGGTTTATATGAACAAGCACAAAAGGATTCAATATCTAATGATTGATTTAATAAATATCTTTAAGCGTGACTTTTGATTATTAGAGTAATTATGTATACACATTTATATCACTCTTACCTGTTGGGTTGATAATACGTTTTGGGGCCGTACTATGGAGTGAAGAGTCTGCTTTAACTCTAGTGAACACATTGCCAAGCTTGAGCTTTCAGCCACGCACTAGAATGAGGCCAACCAATAGTTTTCTAATAATTATATTTCTTAGTCCTGTTTGCTTGAATTACTTACCCTATTAACGCCAGCGTCTAATAGTGCATTCAGTACATCATCTTTTTCTGAAATGCTATTAAATAATAAGAGCAATTAAAATCCATTGGAATTGTTGTTAGATGTCAAAATTTTTTCTTGATTAGAATTCAAATCTATTTTTTGATATTTATTTACAATAAGTTTATTACCTTATTTGTAGAAACTTTTAAGTTCAGAGACTACTTGAATGTAATAAATATTCAGGATTACAACATCCTTCTCTAACCGTTTGTAAACAATTCCTTATGACTTATTACTATAGCTCCCAATAACAAAAACTATAAATCCAAAAATTAAAGGGGGCCCCATAATTGATGCAAATTTTCTTATATGAGCCGTTTGACCGTTATAGACAAACGCTTGCAAACTGGACGAAATGTCAATTGCTATGGCCGTTATAGTAATAAGTATTAATAATCAAATTATAAATTAAGGGTGCGCCAATTGGTATTTGATCAATAGCTGAAAATATCTTTTTGCAATGCAATATACTGGTAACATCGTGAACGTAAGGGATTGAGTATCTGTCACGTTGCGTTACTGTGTTGAACTGCGTTGTTTGATTTTGTAACCAACAGGCATGTTCGGACACTCGCATGTTTTTGAAATCGCATGTGATTTCGAAAAGAAAAACATATGACTCAACGGTGCAAAACATAAATAAACAAAAGAAAACTACAACAAAATGCCTGCAGCTGCCTTGCTTAGTTTCATTTCTTAACATGCAATTTAAAAAAGAACGAATTAAAAAACGGACGCTTAGAGATTTTGACAATTCAAAGAATACTTCAATCCAATGTATTTTATTAATTTAAAAATATAACGCAAGGCAAGAAATATTTTGGCGACAAATGCATTTGCTATTAGTGATATTGCATTTAGCATCTTTAATGTAAAAGGTTAGTTATGTTGTAAGTAATCAGTACTTAAAAAGTATTTTTGTTTATTTAGTTAATTATAACATGCACGTTCGGAACTTATATCGTCCAAAAAGTAATTTAAATAAATTTCTTAAAGTCCATTAAGACTTGAATCGCACATTTAATAAGCACCGCATATTTTATAAGAAT
The DNA here is from genome assembly GCA_916610165.2 of Gymnosoma rotundatum. Classification (NCBI taxonomy): domain Eukaryota; kingdom Metazoa; phylum Arthropoda; class Insecta; order Diptera; family Tachinidae; genus Gymnosoma; species Gymnosoma rotundatum. The sequence continues at coordinate 62,747,092 of OU744339.1, forward strand.
TGAAAATTAAAATAACCACTTATTTTTTTGAGTACTGACTATACGTTCAACTGCACTAATACTAGTATATTTTCGAACATCAATTAAAACAGCTGTTTCCATGAAATCGCCAGTACTCAAGAAAACAATAAAAACAAACAGTTGATAGACGAAATAACGTATTTTAAACTAATTATTTGCGACTTAAATTGTCTAAAAATTAAAATAAATTTAATTTTTATTGAATTATTATTTGAACTGTGAATATTATAAATGAATAGAAATTATTTGGCTTAAGTTCATTTATTTTTTAATTTCTAAAAATCTTTTTTAGAAGGAAATTTTTTTTTTACAAATGTATGCGGACGTTTTCCAAAGAAAACAAGTAAAATTAGACGCTAGCAGAATGAAATGCTGCACTTTCTGGACCGCTACGACCTTCATCAGCATTCTTCGCATCTTTCTACCTTAGTTATGTATTTTTATAAACATCATATATTTAACCAAATAACTTTGTAAATAAGAATACGAGAATACTCATTCACTCATATCAACACTAATTTGGTTAGGCGAAATTTACACACAAACCAACGTATTTCTTTACTGTTCTCTCTGTATTTCGTCTTGTACATTTGTTTTTGCTTTGTTTCAATCATCGATTGAACACGAATGCAAATTTGTTTTTAATCATTCTTACTTGTTTACTCATAACATTATAGATGCTGTTCCAGTATCATTTTGATTGTTATGATGTAAGCATAAATGCTCGCTGTGCCTTGCGTGCTTATAATTTAATTTTTATTGAATTGTTATTTGAACTGTGAATGTTATAAATGAATAGAAATTATTTTGGCTGAAGTTCATTTATTTTTTAATTTCTAAAAATCTTTTTTAGAAAGAAAATTTATTTTACAAATGTATGCGGACGTTTTCCAAAGAAAACAAGAAAAATTAGACGCTAGCAGAATAAAATGCTCCACTTTCTGGACCGCTACAACCTTCATCAGCATTCTTCGCATCTATCTACCTTAGTTGTGTATTTTTAAAAATAAACATATTGTTTGTGTACAACAAATAAAAGCAAAATTATAAAGTGCAGTAGACATGTGCCCGGTCGTTCTTTTCAGTGACCGGTGTTTTCAGATCAATTATCAAAGACTGATTCATTCGTTCAATCGGTAAGGTTGAACGAAAGGAGCCGGTTAAATATCTGTCTCATTTCGTTCAATTAAGTCATCCGTTCAATTTAACTCGTACAATATTGAACGAAAAGACCGGATTTTAAAGGCCGAAACATTCCGTTCATTTGTTTGATTCGGTCAATTTAACCCGTTCGTTCGCGAACGACACAGCTCTAAAGTGCAGTGACTACATAAGTAAAATACATGCATATGTACATATTCTCCGTTTAAAACATTTTTTAAAGTTACCAACAAAACCAGTGCATAAAAAACTGCTAGAATTAATTCCCGCCAATTTTTACTCTTTAGTTTTGAATAAAAAGAATAACAACTCTCTTAAAGTGTTAATTTTGTTCGTTTAATCCGCTCTTAACGCTCTTTTTATTACTCTATTTTTTTACAGCTTGAGTTTTTTAGAAATAATAAACGTAACAATAAATAAATTTAAATAAAACAAGGAAAAAAACACAAATAAATATAGTGCTGTATATTTTTTATTTTATATTATTTAACAATTGTTTTAAAAAATTAATTTGTTGTGCCTAAATTACATATATACATATATTCTGTTAAAGGTGCAAATATAAGAGAGCTTCAATTTTATTACTAGTGGTTGGTGTATATACATTAAAGACGTGCACAAGTATATCCGACAGTATGACAAAAACAGATATATCATATACATAACAGTTACAACAGATGCAAAAGAACATGAGTAGTTGATACATGAATCAAGAAAACAATGTTGCGCATTGCGCAGGTCCGTTAGTTTGTTGTCTCTTTTGTGTGACGTAGAAATAGAATATTTGTATGGAAAGTGTAACAGAAATAAAGTAAGAGAGCCAAAAATCTCTTATATTTTTACAACAAACACACGTTATAATTCTATTGTTAGGTTGATGCGCAGTAGAAATATTTTTTGAACGGCTGAGTGCACAATCTTGTTTTCTTGATTCATGTAGTTGATATTGTATGCTTTCGCTTGTGCGTGCTCACACTATGGACATGAATCCAGAAAACAAGATTGCGCATTGCGCAGGTCCGTTAGTTTGTTGTCTCTTTTGTGTGACGTAGAAATAGACCATTTGTGTGGAAAGTGTAACAAAACTAAAGTAAGAGAGCCAAAAAACTCTTATTTTTTACAACAAACACATGTAATAATTCTATTGTGACGTAGATGCGCAGTAGAAATATTTTTTGAACGGCTGAATGCGCAATCTTGTTTTCTTGATTCATGCACTATGGATATAAACGTATGTGTTTAGTAGTTGTTTATGGTTTTGCATAGAGTGAGAAAATATTTAGTTTTTTACTCTCAAATATCTGTTGTACCATGAGTATTTGGATATATCTATTTATGAAACAGATATTTTTGATACTTGTGAGCTGCTTATGATAGAGGCGAGAACTAGTAAGCAGTATTTTAACTTCGTAGTAATAACCCGAATTGTAATTATTATTGTTTAGCTTTAGTAATTAGTTTATATGATTTTAAATGTAGAATTAGCAATATTTATTATATTAATGATAATTTTATTTTATAAAAACAAATAAAAAATTAATAAATTGTTGTCTAGTTGCGCGTTGAGTTATAAGGATAGAATTAAATTAAGGAATTTTATTGTAGGTTTGTTTAAAAAATTAATTCCTTTTTGATAAAAACTAGTAAATAGTTAAAATTAATATATAAAAAAGGTTTATTACATACATCTGTACAAACATATGGTTACGTTTATTTAAATTTATAAACGTTTTATTAATGATGACGCTCACAATACGAATTATTTCTTTATGATTTAAATAAAGCATCTTTGTAACACTGCCGCCCACTTAAGCCTTTTCGTCCCGAATAGGCTCAACATTACCTCTGCCATATTTAGCCAGCCGCTCGAGGTGAACCACTTTCATTTTAGACCTCGGATTATGATATCTCTGTATCCGGTAAACCACGTCATTCAATTTCTTTATCACCTTGTACGGTCCCTCCCAGTGGGTTTGCAGTTAAGGGGATAATCCTTTCTTGCGTTGCGGGTTAAATAGTAGAACCATTTGTCCTTCAGCAAATCCCTCCGTGTTTGCTGCTCGATCATATCTGGCTTTCATCTTATCGCTGGTCATTTTAATGCGGTTACGTACAAACTCATGAAGCTCATGCAGTTCTTCTTGTGCCTGGAGAACGTTTCCATTGTCTTCGTGCACTTGTCCAGGCTTAACACCAAATTCTAAATCTGCTGGCAGTTTTAGTTCTGTCCCAAACAAGATTTTTGCTGGACTACGTGAGGTTGAATCGTGTACAGCTGACCGATACGCCAGTTAAAATTTGGGTATATGCTCATCCCAATCCTTTTGGTGTGAACCGACCACTTTTCTGAGATATTCTTCTAGGGTACGATTGAACCTTTCTACCATTCCATCAGACTGTGGATGCAGCGGTGTAGTTCTCGTCTTTTTAATACCATAAACGTCACACATCTCTTTGAATATAGCTGATTCAAAATTTCGTCCCTGGTCTGAATGTAGTTCAAGTGGAACACCGTATCGACACACACAATTGTTCACAAGGGCGTCTACCACTGTTTTAGATTCTTGGTTTGGAATGGCATACACTTCGGGCCATTTGGTAAAATAATCCATTGCCACTAGTACATATCGGTTTCCAGCATCACTGACAGCGAATGGACCTGTGATATCAATAGCTATCCGCTCAAAGGGAGCACCTGCGTTGTATTGTTGAAGTTTGCCACGACTTTTTCTTACAGGACCCTTGGTCTTTATACACTCTTTGCAATTGGCTATCCAATCGGCTACGTACTGTTGGCAACCTACCCAGTAAAATCTCTGCTTTATCTTTTCCAGAGTTTTTGTAATACCCATATGGCTGCCGCAGGGACCGTTATGGAACTGCTTAAGTATCTCATTTCTCTTAGACGTTGGCACGACAATTAAGTCCATTGTAGTTTTGCCATCCGTACTTTCCCAAGATCGATATAAGCAGCCATTTTCCACTTTCAGACTATTCCACTGAGCCCAGTACGACTTGGCTAGTTGGCTCTCTGCCGATATTTCATTATGATTCAGTCTCCTGTTGTCCTGCTTAGCCAATATAATTTTTCCCAAAATTGGGTCGTCATTCTGGGCCTTTGACCAGTCTTCCCTTGACCCAATTTGGGTAAGCCGCACATCAATGACGCACTCCTTTTTTTCTACTTTTGTGCAGTGCTTGCACTCTACATTGCATGGCCGTCTTGACAGGGCATCAGCATTATTATGTTTTCCACCTTTTCTATGCACAATACTAAAGTCATAGCTCTGCAAACGTTTAACCCAGCGTGCAAGCTGGCCCTCAGGATTCTTAAATTGCATCAGCCAACGTAATGCAGAATGGTCCGTCCTTAAGATGAAATGTTGACCATATAAGTACTTGTGGTAATGTTTAACACACTCCAGCACTGCTAAAAGCTCTCTTCGTGTAACGCAGTAATTTCTTTCAGGCTTAGAGAGTACCCTGCTGTAATAGCCAATGACCTTTTCTGTTCCATTAATTTCCTGAGAAAGTACTCCTCCTATTCCATAGCCACTTGCATCCGTGTCCAATATGAATTTTTGTCCAGCTATTGGATAGGCGAGAACTGGTGCCGTACACAAAAGTTTCTTGAGCTCCTGGAACGCTGTTTCCGCTGCTTCACTCCAGTGGTATGGTTGCGACTTCCTGGTCAACTCGTGCAAGCTAGCAGCCACTTGAGCAAAGTTTGGCACAAATCTTCTGTAGTATGTGCAAAGCCCCAGGAAACTACGGAGCTCATGAAGATTTTGTGGGCGAGGCCAGGTCTTTACTACCAATACTTTGTCTTCATCAGTTGACACGCCCTCTGCCGTTACACGATGCCCTAGGAATTTGACCTCCTTTTGAAACAAAGCACATTTCTTAACACTCAATTTTAATCCTGCAGCAGTTATACGCTTAAAAACTTCATCCAGGTTTCTGAGGTGTTCATCAAAAGTCTTCCCCATCACGATTATGTCATCCAGATACACTAAGCACGTCTTCCAATTGAGACTCTTAAGCACACGTTCCATTAAACGCTCAAAAGTAGCTGGAGCGTTGCAGAGCCCGAATGGCATCACCTTGAACTGCCATAAACCACCACTTCCGCTAAAGGCAGTTTTCTCCTTGTCTTTATCAGCTATCTCTACTTGCCAATAGCCGCTCTGCAAGTCCAAGGTAGAGAACCATTCCGTTCCAGCCAACGTGTCTAAGGTATCGTCAATTCTAGGCAACGGATAACTGTCTTTCTTGGTAACGTCATTGAGCTTCCTGTAGTCAACACAAAACCTGGTACTGCCGTCCTTCTTCTTTACTAAAACTATTGGTGAACTCCATGGACTCGAGGATGGCTCAATGACTCCGTTCCTTTCCATTTCGCTGACAAGTTCCTTGACCTCATTTCGTTTTGCTAGGGGAACACTTCTGGGTGCTTGTTTTATTGGCCTCGCTTCGCCAGTATTAATTTCATGTTTCACAACTGCCGTTCTACCTTGGCTTTTATTATTTAGGGCGAAGACGGAGGCATGTTTTCTCAGCAACTGCTTTGCTTTGTTTCTGTCAGGAGGCGTTAGTCCTGCCACCCATTTTTGCACCTGTTCTTCTAATGAATCTCTTTCTTTGGCTGTTATTTTAGGACATACTGTATTCGCCGCGCAATTAATTATGGCGTCTGCTGGCTCACATCGACCCATCTCATAATTCCTGTTAATTGTTTTTTCGCTATTGGACAGATTTAGTACTCTCACAGGAACTCTGCCATTGTCGCAGATTTTCACGAGGGCTTTTGCTGTTATGATATCGTCTTTAAGTTCTTTTGGTTCCACTACCCACAACCGGTTATCCTCACAATCTGTCTCCACACGTGCCCAAACTATAGTTTCCGCCTGAGGTGGTAATTTCTGACGTTCAACGGCAAATAGCTTCCTCGCTGTTGTCCTGCTATCATATCCAACATCCAAGGGTATCTCCACATTGCGCCAGATCATTATTTGCTCGCCCATATGCAGGCTAATACCGTGGGCTATCATAAAGTCTGCACCAATGATTACTTCATCCACTATATCGGCAACAACAAATACATGGTCAGCGCTGATGTTTGCAATAGTCATTCTTACCTGGCTCTTCCATAGACAGTGGCTAAGTCGCCAGTAGCAGTGCGCAGTCGTACATTATTTAATGGTTCCACTGCCCCTTTTACTAAATCGGGCCTTATAATTGACTGAGATGCTCCTGTGTCTATGGTGAGGACTTGCTTACTTCCGTTTATAAGACCGCAAACAGTTAGGTTGCTATTTTTCTGTTGTACAATGGAAATGGAGATTGTGGGGCCATCGGTTGTGGGAGCCAGCACTTGCCCATTAGTGCTGGCTCGATTTAGTTTAACGGTGACTCATGAGATTTGGTGTTGTTGGCCCGCTTGTTGTCCCTTGCTGGCGAAGCAGATCTTGATCTTCTCTTTGCTGATCTACAGTTGCGCTGAAAATGGGCAGCCTTACCGCATTTAAAGCACTTAGCGCGAGAATTACTTTTTTCCTCCTCCATTATCTGTTTGACTAACTCCCTTATCTCGCTTCTACTGTCTGTATTATGAGTTTCAGTATCGAGACACCGCACCTTGTACATCTGTGGCTTCGAGATGACTTTTGCAGTCTCCTGGGCTAGCGCGTACAAGATAGTTTCTGCAAAGGATGACTTTTGCATAGCACAAACCGCATATTTAATATCTGGATCCCGTATGCCATTCACAAATGCTTCAATCTTAAACTGATCCAGAAACGGGTGATCTTCGCCTGGATAAGTCAGCTGCACCAAACGTTCAATTTCAATGGCGAAGTCTTGCAGCGTCTCATTTGCCTTCTGCACCCTGCCTCGTAACTCCATTCTGTAGAGTTCTCTTTTATGCTCGCCACCGTACTTACGTTTTAAGGCTACCATTATGTCCTCATAATTATCTCTGCAACCGGCAGGTAAGCTTTCGAGTATCTGTGCTGCTGCTCCCTTTAAGGCCAGAATTAGCTCAATAGCTTTTTCTTCATTGTTCCATCTATTTTTGCTGGCCACTGTTTCGAACTGGAACTTAAAAACATTAAAAGTTGCGCTGCCGTCAAAGCTCGGGGTGTTAATCTTGCTGCCATGCTCAGAGATAACTTTCACCGGTCCCTCTCGAATTTGAAGTTCGCCAATCTGCACTTTTAATTCATGTAATTCTTCATTCACTTCTCTCTTTAGGCCGCACAGTTTTTCATCAAACTCGCTGACCCTCTGTTCGACGATGTTCAATCGTTTGTCGAAGACTTCTGATATTTCTTTAAATTTCTCATTTACCTTCGCTAAAAGCCTTTCCCCGTTGACGCTAGAGCTTTCCTGCATTGCTTTAAAGCTTTCTTGAAGCTTCTGGTTTTGGTTTTCCTGCTTCTGGTTGTGTTCTTCTATTTTCTTCATCTGGTTCTGGTTGGTTTCTTCTATTTTCTTCATCTGGTTCTGGTTGGTTTCTTCTATTTTCTTCATTATAGCGGCAAACATTGAACTTAAGTCTATAACGCAGCTTGTTGCTGGGGTACATACTTCAATCTCTTCCTTTTCGTCTTTTTCTCCAAATTCGTATGTCCCAATATCGATACCACGCTGCTTAAATTCATCTATTAACCGCTTTTGTAGTTCCGCTTTATTGCCCGCTGTCGGCAGATCTAACTTACTCAGCTCCATTTTTAGCTGCTCAACTTTTAGCTCGTCAAATTTCATTGTAATTATTTATTTATTATTTTGCAATTTCACTTCTGACACCAGTTGTTACGTTTATTTAAATTTATAAACGTTTTATTAATGAGTTCTTTATTTGCAAAATAATTAAACACACAACTTTTAGAGTTTTAATTAAATTACACTTTATTTAATCAATTATTTGACGATTTAACTATTCCCGATTAATAACACAGGCTGGCAACTTTAATTGTTGTACCACAAGATCTTAACTAGATGACGCTCACAATACGAATGAATCAGCACGTATTGGCGTTGCTTTTATATACCCTATTTTTAGGCGTTCTTGAATGTTCGAGAATTTCTACCGCCATCTATTGCGTAGTTGAAAATGCTGCGTTGCCACTTTTATCTCAGACACATAAGTGAGCATTATTATTTACTTCTAGAACCTTCAATCATTATTTAAAAATACATGTTGTGTATTTTTATTTAGTTGTTATACAATGCAGGTGTGTGTATGTTTGTGTATTGTGTTTGTTTAGTCATCGCTTTGTGTTAGTTGTTTTTGTTTTGTAATACAGATGTTTTATAGAAACTTCTAGCTTTGAAAACAAACACAATAGGCCATTTCGTTTAACTTTCTTGGCCTCAATTATTTCTTTATGATTTAAATAAAGCATCTTTGTAACAATATGTACTGTAACGCCCAAAAGTCCTCGTTTTTGGCCCCACAAAATACTTTTTTTATTTTATTTGTGAATTTAATATTTTGTTTATCATAATTACTTTTAGTATCAAATTTATCTTTATTGTTATTTTATTATCTTACATAATATTTTCATTACATTATATTTTAATTACATTTATATCTTCATTGCATTATATTCTTTGTTTTGATTTATGAACTTAATATTTTGTTTATTTTGAATATTTTCATATATTTGTGAATTGAATATACTTTTATTATTTATTAGGTTTAAGCCACTGTGTTGGAATTATTATTTTTTTTTTGTTAATTTAGAAATGTTTAATTTAGTTTTCAAAATTAACGGCCTGTTAGGAAGTAGCGCCACCTGTTTGTCAGAACATGAATTTTATATAAAAGAAAAACAACTCTACCTTATACAGCTGTGCACACATGCTCTAAACACATAGACCACAGCAAGCTACACAGCTTCATGGCTACAAATGCAGTTGACTTCATATGTCGCCGTGTAGTCAGCTACTTAATTTTTTTGAAGGCAGCATTAACAGCTGTGTACTTTAGCAATACAAATTTAAGGGATACCGCATACATATATTTTATAATGAATAAAATTAAAGTTATTGATAAAAAATGTAATAATATCACGAAAAACTATAAAAACACATAAATTTATTTCCTTATTGCATTTTTGTAATGTTCTTTTATGTTTAATATTAAAAAAAAGGTTTTTGTTTTTATTTTTCCAATTTATATAACTTATATGTATACTGGCAACACTATATTTGTGTATTGCTGCCCGTCAAAATAGAAAATAGCCTAAGTTGGCAGCAGCAGCAAATGCTGTCGTGTAGTCGTGGTGCTGTGATGTCGTCAAAATAATCCTTTTCATTTAAACACATGTATTTTATTTTTGACAGTTTGCTGTCTGCTGCCTGGTGTCGTCTATGTGTTTAGTGCTACACAATGCAGTTTGTGTGTATGCGTGCCACTGAATGGTATAAAAGGCGAGTTGTTTGTTAGTCGGTAGACAGTTGTCTTGCTGGTTTTGCAGAGGTAAGATCTAACAATTGATGCGGAGGTTTTTACGTCCCCAATTGAAATATCTTATCTTGTGAACAATTAGCAATTGATGAGGACGTTTTTACATCCCCAATTGTTACTTGCAAAAATCGTTTACTGTTGCAGTCTCGGTAATGGCTATTGTGGGAGAGAGGGGAAATTCCGACACGAGGTTATACCTCCAACTGGTTTTCCTTACTCTCAGACAATAGTGGGCACTGTACGAGAGCCGGATAATTCCGACACGATGTTATACCTCCAACTGGTTTTCTCTTGCTCTCTCGTGAGGCTACTTCGTGCGAGACGAGTACACTCAACCCGAGACAACTGCCGCGAGCAACAGTGCGCAGCATTTGCTAAACGGGTCAGACAGTGTCTTACTGACTCTCTGTTAGCGGTATTACCCAGAGCCGCTCTCCTTCGGATTAAACGGTTGGCGTTACCAGCAACACCCGTGCAAGTGAATAAAGAGATACGATTTATAACGTGAAGAGAAAGAGAGGTCTTTTATTCACCATCACACTACAATTAGAGTGAGCAACGACCCTGCACTCCGCTGAATCCCAGCATCCAGCGTAAACGTGTCGTTACATTGGCGTCCGAGCAGGGACGTTTTATTTGGTCCCACAACAACAACAACATTAAAACAACAACAACACTAAAACAACAACAACAGTTAAACAACAACAAGAACAACAACAACAGTAAAAGCAACAGGAAAAAACACAACAACATGTAAAGAAGAAGTCAAGAGGACACTTTTAGAATACCAGGCTAAACATGAAGCTACGACCACAGTATCACCCATCACCAGACTGGAATTGCCGCCAGTGAGAGGAGCAGAGAGCTCACCAGCATTATCCCTGAAAGCTGAGGATATCAATCCTATGCAGAAGCCAGTTGTCAATGTGGAATCAACACAGTCAGCACCAGAGAACCGTGTAAGCACGATTTAGTTGGTTCGTAAGTGGGGCCTGAAATACGACGGTGGTAAATGCCCGCTGGAATTCATTGAACGAATGGAGGAATTCGCAGGCATGTACGAAGTCAATCTGCGCGATGTGCTTCGAGTCATGGCGAAATTTTTTCGAGACAAGGCGTTAAGCTGGTTCCGAAGCAACAAAAGACATTGGGAACAATGGGAAAATTTTAAATCAGACTTTTACGATTTTTTCTTGCCCCCGCGTTATTTTGAAAAATTAAATGATGAAGTACGCAAAAGAACCCAACGCGCACGGGAGCCCTTCAAAGATTATATGCTTGCATTACAAGAACTAATGCGTCATACAAATCTAACCGAAGAGGAAAAAATGGAACGAATTTTTCGCAATGCGCAACCCGATTACCAATGGTATATACGGCGGCGAGATATTTCAACGCTAACAGAGCTCGTGCAGCTGGCCACTGAATTAGAGGGCATACCCACATCAAAAATAGCTCGAGGTGAGCATCATCGCCTGGTGAGGGCACGGAACCCCGCTCAAGTGGTTAGACGAACAAGGAGAAGTAGGAAACCATGTAAAAGCAAGTCGCGCAAACACCTGACTGGGATTGCCTGCGAAGATGACAAACTTAAGGCAAACGTATTAATGGAGAATCAAGTAGTCACCACAATTATTGATACCGGAGCGACAAAAAGTTTTGTTACCCCTTGACAATTTCATAAATGCTCTAGCGGTAATTTTATGAAAAAGTTTGATCGATAATTAGTTAAATGGCTTTAAAACATAGCATCATCTAACGTTGCTTCTTATCTTTGTACACTAAGTAAACGCCATAAAGCATATTTAAACAATATTTTAAAGTGACATTTTTATCACAAAAATCTGGTGAAATATGTACGTTCTAACATTAGGCACTATAAGAATATATTTTGTTTTCGAGTAAGTAATAAGTTTTGCTAGCTGGGGTTTAAGTTAAATTTAGATATCAGACATCAAGTTTTATTCCTATTTCGTTTAAATTTAATAAATTATTAATTTTCGAATGCATATCCATCAACGAAAGGGTTAGGGTTTATTTTTTATGCATAAAAACAATTATTTTTTTCCAGTTGTAATTCTATTTCATTACCATTATTAAAACAATTATAATTAAAATAAAATTATTAGCATGATATCGTAGTTATTTTTTTCCTATTTCATTATTTCAACTAATGCCAATGCAATTTTAATGGTAATAAAAATTTATTTTGATTTTTGCTAAAAATATTTAAATATTCATACTTCATTTTAAAATTTTAAAAATAATTTGGATTCAAAAGGTTTGAAAATATTTTTTAATTGATTTCAAATTATCAGGCTTTTCGTCTCTCTAAATTAGAAACATGCATATATATATTTATGTAGTTATTGTATCTTTAGAACAGTTGTAAATGTTGGTAAAAGTTGTTAAAAAACATAATAGTAATTTTAATACAATTACACGCATTAGATTCATAAATTTTTGTTAAAGAATTCAGTTTTGTATATTCAACTTCAATTAAACACAATAAAACAATTAAAAATATTAGAAATGTTTAGAAACAATAATTTTATTTTTTAATTTTAATAAACCAATGCATATGTGCGTATGAATGGATATTAATTCGCAGCCCACAATAAGTACTTATGGTACAACCATCAATATCTGTTAATACCCGTTTGTGCAAAACATAGGAGAACAGATATGTTACTCTCATTCTCGCTTTACTCATTCGCATCCATCCAAAGAGAAAAAGTAACAATATCATCTTATATCATGAATCAAGAAAACAAGATTGCGCAGGTCCGTTAGTTTGTTGTCTCTTTTGTGTGACGTAGAAATAGACTATTTGTATGGAAAGTGTGTAATGTTTTTATTTTTAATTTAATTGAAAAGCGTTGTCATTAATGGTTTAAAATATATATGCTTTATTAGTTCACTACTGTCTTAATACTAATCTTAACATTATTCTAACTTAAGCTTATATTTGATTGGGAGACGTAATGCATACATGAGTCATGTACATAAACGTCTAGCATTAACAGAATGCCACACATGTAGGTCATTCTGAAATTAATCCTCCGCTACCAATTGCTAGCTTACTAGCAATTCATAGGAAAGGAATGCAAACAATTTGAAAGACGAGAATAATGCTCTGAACACATTCGCCACAGCAAGATACACGAACACACGACAGCAAATGACGCTAGCAACATTTGTCGCCTTGTACGCAGCTACATAATTATTTTGAAAGCAGCAGCTACATAATAAAAAAACGAATTAACAGAATTTCAGTGATGTTATTTTAGCGATTTTTAAAGAAGCAGCTCCGTTTTATAATTAAAACAATGTTTTAACTATTTTGTAAGAGGCTATTTGAAGAGTAGAATAATTCGTTTGGATTGTCTTTAAGATTGAAAATATATAGAAGTAATTCTCAAAAGCAATAATAAGTACAGTAGTGTGTGTCACGTAGTTTATTGTCCACTAAAATAAAGAATACTAAAAACAACAGTTTTTGATATCTATTAAAACCAGTCGTGTTATTTATTTACAGATATCCCATCCGACAATTGAAATTAATATAAGTACTTCAACCAGCAAGTTCTAAGAACAGAAGTAAATTTTAAACTAAATGTTGTCGACACAGAAAAGGAATTTTAGTTTTATGTACATCTTAATACATTCCTCAAAAATGTTTACAATTATTCTTCGTACACTTTCGCCATGACAATTGTAGTATTTTTAATTCGAAAAATATGTTTTAAACATTATTGAAAAGTATGAAAAAGTGTTAAAATTTTTCTGTATACAAAACTAAAATGTGCTGACAACTGTTTAAGTACATTTATACCGGTAAATTGGGTGATTTTACATTGGTTTCTCTATTTTTCTACTAAAAAAAAATCCGTGTTTGAACCAAGGTTCTAAAGGATCTCCTCACAAAATTTTACTTAAATATATCCAGCAGCACTAACGTGAGACAGATAAGAATTAAATAAATAGGTATTTTGTATTCCAAATCAATTATTGTCTTCATTATTTTCCTTAAATATTTCATGTACTGAAATTATCTTTTTACAGTTTTATTATAGATTTACATTTAAATCTTTAAATAAATAATTTCTATTTTATATTTTTATTGTTCTTTTCGTTTTTCATAATAAGAGATTTTAAGCACTTAATATTTTACATGTCTTATAGTACTGACATCACTACACTGTTTATTGTCGCCAATAAAAATAAAAATTATGCTCTAGACACATTCGAGACAGCAGCTACCGACTGCAAAATGTTAGAATTAGAATGCATGTGTTTCTATGAGAATGATTAATTTATTGACAGCAAGGCAACAAGACGGCAGGTTGTTGTCTGGGATGAATTCGCCGCTGCAGTCATATTAAACTAATTTCTATTTTTATTGGCGACAAGAAACAGCTGAGTGATGTCAGTACTATGAGACATGTAAAATAATAAGTGCTTAAAATCTCTTATTATGAAAAACGAAAAGAACAATAAAAATATAAAATAAAAATTATTTACTTACGGATTTAAGTATAGATCGATAATAAAACTGTAACAGGATAATTTCAGTACATGAAATATTTAAGGAAAATAGTGTTGCTGGTGAAGACAATAATTGATTTGGAATACAAAATACCTATTTATTGAATTCTTATCTGTCTCACGTGAATGCTGCTGGATAGATATGAGTAAAATTTTGTGAGGAGATCCTATAGAACCTTGGTTCAAACACGGATTTTTTTATTCGTAGGAAAATAGAGAATCCAATGTAAAATCAACCAGTTTTACCGGTATAATTGTACTTAAACAGTTGTCAGCACATTTTAGTTTTGTATATAGAAAAATTTTAACACTTTTTACATACTTTTCAATAATTGCTTAAAACATATTTTTCGAAATTTGAATTTAAATAAAATTAGAAATGCAACACCGACGAATTAAAAATATTACAATTGCTATGGCGAAAGTGTACGAAGAATAATTGTAAAAATTTCTGAGGAATGTATTAAGATGTACATAAAACTAAAATTCCTTTTTTGTGTGGACAACATTTAGTTAAAAATTTACTTCTGTTCTTAGTACTTGCTCGTTGAAGTACTTATATTAATTTTAATTGTAGTATGGGATATCTGTAAATACATAATACGATTGGTTTTAATATATATCAAAAACTGTTGTTTTTAGTATTTTTTATTTTAGTGGACAAAAAACTACGTGACACACACTACTGTTTTTATTATTGCTTCTGAGAAATACTTCTATGTATTTGCAATCATAAAGACAATCCAAACGAATTATTCTACTCTTTAAATAGCCTCTTATAAAATAGTTAAAACATTTTTTTAATTATAAATCGGAGCTGGTTCTTTAAAAATCGCTTAAATAACATCACTGAAATACAGTTAATTCGTATTTTTATTATGTAGCTGCTGCCTTCAAAATAATAATTTAGCTGCGTACAAGGCGACAAATGTTGCTAGCGTCATTTGCTGTCGTGCGTTCGTGTTTAGAGCATTAGTTTAATTTGACTGCAGCGGCGAATTCAGTCCAGACAACAACCTGCCGCCTTGTTGCCTTGCTGTCAATAAATTAATCATTCTCATATAAACACATGCATTCTAATTCTGACATTTTGCAGTCGGTAGCTGCTGTCTCGAATGTGTTCAGATCATAATAGAACTCATTTAATAGAGTATTTTGATTAAATAGATTGCTCGTCATGTGGGGCAATGCACTTTAAGCATTTATTGACATATGATATATTAAGGCAAAAGAACAGCGTGGTATGTGTATTTAGTCATGCATACATAACACCTCCCCTTTGCAGAAGAATGATCTTGCTATTATGCAGACAACTGCAAGATCATTCCTAACAATTTCCAATGAAATAATTGAATGCTCCGTTGTGTTCTTTTTTTTCTTAGTTTAATTATAATAACGTTGAATTTTGTTTTGTTAATTTAAAGTGTATTGACATACATTTATTTGTTTTGTGTTACTTGATATTTTTGTTTTAATAATAAGAAGTACATTGACACACATTTGTTTATACTACATTTTTTTTTTTTCATATACAGATATATGGTTATATTTTTTTTTGTTACTATAGGTCAGTTATATGCATTATAAATACTTTTAATACATTCTTTTGTAATAAATTTTAATTTTTATAATAATTAACTAAAAGTAAAATTTTAGGGGATCCGCCTAATTTTAAACTGGAATATTAATATTTAATTTTTGTGAAATATTTTTATTCTGTTCTTATGAATAGTGGAAGTTTTGTTATTCTTTAATCTTATTACTACATTTTTATCTTTTATTTCTACGACCTGAAAAGGCCCTATGTATAAGTGATCTAATTTGTTGCCAGGTGAGTTCTCCACCAAAACAATGTCATTTATTTGTATGTCTTGTGGGTGTGCCGTTTTGTCATATCTTTCCTTTTGTCTATTCTTAGTTTTCTCAATTAATAGTCTGGCTCTTTCATGTGCCAATTGTAGTCTATATTTAACCTCTCTATCATAAGCTTCAATGTTGTATATTGGGTCCACCACCCCCTTTAAAAGAAAGTTGAGCGGTGTGGGTGGTTTACCAAACACCAGTTCAAATGGACAGTAACCACGTACTGATGACGGGGTTGTGTTGTAAGCGAATTCAAAGATAGGTACCCATTCGTCCCAATCTGTTCTGTCTGATGATAAGTAAGTTCTCAGGTACTCGTTTAGCGTTCTATGAGATCGCTCAACTGCACCTAAGGTTTCGTGGTGATATGCCGTAGAGTGTAGTTGCTCTATTCTAATCAATTTGCAAAGTTCTGCAAGTACATGATTTTTATATTTCGTGCCCATATCTGTAAGCAGAGTTTTCATGGGCCCGAATTTTAATATACATTTCATAAACATAGCCTTTGCTATGGTTTTTGCAGATTTATCGGCTATAGGAACGGCTATTAGATATTTTGATAGGTCACATAGTATGGTTATGGCATATTCATTACCCGTATTAGATTTTATAAATGGGCCTATCGTGTCTACAATGACTATATCGAAAGCTTTGGCTGAGGTTGGTGTTATAGCCATATTCCCCCTATATTTAGGACGTATTTTGTTTAATTGACAGTGTACGTAATTTTTAACGTAGTTTGTTAACTGTGTGGTTATATTCTTCCAGTAATAGTTTCTTCTTAGTTTTTTTAATAATCTAATGATCCCTGGGTGGCCACCAAGCAGTGGATCATCATGGTTTACCTTTATTATTTCCTGTTTTTCTGCTTCATTTGTTATTACACTTACTCTTGGGGTTAGCGCTATCTCTAATTTTTGTAGTTTATTGTTCGCAATCTCTTTGAATTCATTTACTCGAGTATTTTTAAATATTATATCTCCTAGCGATAGTTGCAACTTTTGAATGCCCTCATTATTAGCTATCTTTTCGAGCCTTGGCAGAAATTGATCTAAATCAATCCTTCCATTAATAATAAGGTCATCCATCGCGATTTTTGTTAAAACACGTTTACCTTTTATTAGTGAACACCTAAATGCATCTAATTTTGTTGTAAACTTTAAACGAACTAAATTTCTCACGTCATTTTGGTTAATAGTTTCATATACACGTGGTTTAGGGATTGTTTGAGTAGTGTTATTAGTATCCGTATCATTTATATTAGTATTATTATTAGTTTTGTTTTTATTTTGTAGTCGTGTAGTGACTTTTAATATATTAATGTTTTCACTCATATTTTTAATGTCACTGAAGTTCATACATGATAGAGCATCTGCTCCGCAGTTTTGTTTTCCCAGTATATATTCTATAGAGAAATCATATTCCTCGAGGTTTAATCTCATTCGCGTGAGTTTAGATGAGGGATTTTTCATTGAAAATAAGTATACCAATGGTCTATGGTCACTTCTTACTAAGAATTTTCTTCCGTAGACATAAGGCCTAAAGAAATTTATGGCCTAGTGTATAGCTGTCAGTTCCTGTTCAATCACTGATTTGTTAGATTCACCTTTCGTAAAAGCTCTGGAGGCGAATGCCACGGGCAATTGAATACCATTGTAGTCCTGGCTAAGGATGGCTCCACAGGCGTTTTTGCTTGCTTCCGTTGTTATGCAAAATTGCTTTTGATAGTTTGAATATTGCAGTATTCGTGGCGATAGTAGAGAATTCTTGAGATATTGAAATGCATTTTCACATTCTTCTGACCAAATAAATTACGTATTTTTCCTTGTTAATCTTGTGAGATGAATTGAGTGTTACGCAAAGTTTTGTATGAATCTTCGGTAATAGTTACAGAAGGCAATAAATCTTCTTGCATCATCGGCGTTTCTGGGTGTAGGGTAATTTTTTATTGTTTCAAATTTTCCATCGTCCGGGCAAATGCCCTTGTCAGTACACTTGTGACCCAAAAAGGTCACCTGATGTTTGAAAAATATACACTTGTCAGGATGTAGCTTCAAATTGAATTTTCTGCATATATCAAAAATATCTTTAAGGTTCTTAAGCATATGATTTTCTGAGCATCCAAGGACAACCAGGTCGTCCATATATAGAAATGCTTGAGATGGTTTTAGCCCAGCAAAGGCCAATGACATCATACGTTGAAGAGAATTAGGTGCAATTTTAAGTCCGTATGGTAATCTCTTAAATCTGAAGGAACCAGTGTTGGTTGAGAAAGATGTAATATCTCTAGAGTTATCTTCTAGCCCTATTTGATGAAAACCCGACATTAGGTCAAGACAAGAAAAATACTTGGCCCTTCCTAGTTGATCTAAAATAACGTCAATTCTGGGAAGAGGGAATTTGTCAGCTATCAGCTTTTTGTTAACCTGCCTGTAATCAATGACGAGTCGCCATCTTTTTTCGGTACTATTTGGAAGAGTTTTTTTCGGAACGAGCAATATCGGACTGTTAAATTCTGACATGGAGGGTTCTACTATATCATCGTTGATAAGTTTTTGCACCTGGCTATTTATCTCCGATTTTTGGATTTCCGGGATTCTATAGTTCTTTATGTATACTGGTGTATCATCCTTTAACCTAAGTTTCTGTTCATAAAAATTATTGCATGATATTTTTTCAGACTCCAGACCGAAAACATCTGGTTAAATTGTCATGTGCGAAAGTAGGGAAGTTTGCTTGTAATTTTTCCAAAACTCTCCTTTTTCTTGTTTCACTGTTCATATTTCGGTTTACCGGGTTGTGCACTATATGGTAATTCTTCAAATTTTCTGTTGTGATTTTTGTGTTAGAAATGAATGCATTCCTATCTGTAGTGTTAATAACACGTGCATAAGGTGATTTATTGGAGGTAATAGTGTTAGCAATAAATATTCCGGGAGCGATTTACTGATTGGGGATAAACACATAATTATCCTTTGCCCCTACAGTCAATCTTCTAATTACCTCACTTCGTGCCGGTATTGATGAGAGATACTCCGAAGAAGGTTGATTCCTCAAGTCGAAGATTATTTCATTTTGATGGTCATTCGGTCTTAGGACCAGCAATTGTCTACTCGCACAAAAATCAAGGGTGCAATTAAATTTTGTAATAAAGTCAAGTCTCACGATTTCATCAGTGGGTATTGGGCAGTTGTCATCAACGATATGAAAATCATGTTTGATGAGAGCATCTTCTTTAATCAAATGGCCTATAATTTTTCCTTTTGTATAGACTGGGTTATCGCCTATGCCCGTAAGCTTGCTTTTATATGAAGGATCTATATTTTCTTGTGTTCTGATGCAACTATATTTTACCGCCGATACGCTTGCACCAGTGTCTATTAAAAATGTATTGATATCATTGCTTAGTGTGTTTCTAATTGAGCAATAGCTTGATAAGTTTAGGTTTAGGTGATAAATTTTACCATTATTTAGAACTGCGGATCTAATGCTATCGTTTGTACTACTATTGTAATTTAGTTCTCCCCCAGATGGGTGCTGCTGGCGTCGTTGTCGTTTCCCTGTTCGTCACTATTAATTATGCGAACATTTCTGTTAGAAATAGGAGATCTGTTGTTATTGCGTGTGTTGTAGTTAAGAGCGTAATTACGGCTATTATTGTAATTGTTATTGCAGCGGAAATAGTTATTATTGTTGCGTGTGCGATTATTATTGGAACGGTTATTTGCATAGTGCCGGTAATTATGACTACCTCGATTGTAATGATATTTGTTGCCTCCATACCGGTTTGGGAATCGGTTGCGATATCCTTGGCTTTGGTTTGGGGTAAAATGCAATAAATTTGCTGGATTTTGTTCAGGCTGTGAGCTAAGTAATTTAGTTACTACCTGCTCTACATTCGTAAATGTACCCGCTTCTATGATAAGTTTAGTTCTGTCTGAATTTACATTTTTTACTACTGATTTAACTGCAGCTTGCAACGCATATTTGCTCGCGGTTTCTTCGGACAGACCGTCAGCAATATAAGCCGTGTTTAGGGATTTACATAAGTTTTCAATTTCTTGGGCGTAAACCATGGTGCTCTTACCCAATTGGCGTGTAGCCATTAATTTTGAAGTAATAATTTCAGGTGAATCACCCTTTATATTTGCCTTAAGTTTATTTATGATCTCAACAATAGTGTTGAGGCCATTTATTTGCGTCCGCGTATTTCCACTTATTTTAGTGTGTATTAGTTGCACCGCTAATTGTTCGTGAGTCTCCTTTACGCTATTTAGAAGTATCAGTGCATCCAAAAATTTCTGAAGATTTTCAAATCTTCCATCGAATTCTGGCAAAATGTTTGACGATAAGTCAATGAATTTGGTAACATCCATTTTTGCTCCTATTTGGGTTTCTCTGTTTGTCGCATGCAAGTTGTTTTTCCCTTGCTCTATTTCTGTCTCACTATCTATTTCTTCCTGATCACTATCTTCCGTTTCTGTTATATCTTTGTTGACTTCGCTACTCAGATTTAGAGGCACTTTAATGCTTATGTTGTATTTATTAAATATTTTTATCAATTTATCCCTTAATTTTAGGAATATTTCGTCAGCTTTTTCTCTGTGGGATGTCGTGTATATATTGTAGTGTCTATGTAGCTGAGCCCTAATAATGTTAAATGTGTCTATTAAAATGTTAACATGTTTGTTTAATGTCTCCTCCTTTATTGTCCTTTTCTGAGTTATACATTTAAAAGATTTGTTAAATTCCTCTTCCAGTGGTTTTATATTTTCCAATATCTTTTCCCATTGCATTATTAATTATATTTGTCGTCTATTGAAGGTTGTATATATTAGTGTGGCAACTAAACCAACCATCAGCAAAACAAACAACACTGTCATTATTACCTCAAAATTATCGAATTTGTCATCTCTGGCTTCATTTGGTAATTTGTTCGTATATGAATTTATAGTCTCTACGAGTTCCTTATTATTCTGTTCATTGTCACCGGTACTTTTTCCTACTTCGTAACCTGCTATGGCTATTGGAATTGTTCTTAAAATATTTTTCCACCAAGTCATATTGTTTTATACTAAAGTAGAAGCTAGAGGGTCCCTTAGGAATCGTAGCTCTTTCTATAAGAAATTTGTAATATATATATATTTTTTTTATAATTTTGTAATATTTTTATTATTTTATTTTTATTTAAAATTTTTCGTTTGTAGATATTTTTACAATGAGAGAGAAAAAAAAATAGTTACTATACATAAATTAATAATGATTCTATTATAAATAATGTAATGTAGATAATTATTAACATATATATCTCTTATGTATTATTCACGCTGTGTACCTTAAATGCTGCTCCTAGGTGTCCTCATATGGTATTCTGCTCCTAGGTGTCCTCATGTTGTTTAAGATTGTTTCTTCGCTTTTCATAATTGTGTTGAAATTAGTTCAATTTTCATTTTGTTTTAAATTCAATTGGTTCTATTCACATTTGTTTTGTTTGGCTTTGCTGTTTTTATTTTTATCTTCTTTTTTTTACTGTTTCTTCATTCCTTGTTTTTTTTTTTTTTTTTTTTAATTTTATGAAGATGTTCTTTTAACGTATATGTATGTTTGTTATTTTTTCTTTCATGACAAGTTTAATATTTTAGTAATGTTTTAAGTTACACCATACACATCACTATAAATCTTCGTCCTCAATCTAAAATTTTCATTTATATTTTTATAATAACACAAGACTGTATTAAAGTTTTACTTATATACTTTTTTTTGACAGTTATCAAATAAATAACTAAATTCGTATAATATTTAGTCATGTGGATTGTAATCACTAACACTTTAAAGAAATTAATTCGTCCAAAGTTAGATTTTTAATTTTAAATTTTTAATTTTAAGTTTTAAAACCTCTTAGCACTGTCACGGTCGCCATGTAATGTTTTTATTTTTAATTTAATTGAAAAGCGTTGTCATTAATGGTTTAAAATATATATGCTTTATTAGTTCACTACTGTCTTAATACTAATCTTAACATTATTCTAACTTAAGCTTATATTTGATTGGGAGACGTAATGCATACATGAGTCATGTACATAAACGTCTAGCATTAACAGAATGCCACACATGTAGGTCATTCTGAAATTAATCCTCCGCTACCAATTGCTAACTTACTAGCAATTCATAGGAAAGGAATGCAAACAATTTGAAAGACGAGAATACTAGAACTCATTTAATAGAGTATTTTGATTAAATAGATTGCTCGTCATGTGGGGCAATGCACTTTAAGCATTTATTGACATATGATATATTAAGGCAAAAGAATAGCGTGGTATGTGTATATACTCATGCATACATAACAAGTGTAAGAAAACTAAAGTAAGAGAGCCAAAAACCTCTTATTTTTTTTACAACAAACACACGTAATAATTCTATTGTGACGTAGATGCGCAGTAGAAATATTTTTTGAACGGCTGAATGCGCAATCTTGTTTTCTTGATTCATGATCTTATATCAGAAACACAAAAGTACTCATCTATACGCACTCATAAGAGTAGACACACAAAAACTGATATAAACAGATATATCTGTGCACGTCTTTAATATATATATTTATGTTTGTGTTACTCACTTTACTAATATTAGTGTTGCAACATTTAATTAAACGAATAATCGAGTATCCGTGAAGTTTATTTTTATCCAGATAAACTTACTTCAATTTTTTTCGGTTTTGAAGTGAATTTCATGAAATTGAATATAAATTTTTATCGGATTAATTTATCGGATAGAACTAAAGTAAAGAATACTGAGAAAATTACACCAAATTTAATTGTTGCAGAAAATTTATTTTTTATTTTAATTTTATTAAAAGTGCCTTTACACTGTGCCTGATATTTTTCTGCGAAATATTTTTAAATTTAATCCGAATAACTGCAATACAGTGTAAGCTCACTTTGACAATTTTTAATACTTTCTCGTTCTCAGAAAATTTATTGCTTTAATAATAAAATATAGTGTGAATAGAGGAGTATACTTGATTTTTCCCCGTTTTTATCAAAATTTAGTATTTCTTATTGAAAAACGTTTTTTTTTTTCTTATAACTCCGTTTGAAATTAAATCTTACGTCGGAAGGGGGTTGCGAAATAACGAAAGGTTATGTGGTTGTTTTTGTATGTTTCGCGACAAAAGCAATACATCTTGAGGCGACTAACGATATGTCGTCTGAAACGTGCTTAGTCGCATTTAGTAGATTTTTCTCGCGACGTGGTTGGCCATCCCATTTATATTCCGATAATGGCACTGCGTTTGTTGGTGCTTTAAATTTACTTGAAGCTGATAGAAAAACATTTCTCTCTGCCCTGAGAGAAAAGGTTCATGCTCTACACAGCTTAAGTGCGATTGAATGGCATTTCATACCTCCAGGTGCACCACACATGGGTGGTCTTTGGGAGGCTGGTGTCAAAAATTTCAAATGCTCAAAGGTTTACATATGAGGAATTTACGACCATGCTCACTCGAATAGAAGCATGTTTGAACTCAAGGCCCACAGTGAGACAACGCCGGCAAAAAATACAAAGAGTCAATGTAGAGCTCTGAAATTTTGCGCAGGTTATTTTTAAGGGAATTCCAGTAAAAAAAAAAATTAAAAAAATCCGCCCACTTTGACGCCCTCCTCCCATACAATCGAAAGTTGTAAAATGCCGTATTGTCCATAATACTTTAGGTATAACTTTCAATTTTGGTACACTTGAATGTTATACCGCTACAAACATTATCGGAAAAAAATTTTGAACATCGGCCCACTTTTACCCCCTCTCCACCAATCCCCCCATCCATACAACCTCATAAAAAGTGCCATATTTTCTAATATATTTTAGATTCAACCTTCAAATTTGATATTATTGTAATTTGCAATAACCCGCCCACTATTACCCCCGCCCACTATTACCCCCACCTCCCACTAAAATGCAAAAAAAAAGAACCATTTTTATTAATGTTTTTTTTCATTCTATCAATAAATTTTTAACATCATCATGGTATTCTAATTTTTTCAATTTCATTCTCATTCTAAATGAATTTATATAAGGATCTGATGATATTTGCAAATAGTGCATTACATCTTCATTCGTAGAAATACGTGAATTTTTACGAGAATGGAATAGCCTGCAGTTTCTATACTCCTTATTCATTTCTTCTTGCGCTTCTTCGGATAACATTCCTGTAGGAACAAAATAAAGTTAATATTAAATAAAATTTAAAGAAATACTTTCAAAAATAAAAATTGCAAACAAACCTATTGGCAATATAGCCTCAGATATCATTTTGCTGCCGTGAATGAGAACTTTATAGATAGTGATAGGCATGTAATACCAGCCATAATGTTCTAAATACAATTTTGCAGTGTCCATACAATACGTATGGAATTTACCAGCATCTATATTTTTACTAGTATTTATAGTATTTAATATAATTTTAAAGAAAATAATAATGTAAATAAAATAAAATATAAACAATAAGTGAATAGTTGTAAACAATTACAATTGTAGTTTTTTGTATGTTTAAAGTACTTTTGCAAACTTTTGCTATACTTTCTGAAACTTCAACCTTTCATTTGATGTAAGTATGCACCTAAGGCGAGGGCTGCTCTATATTTCCCAGTCTATTGAAAATGCAAAATTTTTAATTTTTGACCACAATTCTGTTGTTAAAAAAAAAATAAAAAAAAAATTATTTCTTTTTTTATCTACTTTTTCTACAACAACTAAATCAATTAAAAAATACTTTAAAGTTTTACTTATTATGTATTTGTTTATTAATAGGCTTTTGAATATTACATATTGAACTAACATATTTCAAGCGCGTTGGCATACCTCAACTTTGACTTGCTCTAGGCGAAAAAGTAATGAAGTTATGAGGCTGAAATTTCAGGGAATTGTTGCTCATTTACCTGTTAATATACTGTGAATTTCGTTCAAATCGGACGACACGAAAAAAAAAACATTTTTTGCCGCGTTACTATAGGGCTGTCTCACTCTGAGGCCTCTTTGCCTTATGAATGATAGCCCCTATGATGTCACTCCGCTAACAGATGGCAATTTGCGATTCGGTGGAAGGAAAAGTACTTGAAAGAGCTTCACAGACGTGTGAAGTGGAATTATCCCAAAAGGGAGTTTTAAATAGGAGATGTTGCCGTTATCCGTCAAGACAACTTACCACCGAATGAATGGAAGTTGGGACGTGTAGAGAAAGTTTACTTAGGTACTGATTCTAAGCCTCGTGTTTGTAATTTAAGAACAGCTTCAGGTATTTTAACTCGTCCTATTGTCCTTGTTCTGTTACCCGTATCAGAATAGCTTTAACCCGTTTTTTTATCTTCCATTTTCTTCTCTTTTTCGTTTAATAGCAAAATGGCTGAATCTCGTCGCCTTGAGGTACATCGCCCATTGAAAGTCGACGTTCCCAGGACCGGTAAGTTGCACGAACACTTCGGAAATGCTACCGTTTCAAAAGAATGACGATCGATGAGCGCATAAAAATCGTGAAAAGGCTCAAATATTGTTTTAATTGTTTTGCACCATACTATGCTTCACCGTTTTAAACGCCAAGGAACATCTAATACTACATCGACGCCACAGCAAAATAGAACGAAGTATAAAAAGAGGGTCCCAAAACAAGCGAATAAACACCATGCGCAGCGCAGGGAACGACACCGGCGGCAGATTCAGAGCCACCAGCATTATCAACAACAACAACAACAACAACTATACTACCAGCCAAATCAGCCGAATTACGGAGGTTATCGTGGCCAACCCGCCACTATCGTTATTAATGTCCAGTCAGGAAATATTGTATAACATTTTTTTTATTTATTTATTATTTGTTAATTACTTGTAAGAAGAATGAATTTGTAAAATGAATTTTTGAAATTGTATATTTATAATAGTTACGTGTGCGTTTTTTGCTTAGATCCTCTTGTTGCAGTCGTGCAAGGGGGGCGGGATGTTTAGGCGCAAAGTAAAGAACTCACCTATTGTAAGCTTAACGAAATTCTTTTTTGCTACTTCACATCTTTTGTTAAGCTACATTTCATACTCTTATATATCCCGCTCAAGGTACGTTACACTTTTCAACCCCCAAATATAAAAATAATATTAAATAAAAAGAAGTTTTATAACGTTTAAACAAAATTCCTAATTTTTTCGTTTTATTTCTTTTCTATATAATTTTCGAAACAAAATTATTTTACGAGAAAAACAAAGTATATGGCCATACTTTCTAAAATTCATAGACGGACGATAGAAATCTACAAAGAACCTTTATTACCAACTCCGCTATAACAATAAGTATAAAATTAGGACTTGGAAAGAAACGGGTGTCCCAATAGTTGATGTAATTTGATGTACGTGGCCGAACTTAAAAGAAAACTGTATTGCTAAGCACGCTATATCGACGAGTTCATAACTTAAATTTAGAACCGTTATAGACAAATGCTTGCAAATTGGACAGCATATCGATTGCAATGGCCGTTATAGAAACAAGTATCAATATTAGAAATTATAGATTAAGGGTTCGCCAGTATATGGCCATACTTTTTAACAGTTGTAGACAGACGCTTGAAATTTACAACGAACCTGTATTGCTAAGTCCGCTTAACAACAATGGGATAAGGTTACATTGTCGTGCTCCGAAGTTCGCTAAAGAATCCCCTATTGCTGGTCTAATTTTTGAAAATTCGTGTTTTTCACACGGCCAGTTTTATGTGGCTCTCTCCCGAGTTGGCACGCCAAAAAAATTATACGCTTTTACACCAAATAAAAAAACAAAAACATTGTCTATCCGCTGGCCTTAAGGTGAAGTAATAAATAAATATAATTTCCAATTTGCCTTATGAGCCCATATCTACACCATATGTAAGTCATTCTGTAAGAAATCTGTATGAAAGGTATTCTATGGATTTTTTATTGAAAAGCCGTAAATTTTGTTAAAAGTTCAATTTAAATCATGTGGTAATACAAAACTAATGTTTGCTTAGGGCCAACAACGCGGTCCGGATCAGCTGGTTTATAAATAAGTACGTTTGTTTATTTTCGTCATAAATAAAATAAAAAGTATTGGAATAATGAGTTCTATAACAAGTTTTTTACGTTTTATATGCATCATTATTCATACAAATTTGTCTTAATTTATTTTTATTTAATTGAATAAATCAAGTTTATCCCATTAGCTCCAAATGAAATAAAAAGTTGTCCGGGGTTCAGAAATAGTAATTTTAAGGAGAAATTTGTTATGTGATAAATCTTGGGAAACTTCATATTTTCAGAGTTACGTAACCCTAAAGTTTTTAAAAAATATGCAACAATTCAAATATTCTTTGACGGAATGGGCCAATATGGGTACTATAGGAAAGCCTTTAAAGTGAATTATCAGGATCCTCCCAAAATGAGGTTAATATGTTTTTGTAAAAAAAATTTTTTGAGTTTTTATGTTTTTTTGCCTTATTAATTCAAGTAAGTTCTCATTTGTTCAATTTGGCTTTTCGTATAAGACTCTGAGGTTTTCTTTGCAAAATTTGGGGAGAAGCCGCTGATGAGCTATGTGAGCAGTAGCAAAATGGCCATATGGATATACTTTCCCCGCAGTAATACATTTCACTTTTTGTTTAAAATGATATAAATTTCATGAGAATATCATGAAATAATTATATTTGAAAGAATCTACCCATGAATTAAAACCTTTTTGGAACTATACGTTCTCAGTTTTTAATTTAACATTTATTTATTTTTTTAATTTATTTAAATGTGATGCATAAGCAATTAAAATTTTGAATACAGTAGACGATCGGAACTCGAATTTCTGGACGGTTTGTTGTATAATTTTTTTTTTTTTTTTTTTTGTCTATGAATAAAAGGAGTAACTGATTTAGTGTCGCTGGATACGTACGTATTTTTCAATGTCTGCGAATTCCTGTTCAATAGTATCTGAGGGTGATTTTATTTATGGTTCTATCAAAGAAATAGTGGCCAGCAGTGTCGTCGTTGTGATAATGATTTAGAATTTCTTTTCGTTTATTTGTGAGCGTTACAAGAGCATCATCAGAGTCCTCGTTATTGTAGCAGTACAAAACTCCATTGTTCATTAAAAAACCTTTTCTGGACCAGTATGGAATATCTTCGCTGTTGTTTTCAAAGCACTCCATATTTTTTTTAAGATTTGGATCTTTTTGTTGACTCTCTTATCTGGCTGGCATTCTTTTTAGGCATTTTAATAGAAAAAGAGCAGATTTCACATAAGCTCGCTTCCTCAATGCTTTTCTTCACATGGTGGCCTGGATAAAGTGTCAGCGATGACGTTGGTTTTTCCAGACGATTGCAATGCCAAATGCTTATAGTAAAAGGGCCTACCGAGCAAGGCGACTTAATATTCATCAGACATTTCAATGATTGGTGGTCTGTAATTAGTTTCACAGAGGCTCCTTCAATGTAGCCACGAAATTTTTGAACAGCCCATACAATGGCAAGGGCTTCACGTTCTATGGCCGAAGAGTTTTTTTCTGGATTTGACATCTGCACACTCCCCCTGGAGTAAAACTGCCCCAATAGCGTAACCACTAGCATTCGTCTGTAGTATGAAGGGCTGACCATCCACAGCTTGTTTTAATATAGGTGGCAATGTTAGCAACATTTTTAATTTTTCAAAGGCTTTGTTTCGAGGCCCAACACCATACGGCATTCTTCTTGGATAATGCTGATAATGGTTTGGACACGTCGGCAAAGGATGGGATGAAACGGCGGTAAAAGAACATGCTTGTAAGTAGGGAAGCAGTTATTTCACATTTTTAGGCTCTTTCCGCTGTCGTAAGGCTGACAGGATCTATCATCGTACACTGAGGAGTGAGTATATGTCCCAAATATTTGAACTTGCTGCAACAGAATCAACACTTCTCCAAATTAACTTTTAACCAATGGCATCCTGGTAAACTTTTAACAAGCCAAATGGTGTGACGAATGAAGTTTTGTTCTGATCATCGGCGTGGACACCAATCTGCCAATAGCCACACTGAAGATCAAGCGTGGAGATAAAGCTGGTAGCCTTCGCCTCGTGCAGGATGTCGTGCACTCTTGGTAATGGGTAACGATCTTGCCTGATGATGGCATTCAGCTCACGGTAATCGATACACAACCGAATTCCATCAGTCTTCTTTCGTTTAATAACCGAAGGATTAGCCCAGGTTGACTGACACTCAACAATGACTCCTAGTTTGAGCATTCGTGTGACCTGATCTTTCAGAGTGGTTTTCCTGGTTGGTGATAATTGATATGGAGGAATTGCAACTGGTTCCTGATCATTAGTGTGTGGACCGCAAAGGGAGTAGCTGCAGTTGGTTTTTTAAAGAGATTTTTATAGGTAATCAGCAGTTGTTACAATTCCGTTCATTCTTCGCTGGTAAGCCCAGTACCATCAGAATCTTTTAAAAAGCGGATGCCTAATGAGTAAAGCGGCATAAATACTTCAGCGAAGTAATTTCCTCTGTCTGATTTTTTGATCTTAATGGCAAGTCCAAATAATCTGGAAACCTCTTTAGGAGTCCTTTCTCCGACTGGGATTGCATCACGAAATATGTTTTGGATGGCATGTAGTGAGCAGTCATTTGAAGGTTTAGAAGTATTTGACGGTGGTGAAATCGCCCTTTTCTCCTCTACAAAACTCACAAACTTTGACACCTTCATTAGTAATATCCAGGTTGAAAACTCCTAAAGGCTTTGTAAATAGAAATCTGGTCTTTTGGTGAACCTTCAAAGTACCAGCATCTCTGTGCCATGTTCAAGACGGTTTCTGCCTGTTCCAAAAAGTCTGAACCAAGAAGGGTACAACTTTCTTCTGCATTTGGAATGTAGACAAGGCGAATTTTCTGGACTCGACCGCCAATTTTTACATCTCAAATGGTATGCAATACCTTTCATATAGTATTAGATGCATTAGCCAAGGTGACTTCAGCTCTGACTTCTTGAAAGACGCAACCATTTTTAATAAGATTTTTCTTCAAATTAAGACTAGCAACACTTGCCTTGGTACCTGTATCAAACATAGCTTCCTCTTTTGGGCCAAAAGTTTCGATGTGTGTTTTTGGTAAGGCGTGGCCTATAATAGTTGTTGCTATTGTATGAAAGGATAAGTACTCAGGGCTGTCCTTAGCATGATTGCTACAGTAAGGACAATTAGGTCGATATACCCCAAGAGCACTGCATCCATAATATGAGAATGTTGGTTTTTTAATTGCGGCAGTGGGCGGTTGCATTGTTTGTTTTTGATTTTTAACTTGTTTGGTTTGTTTTTCATCTCTCTTCTTTTTCTCCACACTGTGGCCTTTAACACGACAGAAAGAGCAACGATTATTTGCTGTTGTCTCTTGCTTAACCTCAGTGCTTGTTGCTGGGCGAGCCTCTGGTAAAAACATTTCTGCTTCTCGGCTGGCAGAAATGATGTCGGCAAATGTTTTTATGTTGTCTAGGCGAACACGTTCTCGAATGTTAATATTCAATAGCCCACAAATCATGTTGATTTGGACACTTTTAGCTTTGAAAACAGCAGTCTCTTCTTGCATACAAAACTGTCGGTCGGATCTTTCCTTTGCTCTTTTGCCTCAAAAATATTGGCAAAAATACGCCAATCAGGTATTGGTAGTGAAAATGTGTTGCGTATGAGCGATTTCGCTGCTTCAAAACTATTCACACCATCTTTGACGCCAATCCACCACGTCGCCGCATAGTCCTCAAGCAGCAGGGCCGTTCTTCTAACTGTGCCAGCGTCAGTTAAAATAAATGTGTGCTTCTTCAGTGTAGCGTGTAAGTAGGTTTGCTAATTATTGTCACAAAAACTAAACACATGCTTTAGTTTTCATGCAACTGGCTTCGTATGCGTATGCAACTACCTTAATGCGACATTGCTATTGAATGTTATATCATATTGTCGCAGTACCAAAGACAATAAATAAGCAAGGATGTTGCACTTTGAACATTTAAAAAAGAAGATATTATGAGATGTCTCACGATAACGGTGATAAGGAACAAAAGGGAAAATTCCAGCAATCCGGCCTCATTATAGATTGAAAGCCATCCGATGGTAAAGTATTATGTCAATAGGGAAAATAAAACAAAAAAAGCACCTACAACTTGCATCTGAATCGGATTTGACTTTTTCATATTCAATTGTAAAAAATGTTTATTAGAAATAAAGATCAAAATAAACACAAATAAAAATTTTGCTATGCATTAGCATCTGATATTGATGGCCTTGTAATGTATCATATTGCCATTTGGTTTTGAGTATCTATGCATTTTGTTTTTTTTTTTTTTTTGAGGTAATTTTTCCATTATTCTTTTTTTCAGTTTTATATTATTTCCAAGTATTTATTTTATATTATTTCCAAGTAAAATTTTTATTAAGTTCATATGTAAGTGCTTTTAAAAGTGAAGTGTTTGCGGCATTTTTTGTGGTAAAGAGTTATATTTTAGTAAATCAAAATAATTAAAAAAGAAAAGGGACTGCTTTATTTTTATTACATATGGCTATTTTTGATAAATTAACAATATTGGCCCATATTAAAATCAAACACTAACGTCGGATTCTCTTAGAAACTATTTTAATTTGTAATTAACTTTTTGTAATACTAGTCGTATAGTTAAAAATAAAGTATATTTTAAGTTGAACCGGCTTTAACTGGGTGACACCTAAAATAAAAAAAAAATGTTTGTACACAATGCGTAACAAGATTCAATTAAATAGATCATCCATCTCCATCTCTCATCAGGTGCTAGAATTTTTTGTTGAAAATAAAAAACAAGTATAAAAAGTAAAAATTGTAGATTTAGGAAAATAAAAAACTGCAGTTGAAGTATATTTTTGCAAATTAAAAAAAAAATTAAAAGGAATTAATTTCAACAGAAAAACTTGAAATGTACAGTATTGGGCAAAACCTAAGAAACGTTGTCCAATATTAGCTTCTGAGTCAAATTATGTTTGAACGAACATATTTCAATTCAATGTTTTAATGCAGTTTTATTAGTTTCTGTGTCATACAATATTACAAAAAAAAAAAAAAATTGTAATTATCTCTCACCTAACGGTTCTTTTAGTACAACAACAAAAATTACTCAAAAATTCATTGGGCAAAACCTAAAAAACTTTTTGCTTTTGTACAATAAATTTGTTTTATTTTTTAAGAGAACGGTAACTTCTTATTTTTTTCGATGATTTCTTATGAAAAAGTGATCTAGTATGCATTTAAAAGCGTGTAACGAATAAATTTCGCATTTAAAATTAAAATAAAATGCAACGTAAAAAATATTGTGAAGCATTTAAATTGAATGCTATAACGCATTATAATGCAGGCAAATCACAGGCTGAAATTGTAAATTTGTTAAAAGTAAGCAAATCAATGGTTAAACCTTTATAAAGATAAAGGAACTGTACTCAATATTAATCCTGGAGGAAGACCTCGTAAAACATCAGTTCGTGATGATAGAAATATCAAGAAAATAATAAAAAAAACCCCTTCATCTCGTCAAAAAAAATTGTGTCAGAATTAGGCTTAAGTGTTGATGCCAGCACAGTCCGCAGACGGGCGAGAGAGGCTGGATTGAAAAGTTATAAAGCTTCCAAAAAACCTCTTCTTACAAAACGTCACGCAAAAAAACGGTAAGTATTTTTAAGCTTACAAGTCAACCATTAATGCCTGATTTTTTAGGCTCGAATTTGCAAAAAAATATCTTGATTGGCCAGTTAAAAAGTGGAAAAGTGTGCTCTTTAGCGACGAAAGCAAATTTAATTTGTTCAACTCGGATGGCATATGTCGTGTGAGACGCAATACTGGTGAAAGGCTTAAACCCCGATATTGTAAAAAAACTGTCAAGCATGGGGGTGGCAATGTGATGGTGTGGACGTGTTTTTCAGGTCATGGTCTAGGGCCGTTCCACAGAATTTCTACCAAAATGGACAGATTTGTGTATAGGGACATTTTAGAAAATAAGATGTTGCCATATGCCGAGTGGAATATGCCACTTCGATGGGTGTTTCAACATGATAACGATCCGAAACACTCATCGAAGTTGGTAAAGGACTGGATACAATCGAAAGGGATTCAATTGCTTGATTGGCCGGCCCAATCGCCCGATTTGAACCCAATCGAAAATTTATTTTCCATATTGAAGAGGAATGTTGAATCGAAACGATTCTCCAACAGAGACGATTTATTTTCGTGTCTGGAAGATGAATGGATACGCATAGATCCAAAAATAATTGATAATTTAATCAAATCTATGCCGCGCCGCAGTAAAAAAAAATAAGGGTTATTATACAAAATATTAAAAGTTTCTTAGGTTTTGCCCAATGAATTTTAGAGTAATTTTTGTTGTTGTACTAAAAGAACCGTAAGGTGAGAGATAATTACAATTTTTTTTTGTAATATTGTATTACACAGAAACTAATAAAACTGCATTAAAACATTGAATTGAAATATGTTCGTTTAAACATAATTTGACTCAGAAGCTAATATTGGACAACGTTTCTTAGGTTTTGCCCAATACTGTATGTAAATGTCGTAGCATTGTTTTAATAAAGTCGGTGCTAAGTCATTTAAAAACAACTTTAGCTGGTTTTAAATTTAAAACCGTCTTTTACCTTTAAAATATACTTTTACGTGTCTATAGTACACAAAAAGTTTACTTTAAAGAGAAGTGTACTTTAGAACTCGTACAATATACTTTATGACTATGATTATGGGCCATTATGTTTAAAATAAATTTTCATATTCAACAATGTTATTTATATCCTTTAATTCAGAAACTGCCAAGGGTGAAGGATCAAATGATAAAGATTACCGAAGAAACATATGGCACTCTGCATAAGTGCATAAAGACAGGCACTTCCTTCCGCAAGCTTTGATACAATAGGAAAATTAAGAAAAACTAAATAATGTACATATCGCACTTGATCAACAATAGGGTATTAACTCAAAATTTTTGATATATCACTTTTTTCAAGAAATCAGCTAACAACATCAATATCTATCTACTGTAAAAATTTCAACTTTCCGTTTACTCTTTCATCTCGAAAACCACTTTTGAGACCATATTCATGATAATGTAGTGATTACCTTTATTTCAACAAAAAGGTATTATTTCGAGTTAATATAAATGTTAACATGGAACTTATTCGTAAGTTTTCATAAAAAAGGTATTATTTTGAGTTGAGTCTCTTTTCAATTTGGTTTTATTTTGAGTTGATACTGTCTTGTTGATAAAATTTGTTTCATTTATGATCGAAAAATTTCAGAAAAATGGTATTAACTCAAAAAATTTATTTTTTTTTGCAATACTTGCACAGATTTCTAGAAAAAACAATGTAAATATATTTTTAAATGGAATTTGCTTCCTATTGTATATTTGAATTTTTAAATTCTGTTAAAATGTGGCTACAAACAGTTTTTTGATTCTACTGAAAATTTTAAAATTTTGAGTTAATACCCTCTTGTTGATCAAGTGCGATATCATAAAAAAAAATTTTAAGGACGTTTAGTATAAATATGTATGTACATATGTATTATTTTATCAATTATTTTCTTTAACTTTATTTTTTATTTCTCTTATTATAACAATAAATTTAATATATAAAAGTAAAAAATTAAAATATTGAATAAAATAAAGTTCTTAATTTAATATGCGACAGTATAAATACATTCTAAGATCAATGGCATTCAGATACATCTTATTGTATTCCGAATTCACCATAATAGTTGGACACATCCAACCTTTGCTAATAACGTATATTGTGTTGGACCCATCCAGCCTTCGCTTACAATGTATATTGTGTTGGAAAAATTTACGACCTCGGCCATCGCTGTGTAAATGTAATGGGTTTACTGACGGATAGTTATACATATACATGAATATGAACCCAGGACCCCCTACACTCAAAGCACAACCCAAAATACATAAAGAAAATATACCAATCAGACCTGTAGTAAATTACAAGCCTGCGCCTGCATATAACTTGGCTAAACACCTCACCACATTCTTAAAAGAGAAAATGAATTTGCAGAACACATACATGTTATGAAATACACAAGACCTCATAAACAAAATTAAGGACATCAAAATCACTGATAATACGTACACACGAAACTTTGACTATCCTATGTAACACACTTTCTAACTTATACGACAATCAATATATCAACGAAATAATGGATATTGCAAAGACGATATTAAAACAAAACTACTTTAGATTCAACAATAACTTCTATAAACTACCTGATGGACTGGGCATGGGAAACCCAACATCCGCAATCTTCACAGAGATTTTCATGCAACACTTAGAACAACTACACATCAAAAAACTGATGGAAAAACATAAAATAACCCATTACTACAGATACGTAGACGATATTATATGCATCCTAGAAAGAGACAACGCCGAACAAATTCATATAGACTTAAACATAATACACAACAAAATCACATACACAATGGAAAAAGAGCAAAACAGAACTTTACATTATCTTGACATATCAATAATACGAGGAATAGATACCTTAAACTTTGACATTTATAGAAAACTAACCATGACAGACACAACTATCCACAGCTCCTCAAACCATCCTACTCAACATAAACTCGCAGCGTTTAGACACATGATTCACAGACTTAAAATAGTCCCACTCGCTCCAGATAAATACAACAAAGAACTCGATACAATTTGCACTATAGCTAAAAATAACGGTTACAACCACACAACCATCGACAAACTACTCAGACAATACAACAACAAAAACAAGAAGAAAGAAGACAAGGAAACAATCGACACAACACGACGACACATCTTTACTTACACAGGACCAGAAATATATAGATTAACCAACCTTTTCCGAAAAGAAGGTTTACACACAACATTAAAAACGAGCAACACTCTACGTAACAATCTCAAGACATCAATAGAAACAACGGATAAATTTAGCACCAGCGGAGTATACAGACTTACTTGTACTTGCAACCATACATACATCGGACAAACTGGACGAACATTAAAAACAAGGTTTACAGAACACATACGATCATACAAAAGGAAAAGGGAAGACTCCAAAAGGAAATAGATGAATGTATGACAGTATTACACCCAAGTAAAAAAGGACGAAGACTAGACATTCTTGAAAACATGGAAATTTACAAAACACGAACGTTTAACAGAGACATTATTAACGAACAGGTAAACACAACCTCTGACACGATTTTCACACCACTAAAATTACTAAAACACTCTTACAAACGAAAAACACCCATAGACGGTCACACTTACCTATCCAATAATAAAAGACCCAAATATTAACTATTTACCCCAATAAACAAGACAGATATACAGGGAATCTACCTGCATAATACTATTTAAACGGACAAAAATTACCTAAACCCACCACCTTTTATTCTTAACACTATCTATTTTTAACACTATCTCTTCAGTTTTAATAAACACGCGGCTTGAAAATGATGTTATCACATCGAAAGCGCTCGCCGAACATCCAAAGTACACAGCCAGTGACGACGGTTATTACCGAAAATTATAACAACAGTTTATTATATACTGGCGGAATCAACCCAATTAATTTAATACCTTTTCCAGAAAGTTTACACACAACACTAAAAACGAGCAAACACTCTACGCAACAATCTCAGGACATCGACAGAAACAACCGATAAATTTACAGTATACAGACTTACTTGCACCTGCAACCATACATACATCGGAAAAACTGGACGAACATTAAAAACAAGGTTTACAGAACACATACGATCATACAAAAGGAAAAGGGAAGACTCCAATTTCGCAATACACCTTAACACACATGGACACGAACCAAATAGATAAATGTATGACAGTATTACACCCAAGTAAAAAAGGACGAAGACTAGACATTCTTAAAAACATCGAAATTTACAAAACACGAACGTTTAACAGAGATATTATTAACGAACAGGTAAACACAACCTCTGACACGATTTTTACACCACTGAAAGTACTGGAACACTCTTACAAACGAAAAACAGCCCCAGATGGTCAAACTTACCTATCCAATAATAAAATACGCAAATATTAAACTATTTACCCCAATAAACAGGACAAATATCAGGCAATCTACCTGCATAATACCATTTAAACGGACAAAAATTACCTAAACCCACCACCTTTTATTCTTAACACTATCTCTTCAGTATTAATAAACACGTGGCTTGAAAATGATGTTATTACATCGAAAGCGCTCGCCGAAAGTACGAAGTACACAGCCAGCGACGACGATTTTTATCGAAAATTATAACAACTATTTAAAAAAGGTTCAATAGTAATATTGGAAAACGGAAAGCCTTTATTGAATAATTAAGGTGTTTTTTTAATGAATTTTAAGTTAAAAAATTTTTTTAATCTACCTTCATTGTTATAATTAAATATTTATGGTTTTTGTTATTTAGTTGGAATTTACGGCTGACGTTAATGTATCAAACTACACATCTGCACGGATTTAAATTGTTTTTTATAAAAGAAGTCTTAAACACCCCAGCATACAATTTTAGAAAAGGTAATCGAGTGTGGAATTAATAATTTTTGGCGAAGGACTTCTGAAATAGATGACCAATCTAATGATTTTGACAAGGCATTAGACTGTTGTAATCAATTATTTAGAATTGATTATATAGATTAATGTAGAAAATGATGGTGCTCATGTGTACTCTTTTAACTTAAAGAACTAGTTCAATTATTGTGAATGTGTTTTGAAAGTTTTGTAACAAAATTTTTTAATCACAAAAGTATGTCATTATATGGCAAATACATATTTAATTTTTTGCGACAACTTTTGGATGTGGGAAATCAGTCTTAGTAAACATTCGCTGCTATAACATCAATATTCTAAAAAAACTGACAAAAAATCATTAGCTTTATTTGTGAGATTTGTAAAAAAGTATACAATTTTAGTTCAACATTTAGGAGACATATTCGATTACATCATGAGAAACCAAGCTCTTCTTTTAAATGTAAATCATGTAATGCACATTTTTCCGGTTGCTCGGAATGACAACGATACTCTGTAACAAGATGCGGCAACGTCGGTGATACAATTAATAATTATTGCAAGGATTGTAAAATTTATGTTCCTAATAAAAATTGGTATTACTACATCAGCACCAGAGAACGCCACGAGTACACCGCAATCATGAGTATACCGCGTACTTACTCTATATTTTTCATACCCGGGTATTTTAAACACCGCAATAAAAAGTTACGGTTTTTATTTTACCCATCCTTTATTTGTTAAAAGCATATTGCGATCATATCATTGTAAGTATATTTAAAACAAAGAGCGTATAAAACGAATCTCAGTAATATCGTCACCTGTTCAATATGCCTTGGTGTTTTTCATACTCGTAGGCGAGAGTTTTTTATTTCTCTTTTTTTGTTAGTAGCGTTTCCACATTGTGGGTGATAGCAAAAGAAATTTTTGAACCTATTAAAACTTCTTACATATTTAATGAATAAATTGCAATAAAAACCTTAAACTTACAGGCAACAACATTTATAGAAAAACCCACATGCAGCACATACGCAAACAAGGTAGATTTTCATATTCCATTGTTTTGAACAGTTTTTGTACACTATTTAAAGCTTATTTTGTTGCTGTTTTTTATGCATAAATATTTTCAGTTTATATGCCTTGTTGCCATAAACGTGCTACTAACGGTAGTAAGGAACACAAAATGATAAAAAATATAATAAGTTTTAACCCTTTCAGACAATGATGCATCGATTGTGCGGGTGGGTTTCGGTCTCAATATTTTTACCTCTGTTTGCATCGATTGTCCTGATTACTTTCTATATTTGCTTCTCACATTTGTCTTCTGTTTAATTTACCGTTACTTTAATTATTGCGAAACCTTTCAGTCACATTTCAGTCTTAGAATAATGAGCCGCAAAAATAACTAAAAAAATTATAAATTTTAAAATTCCAAACTAATTGAAATCTTTTCATGCAATACAAATGTGTTTTAGTTAAAAACATTATTGAGTGCATCAATTGTGCGCGTCAGACGTGCGTGTCTGAAAATCCTTGAAGGTTATAAAAATGATAAATCTAATCATTGATTATATTTGCATACGCTGTAGAGGCCACATGTTCCAAAAATTATAAACAAATTCCCGGTAGTTTTGCGTCAGGTCTGAAAGGGTTAAAGGAAAATAACTTAATTGTGTTTTGTTTCAAACAAAACCATAGATAAGCGGATATTATATTGGATTGACTAAATCTCGTTAGAACTCATAAATAACAAAATGCAATAAGTTTTTAATTTACATATTTTATTTTGTTACATATATTAATTGCTTTTATACATATTTATTAGTTTTAAAAATCTATTTGGTTGGAAAATTGGTTAAAGAATAGCAACATTTATCATGCCTATCCTGTGTGAATTAAAAAAAAGTTTTAAAAAACCGATGAACTATTCTTGAGTTATTAGTAAACTTTTGTTGTGTTTTTAATAAATAAAAAAAATAATTGGCGAATTTTACAGGTTCTATTCAATTACTTTTCTGTGATATATTAAAAACACTTTCATAATTTCATAAGCAGTATGCTTGTTAGTTGATTTTGACATTAGCGGCTTTTAATATTGTGCTTGATTTAATAATTCTGCTCTGATAACTCTGTTTTCATCACACTACATACGTTTAAATATCTGTTTTGTTGTTTGCTGTAAGTTTTAGTACGATTGCCGAAAGTGTGAAAACTTATTTGCAAGAGTACTATGATGGCTACAGACAACGCAATTTGTTTCCGGAACACGTTTCACATTCAGGTTTCATGTTTTGACACAAATACTGAAACCAACAGTGAAAACATAATCTCAATTCTGTTATTTTATATTATAACATTAACATCGCGCGGAAAAGAGGATGCAAAAATGAATCCTGTTTTCAACTTTTTCAATGCTTGCGTTTATATCAATATTTTTATGATCAATTACTAATTTTTCAAATGCTGCTGCTTTTAAATTTTATTTTTATATTTATCACTTTTCACATCTCATTTTGTTCTTTCTTAATTACTTAGATGTTTACAGCTTGCTTGTTGTCAATGTACTATACACATAAAATAATGAAACAGCGATACAAAAAATGCCATCTGTTTCAATGCAACCAAAAAATATCAAAACATTTTGATGTTAATGAATCCTGGATTGCAACCCGAAGTTAAACCCGAAACAGGAATTTAGACGACGCAATCTGTAATGAAATGAAACAGATTTCAGAAACACATTGCATTGTCTGTAGCCAGCTTTAGAGTTGTGTAGTTCGTGAACATCCTATTTCAATTGTTACATTCACTAAAATAAGCTATATGGAGCGCCTTTTATGGTTCATCATTATTTATTTAAAAACAAATATAAAATTACAATTTGAATAAAACCTTAAAACTTATTTTGGTACAAATTAAGGAAAACATCCTTTGTTATCAGAAAATATATTTTTATGAACCAATATTCTTTTTGGTTTTAAAGATTTACAAAAAGAAAGTCAGATAAAAGGACATATGAAGATATAGTTAATCTTAAAATTATTTTTCAGTTGCACAATTTTTCATTAGTATGTGTGAATATGTATTTAATTTCTGATAAATTTATCACAGGACACTAAAAATTGTGTGAGCTCAACAAATTTCATGTGTGCTCAAAAAGTATGATAGTGTGAATTAAAATTGTATGTGTGTGACAGATTTTTTGACAGATCTGTACGATTTTATAATCTTTTGAAATAATTCATAAAATATTTTTCTCTATGCGATCAGGGTTGATTTTTTTAAGATGATGAGGAGAAAAAACAACAAAATATTAAAACCATATGGTTTTGCATCTTTTTTGTATAATAGTGTGGCACATACAAAGCCATTTTGGAACGATTTTAAAAGTAGGACAGAATTCTGTCAGATTTTTGCGTGATTAAATCGTACGATTGTGTATGATAGTGAATCCTGGCCTTAAGTGTGCTTGAACTAAATTAACGAACTAGTTCGATCTAATGAGCCAGCAAAAAAGGACTTGTACTTTAAGGAGCTGATAAACCCAACTCTATTGAGTATGCTAGAGACCAAGCGGATCAATTACCAGGTGGCAGCGTAGGCGAATTCATTAATTTTCGCCGTGTACACTACTGTCAAATTCCATATATAAAAAATCTGTTTACAATTTTTTTTATATGAAGTTTGACATTCGTTTCTATCAGCAAAAAATAATAAATTTTCTAACGCTGCCACCTGATAATTGATTCGCCTTGCTAGAGACTCAAACTCATTGCCTAAATGGAATGGGTATAGCAAGGCGAATTAATTATCAGGTAGCAGCGTAGGCGAATTTATTAATTTTCGCCGTGAACACTACTGTCAAACTCCATATATAAAAAAAATCTGTGTATAATTTTTTATATATGAAGTTTGACAGTACTTTTTACCAGCAAAAAATAATGACTTTGCCTACACTGCCACTTGGTAATTGATTCGCCTTGGGGTAGAGTAAATAATCGCACAAAAGAAATGCGATGGCGACAGGCCGGCAACATTTGCCGATTTATCGGAATTTTGCCGTTTTTTAATCTCAAATTTATCAACAACAAAGGACGACACTAGAAAACTTTTAACATTAAGAATAGGCAACTGTTAATAAGTCAGCACATCTACTAAAGGTTAAATTAGACGTGCCATACCATCACGTCATAGCCATAATCATATTTCCTGCCAGCGAATAGTGGTGCCTTAGCCAAAGGCAACTCTTATTTCTTTTGACGTTTGCTAAGAAAGCAACGCAATGAAAAATATAAAATAAAACTCACCAATACAATGCAGCTAACGTGAAATATAAGAAAAAAATAAAAAGCAAACAGTTAATATCTAAATTCAATAGTCAACTTTATATGGTTATGGTAAAAATCAAAATTTAATTTATATCTATGGTTACGGTTATGACTATGTCATAATGGCATGTCACCAATAATCAAATACAGTGTTTCCCATAAGGTTGGTTTGAACATCTTTTTTATATGATTATGGTTATGGCACGTCTAATTGAACCTTAAGGAGGAAAAGGGTTAAGGCCTATTTAGCCACACGTTGTTCTAACCGTACTCTAACGTACCGTAACGTAAGCACGTTTGTCCAATTAGAGAACCATTAATAACGTGTCATATGTTTTTGACATAAACATAAACGACGAAGTTTTTCAGAATTGTTTTCATTTTATAAAACTCATATATAGTTTAGATATTCATAGTCAAAATAAGTTTCAAAATGGACATGGAAGATGTTTTCATCGGTCTAAGCTTTTTAAATTTATTTAAAAAGTATAAAAAAAGCAGAGCAAAATGCAAACGCCGAATTAGAAGATGGGGTGTCAGACCCATTAATAGAGACTACGTAACTGCTGGTTACAACAAAAAAGTTTTTAGGCGCATGAAGGAAATTGATGAAGAGCAATTTTTTAAGCATACGCGAATGAGTCGCGAAGTATTTAATTTGCTTCTGGGGTTAGTTTATTCTGATTTAACGAAACCGAAGCAAAGAATTGGCGCAGAAGAGAGAATAGCAATAACACTTCTGTAAGTAGAACATTTAACATATTTTCATCTCAAAATATACATTCAAACTATTTATTTTTACAATTGTCCAGGTATTTAGGCCATGGATGCTCTCTTCAATCCATAGCTTGGAGCCACAAGCTTGGAAAGTCCACAGTTCGCGAAATAGTGCTAGAAACGTGTGAAGTGTTTTGGCGTCTTTTATCTCCAATTTATTTGAGTGAACCAACTACAAAGCAATATAAAGACATTGAAAAAGAATTTAATTCAGTGTGGAATGTTCCAAATTGTGTAGGTGCAATAGATGGGAAGCACGTGGCCATAAAGTGTCCCCCGAATTCAGGATCAATGTATTTTAATTATAAAAAATATTTTAGTTTGGTACTAATGGGAGTTTGCGACGCGAAATACACTTTTACATCCGTTAGCGTTGGTAGCTATGGTAGCCAAAGTGATGGAGGTATTGCTTTAAGTTATACATAATTGCTAAGGTTTCTATTTCAACCAAAATTGTTTAAGGAATATTTCGTTTATCAGCATTTGGAGAGTCTGTTATGTCTGGAAAAGTACCTGTGCCAACAAGCAAACCCTTAAGCTCATCAGTAAGAGATACTTTCCCACACTTTTTCATAGGTGACGCTGCCTTTCCTTTGCGCACTAATCTAATGCGTCCTTATCCAGGCTCAAACCTGGATATAAAAAAAAACTGTTTACAACTACAGAATCTCTCGAGCCCGACGGTGTATAGAAAATTGCTTTGGAATTCTTTGTGCACGGTGGAGAATATTACTCACAACAATTGAACTATCTCCAAAAAATGTCGACGTTATTGTATTGGCATGTACTGTACTTCACAACTTTATCATGTTGAATGATCATAAACGATGGTATTGCCCAGAGAATTATTTAGATAGAGAAAGAGAGGATGGCACTGTTGAAGAAGGTGACTGGAGAGAGCAGCTAAGGAACAGTGGTGAAACACCTTTGCGCTCCTTTTCTACAAATATTCGTAGATCTTCGCAGGTGGCTAATGATTTGCGAGATAAATTGGCGGAATACTTTTTAAATGAAGGTGCAATACCATACCAATATAGAATGGTTTAAATTATAAAAA
This sequence comes from Gymnosoma rotundatum, assembly GCA_916610165.2. Taxonomy (NCBI): domain Eukaryota; kingdom Metazoa; phylum Arthropoda; class Insecta; order Diptera; family Tachinidae; genus Gymnosoma; species Gymnosoma rotundatum. Next base: position 62,790,919 of record OU744339.1, read on the forward strand.
ACAAAAAAAATTATTTTACCTATGTAAACCTTTTATTAAAACAAATGAACTGCATTTTTACTTTAACATTTATTTTAATAATTTTAAAGTAATATTATAAAATAAAATCAATGAATTTAAAAAAATCAAAGAAATTCAGTCTTTTATTTATATAAATCAGTTAAAAAAACAAAAAAATGATTAAAACCAAATTAAATAACATTAATAAAAAGAAAAAAAGGAAAATTTGTTTTTATAATTTATACATACATGTATGAAATTATTTAAGTATGTTTGTACAGTGAAGTGCAGTCAAATAGAGCCATGAAATAAAATATATAAACATATTTATCTTGACTTTTTTAAAATCAACATTTTGTATCATTTTATTGATAAATTACTACCAGACACTTTTTCTTTTTTCAAATTTTCGGTATCCTTTTGTACATAATCAGTTTTGTCTAAGGTGCCCATTTTATTTCATGGCTCTATTTTACTGCACATCACTGTATGTAGAAATAAAATAAAAATAATTTAAATTCAATTTAAATAAACGAAAATGATTATTAAGTTTAATACTATTCCGGCTCTAACTTCATTTCCATTACAAGAGTAGTTACCTTCTGCATGGCTCTTACTTGCTTTGCAGGACTCATTGTTTGTATCGTCGCCACTATCATCTGCCCAAAAGCATGAAGTGGGTTTTTTTCATCATCCTTTTGCTCCATTTTCTTTTCACAAAGATTTTTAAAAATATTTATAGCGTCTGAAAACTCACTGTCTTCATCCACTGCTTCATGTCTTCTTCTTTTTCTTTTTGCAGCAGCGGGAGTTGTTGCTGATGACAGGATTGTAAAATCGTTTTCAGCTTCTTCCTGCAATGGCGACGATACAAACATTGGTGAATTCGATGACTCTGGTGAGTGAGGGGACGGTTGAGAATTTGTGTCCGTGTCGAGCTCGTTCAATACATTATATGAGCAACGTGTTCTGAAAATGCAAAATTTTCTAGATTAAAATATGTACATATTCTACAATATACAATATTATATACACGTTGGTTTTACTTACGCTCTGGGAACTATATGTGGTGCAATGAACTCCATGGTTTGCATGAGCGGCCAATGTGACACTATAGTTGCACCACTGCCTGAAGATACGTTCAATTGCCGCTTCTCCCTCGCATACCGGTCACGCAAACAGGCCCATCTTTTGATACAGACTTCCTCTTAAACATTTAATTCATGTTTTCAAAAAGATGTCCATACATACATATAAACATTATTTCTTTTACTTACCTGGAATACGCATCTCAATTGCAATTTGTTGCCAAGCTTGCTTCTTTTTTTCCGGTTGCCTAAACCCAGTGCAAAATTTGTTATATAGGCACTCCTTTGCCTGGACTAAAATAATTAATTTTTCATCGTCCATTATTTCGCAAAGCACAACAAATATTAATAAAAATAAAAATAAACTTGTACAACCAAAGCGAAAAGAAAATTTGTAAACAATTAACATAAACAGCTGCTCTGTTCAAAGAGATGGCATTTGAGAAACTTAAGTAACTTCATGCTTTTGTACAAAAAGTACCAAAGTAGTAAAATTGGTAGAATATATAAATTTAATATATAAATATGTATACATATATATATAAATAAATATATATATATATATATATATATATATATATATATATATATATATATATATATATATATATATATATATTTATATACATACATACATACATATATATATATATATATATATATATATATATATATATATATATATATATATATATATATATATATATACATACATATATGCATATATATATAGAAAAACTGAAACTTACAAAATTTTTTTTAAGTACCTAAAAAGGGTAAATTTCCCACAATAGAATTTTTCAAATGTTAGTGTCGTCACTAGCTTACGGCTGTCACTTAAGCTCTACGTTAAATTCTATTTTAAACAGGTTGAAACGTTGCTGCAACGTAACACTTAATTTCGCTAAGCGCTTGCATGGTTTTGGTATGCTTATAAACCAACGGACGTCGCGTTAGCTTAAAACAACGTTTGGCTGTTTCTACCTTTACGCTTATTTGCTGTAACAGTTCTTTACTGTATATGAGCTGCTAAAAAATAAAAAGTTTTCGGAGGCATGAATGAAACAAACGATCTATGGTATATCAAGTAGTTGTGTTTAATTGTACGTACATATGTGTAAAATGTAATTTAAAATACATGATTATTTCTTCCGGTTGATAAATAGTACATCAAAGTCTTGTAAAAGATAATTGTTAACTATTTTATACAAAATTACAAAAACTACAAGTCCAATATGATAGGATTCGATGCTGCTGTTATGACAGATACAAATAATTCAATTGCAAAACTTAAAAAAAACGATATTCCAGATTTATTTATTACATTTATAAAATGTTTTTGGCACTAACTTGCATTACATGCTTGTCTTTAATTACCTTCCGAATTTAAAACTGTACTTAGAGATGTTTAAAATTACGTACCAAATAGTTCAGAAAGTCTTCATCAATTTTAAAACATTAAAAAATTACTGGATATAAAACCAAAAAATTACTACACCCAAGTACAACCAGATGCCCGCCGCTTGAATCAGTATTTTTTTGAATACTTGATTTGTATGAGTCCCGAAAATTTATTTTTCATTTGCTGCTACTGTTGATCAAATCGATTTTAACTAACCAAATCAATTGTACATGTGTATTTACCCTCTTTAAATGTATACTTGAAATTGATTATAGTATAAAAATAATATTTTAAAGTGAGTCAACAAAAATACACAACCTACGAGGGCTGCTATATATATTTCTGGCCTGGCAACACTGAGTGCTGCCAAGTGCAATCTGACATTTCCATTGGAAAGTTTGTCATTTTTAAGCATAATCGTACTCAAAACGTTTTGACGTACGACCATTAAGGCCTCGTTATGCGAACGTTGATGTAAGAAAAACTTAACGTATTTTAACGTACGGTCGTTTATGTACTTATAGAAACTTTACAAATGTGACGCATGTCAATAAAATAAACAAAAACAAAACATTGTGCAGCACAATTTTTTTGTAATTTTAATTTCAAAAGCCCGAAAAGAATTTAAAAATGGATATTGAGGATTTATTTGCTGATGTCGATGAAAACTGTTTTGCAAAAAAAACTATAAAGCCAAAATATTAAATTACAAAACTTAACACTATTTTCAATTTGCTGCAGCTGTTCAGAACAGTGTTGAGATTTGTGGCATAGTTACGGGCACTGTTCCGTACATGTTAATTTAGAAAAAGTACTAATTTTCCTTCGAAAGATAATTTACATTGCAATATGTGCAATGTATTGACAAATTTAATTATCTGTTTTAAAAAATATTATTATGTATTTAATGTAACTATTTATTTATTATACTTTTATTAAGCAAAATAATAAAAACTGATGAATGATACAATTATTGTCAATACTTCAAAAGTACCTAAAACGGGCAAATGTGCCGCAATGGTACTTATCACATATAATTCCAGCACTATCTTACGAATGTCACGTAACAATGCCGTCAAAACCTATTTTATACAGGTTGAAGCGTTACGGAAACGTGACAGTTAATTTCGGTAAGCGTTTGCATTATTTTAGTATATTTAAAAACAAACGGCCGTTAGGTTAGCTTACGTGGACGTTCGCATAATTGTACCTTTATTTGTCTTGTTTACAGTGACTTGAAAAAATTAATATAGAAAAAAATGGAATTAACTCATGAACATTTTCGTGCCATCATTTTTCACAACTTTCGACGTGGATTATCACGACAAGAGTGCATTGATGAACTTAAATCTTTGCATGGCAATGAAGCACCATCCTATAGCACTGTGAAAAATTTGTATAATGAATTTAATCGTGGCCGAAGCTCGCTCAAAAACGAATTCCGTGAAGGTCGTCCAAAAACGGCTGTTGTGCCAGAGAACATTGATGCCGTGCGTGAACTCATAATGCAAGATCGACATGCGACATACCGAGAGATAGAGACATCCTTGGACATTTCTTCCACCAGCATACATTCGATACTGCATGAACACCTGGCCGTAAAAAAGGTTTGTTCTCGTTGGATCCCGCACAATTTGAAAGTCGTTCAAAAAAAGGCTCCTGTCGATTGGTGCAAAGAAATGTTGCAAAAATACGATTGCGGTGCTTCAAAAGACGTTTATAAGATCGTCACAGGTGACGAATCATGGATCTATGCGTATGAGCCCGAAACGAAACAACAATCGACCGTGTGGATCTTCAAAGACGAGCAAAATCCAACAAAACTTGTTCGTGGAAGAAGCTCTTCGAAGCAAATGGTCGCCTGTTTCTTCGGCAAAATTGTTCATGTGGCGACTGTTCCGCTTGAGCAACGTAGGACGGTCACTTCTGAGTGGTACACTACAATTTGTTTGCCTGAAGTCATCGGAGAAATTCGAAAAACCAACAAGAGAAGACGAATCATTGTTCACCATGACAATGCGAGCTCTCACACAGCGGCTCAAACCAGAGCGTTTTTGACCAGCCAAAACGTCGAATTAATGTGTCATCCGCCGTACAGCCCTGACTTGGCACCTAATGACTTCTTCTTGTTTCCGCACATCAAGAAAAAAATGCATGGTCAACGATTTTCGTCGCCAGAAAAAGCTGTTGAAGTGTTCAAAAACCATGTTTTAGAGGTGTCTCAATCGGAGTGGAAAAAGTGCTTCGACAACTGGTTTGAGCGCATGCAAAAGTGTATAAATCATGCGAGAATACTTTGAAAAACAGTAAAACCATTTTTGATTATAAATATTCGCATTTTCACTATTAGGCCAGAAATATATAGAGCAGCCCTCGTATACAATCTAATAGAAACATTTCTTAGAACTGTACTAATTTATTTAAAAAAAATCGATTAACTTTATTTAACAAAATTTATGAATTAAAAGCATTTTTTGAAATATACAAAATTGTAAATAACTGCATCGGTTTTTATTAAGAACTTGCAATTCAAATATTAAAGCGATTTGATTTTGAACATAAATCTTGTAAATCTTTAAAAATATTAAATTATTTGATACTTTTAGTTAATAAAGATCTGTTTTTTTTAATTATGAAATTTTTTTAATTTAGAATTTATTTATAACAAAACGGCATTCAGTGATTTTAATTTTCTGTCACAGTGCTGCCTGCTTGTAAAGTAACACATCTCGCTTACAGAAAACTAAAATTCTCTCACAACAAAAATTTTGTTCCGAAACAATGGGTGAACCAGCCTTTAGACTTGCTAGTGAAGAAATCTTTTTGTAAACGACTTATTGAGGGTCAATATAAGGAACAGAGAACTGCACGAGTACACCGCAACCATGAGTACACCGCATACTTACTCTATATTTTTCATACTCGAGTATTTTAAACACCGCAATGAAAAGTTGCGGTGTTTATTTTACCCATTCTTGTAAGTAAGCCTTCAGGCAAACTTTAGAGTAATAATACACATATCATCAAATATTGTGATAAAAAAAGAAGCCCGATAAATAAAATTTTATAAAAAAAATCAATTTTGGATTTTTCCCGTTTTCCGCATTTAGTATTTTCCGCAATTTTCCTTGTTTTACACCAAGAACTTTTTTTATTTGGAAAGCCATTAAGGAATAATTTCACGTTTTAACATGACAATGCTCCTATTCACACCGCCAGAGCAGTGAAGTCATGGCTTTGTGATCAGAATGTAAGAACGCTTGACTAGGCACCATATTCCCCAGACAGAATATTATGGATGTTTGTGGAGGAACTTACTAAAGCGATCAAAGCTGCCTGGGATTCAATTTCTCTCGATTATTTAAAATACTTATAAGACTCCATTCCAAATCGTATTTACGAAGTAATCCTTAAAAAAAGGGGGCTCAATACATTACTAACATAGCTTTAGAACATTTAGAATTTACTAAAATATAATAAAAATATTTAAATTTGTTCAAAATTGTGAAAAAACCTTTCGTGTAGCTTCATCATGAAATATGGAAAAATTTTAAATAATAGATAAAGACCTATTGCTTGAAAATTAAATTAAATATAATTTGTACAAATGAATACATATGCATATGTACATACAATACATAAAATATTACCGATGTATCTGTGTAAAACCTCAAAATAAATTTGATAGTTAAATTTATATTGTTTTTTATATGAAGTTTTAACAATACAAAACGCCTAACGAATCCGCACGAAATTAATATCTTCTAATTTCAATGCATTTTCTCTTAAGCTAGTAGAACTAAATTTATTCTCTTTCAGCATGTTGCCACAGTTTTGTTGTTTTTCTAACGAAAAATCCTATTTGTTAATATTTTTTCTGAATGGCTAGGAAAAAGAAGAAAAAGAAAACGTTGTATGTAATTTTTTAATTATATTTTAATAAAAAAGAATAAAAAAAATAGCAAACATATAAAAAATTACAATTAAATCCGCATCCGTCGCCGCACTCATTTTATTTTTTCTCTGACATGCGGAATCGGTCGCCGCAACCATAAGGTTGTATTTCTACTCTAAAATTTTAAAAATATATTTCTGACATTTCAAAATAAATTTAATTTTAGTTTTATAATTAAAGAATTTGTAAAAGAAATATAATTTAGTAAAAAATTAACTTAACAAACTCAATAGGAGTCAAATCGACCAACAGTAGGCTGACCAAGGATGTCAGTAAAAAAAATGAATTAAAATGTTGAGTTATGTATGTATATATTCTGACCTCTTATGCATAGCGAACTCGATTGAGCGATGTCCGTCTGTACGTCCGTGTTAGTGTTGAAATCCAGTTTGCCTTTGGAACAACAAAGTGGCTCCAATAAAAAAATATATATATGGGGCGATAGAGAATTAAACAGTAAGAAAAAAACACCAAGTAAAAAAATTTACGCTCTCCAATATTTTCCGAGTTACGGGGGTCTGAAATTTTTAATTGTTTTAAATTATAAATATGGGTATTATTTTAGTTTTTAAAGAGATCTTTAAGGAAATACTAAAATAAAAAAATGCTTAAGAGCCTATGTCGTTTGATGTAAAATTATATATGCAGTACACATTTTTTTTAAATTTTAATTCCCTGTCACCCCAATATTTGCTTTTTTAATTGAAGTTACTTAACTAAACTAGATTTACATAGATGGTGAAGGGTACATAAGATTCAACACTGCCGAATATAGCACTCTTACTTGTTTTAATGTAAAATTATATATATGAATATTAGACCACCCATAAATGCAAATGTCTTATGTTGGGGATAAATTATACGATATACATAAAAATTTTGTTTCTAAAGCATTAACTGGCAAGGCCTCTCGCATATTAGTGGTAAATATCGTTTTAAAAAGCTTTAAAAAACTTAGCTGCCTTTATTTATCAATAACTCTTAAGATAAAAGTTTTTACGATTTAGTTATAGAAACTTGTTTTCGTATTGAATTACAAATGTTTTGTTCATATAAACTTTTAACCTACGAAAGACCGTTAGTAGTTTTTTTAGCGATCAAATTCAAAGTTTATTTTAAAACTGAATTTCGAGATACTCCCCTTCAAATAAAAAATTTTGTGTACAATTATTTTGTGATTAGATTTTGTCCAATATTTTCTCCATTTCATAACTAAATGACCAAAACCTGACTTAGGTTAGTTTAAAATTTATTAAAATTTCAAACAATAAAAATTTAGACCAAATAATACAAAAGACATAAGACGAGTAAAATAATAAGTGCTAAAAATCTCTAATGAAAAAAGAACAATAAAAAATTAAAATAAAAGTCATTTATTTTAAGATTTAAGTGTATACCTATAACTGTCACAGGGTCATTTTTGCAGATGAAATATTTTAGGAAAATATTGTTGTAATGAAGAATAAAATTGATTTGGAATTCAAAATACACATTTTTTGAATTTTTGTCTATCTGCGTTCTCATCACGTAACAGCTGCTGGATAGATTTAAGTACAATTTTGTGAGGAGATCTCTTAGAACCGTGGTACAAATATAGAATAATTTTTTTCGTAGAAAAATTTATTTCTGTTCTTAGTAATTGCTGGTTTGAGTACTTATACAGCTAAACCCCTATAATAATTTCCATTGTCGTTAATAAGTAGAAAGTTTCTTGTTAACGTTTAAAAAAAATATATATATGTGTGAATCTCTAGGACATAAGAAGAAACCGGAAACGTTAAAACTCATTCACAAATAACCATTATTTAAAAAATTTTCAAATTTGTTCTTTATTTACATTGTAAATAATTTCTTAAATAATAAAAAATGACAAAAACATCCGCATCCATCGCCGGACTTTATATTATTAGTTATGCAGAAGCCAGCTCCTCAACCGTAAGGTTGTATTTCAACTCATAACTATTTCATTATATTTATTTATTATTTAAAACTACAAAACGAAATGTATTACTGCGGAGAAAGCATATCAATATGGTCATTTCGGACAAACGGACATCGCTCAATCGACTCCGCTATGCATAAGAATATATATACTTTATGGGGTAGGAAATGGATATTGTACAAATTACACACGGAATGAAAAAATTTTTCCACTTTTTGTAGTGAGGATATAACAATGTCTATGTCTTCATTTTAAAAATAAACTGGTTTCAAAGGATCTAAAGATACAATGTCTTCCTTGTTGTAAAAAATAATTTTAAAATACTTTGATCCTCGTTCAACTACTTTAAATAGACCGTTGTGTTTATTTACAGTGCTGGATGAGTTGCATCATTTCTTACCCAAACGTATTTAGATTTTAACAAATCCCTTTTTATAAATGGTTTTCGGAGACTGTTATTTAACACTTCTTCGGGTTAAAAGCTGCCAATAACACTGTACAACACACCAAAAAATTACAAGGTCCGGGCTATAAATTCTGATAGAGGAGACAAAAAAAAGATATACGTATATCGGCGTTTTGAAAGTTTACATCTGGATTTCATTTGAGAGGGGGTTAAAGTTTCCCAGCTCTGGCACATTCTTATTGTTAAACGGCTTAAGAAACCATGTGATCCTTAGATTTTAGGTAAAAAATGTGTTCAGCAAATTTATGTAAAATGTTACGGAGAACATTTTTGTAGAAATGTTAACCCTCTAACTCCTCAAGATATGGGTCTTTTTTGTCCTTCTTTTAAAAAATAGCAAAAAACACCATTAAAACAGGGTTTTAGAGGGTTAAAATGTTCCACAAAAATGTTACCCGTTAAATTTTACTATAAGTCCCTGAATACACCAAAAAGGAAAATTCAACCATAAAGTCAGAAATAAGACGCAACAAAAGAGAGCTTAGGGTTAATTTCGCATTTATTAAGAATTTTGTTTTAAGCAAATTTGGATAGCATTAATTACATTTTTTTAGCTCTAGGCAATTCCACTTCATTATCATACAATGTCCAGCATATTTCAGCGATAAGCGAATGAATGCTTTTACCTTTATCTTACGAAAATTGTTATTACTTACTGCACTTTTATATACCTTTTATTACGAGTGAAAAAACCAATTCGAGAATGTCCATAGACCAAAAAAAAAACAGGTAAATATAAAAAAAAATTTCAATTGAAAATTAAAAGGAAAATGTTTCATTTAGAATAACAAATTTGAAAAAGCAATTAAATTTTATGATAAATTAGGGGTGGAATCGTTACATCCGTGTTCGTATCGACAATCGTACGAAAAAAAATTACGTGATACGTTAATCGTATGAACTAAATGGCATTATGACATACGATTGTAAACGGATCGTAATTTTTTAAATGAGTCACAATAGTTTTGAAATTAAAATATTCTACAGCTAAAGAAAGAGTATTCAGGCTGGTTCAGTTTATCAAATTTTGTTGTTTCCAAAGGTCAAAACCGATTTTTTGCCTATAGCGCTCGATTCAAGGACTGCTGGGTCAATTAACACTTCTTCACTTGGCACCAGCAGCTTTTCTTCATAAAGGCTTCCTTCATTCTGAGTTTTCAATTAAAAAATAAACTTTTTTCTTTGCTTAATACCAATTTTTGATCAGCCAAAATTATAAATATAAATATTTTCTTGAAAAAATATAAATTGCGAATTTCCTATTTTAAAATTATAACATCATTAACTGGTGGTACTAGTGCGTCCATACATTTGGAAAGCTCATCCCATAGTCTGTTAGCATTAGATTTTAATATGCCCAATTAGGAAGCATGTTTTTTGCCAAATTTTTGTGTTCATTCATGAATCTTAGATTTAACTTATTGTAATAATAACTTTATCATAAACTAAAATTAAATTTGTTTAATTCGCACTTTTTTTAGCGAATTTGTTGCATTTTTCATCTTATTCGAACTAAGTTTTGTTAACGTATGACAGTTCGTAAAAAATGTACGTTCATGTACACGATAACGTATGTTATAATCTGCGTTATTGTTAATTACCATCCGTTAACGTTTGTCATAATCCGAAAAACGTATTTTTACGATACGTGTTGTACGTTCACGGATGTAACGATTCCACCCCAGGTCAATTTGGATGTACAAAATAATGTAATTAGTAATTGTGGTTGTTAAAATTCCACAAATTTGGGAATGTCCCTAAATAAAACCAGGTACTAGAATAACAAACTGTTAAACCATTTTTACAAGTCATATTTTAAATACTTGAAAAAGCTTTAAAATATTTTCTATAAATTATTTTAGTGTTCCATCAACAGGGCCATTCCTTCTATGATTGGCAACTAGAATGATTAACGATGGTGTTAACCATATTATGCAAAGGCTTATTTTACTAACAGATTAGTAACGATAATTTCTACATACAATTTACATTTAAAACAAAAACCAAAAAAATTTGTTTTCAGTTCCCGTTTTGGATATAAATTATGTGAAGAATACTTAATTCTATGAAGTAGTGGTCCTAGGAATTTATTATATGAGTATCCCCTTGAATCTGTATTTTTTATAATCGTAAAATAATTGTTTTCAGCCAGAATAATGATAAAACAACACCTTATTGAGGTCATAAATACATTTTCAATTACTTCGCAAAATTATTTCACCCCTTAAAGATTGTAAATAACAAGTAAGAGCGCTATATTCGGCTATGCCGAATCTTATATACCCTTCACTATATAGTATATGTAAATCTAGTTCAGTGAAGCAATTCCAATAAAAAAGCAAAAATTGGGGTGACAGATTTAAAAAAAAAATTGGTACTGCATATATATTATTTTACATAAAAATTTCATCAGCTCTTAATGCTATTTCCTTAAAGATCTTTTCAAAAGCTTTAAAATGATATCCATATTGATATTTCAAAAAATTGGAAAATTTCTAAGCTCCGTACCTCGAAAGATATGGGCGAGCTCCAATTTTTTCACTTGATGTTTTTTTTTCTTATTTTTTTAAAATGCAGTTTGGTATTCCTTTGCGGTGGTTAGATCCAGGTGAACATAATGACGCTACGTGCTATGTGTGCCAAAATATTGCCATATTAAAATAGAATAGATATAGGCGAAAGAGTTTTGTATACAAAACTGTGCCATTAGCCATGCTGCCATTTCCGCATTCTGACGAACTCCCAGTACCTATGCTACAACTTCGAAGTCCTAGTCATTATGTTGACGGAACCATCGCTGAAACAGGAACCTTTTATTGCGTTCATATGTCAACAAAAATTCATTTTTTAAATTCCCATATGGATTACTTTGAGAACCAGTTGTCAACAGAATCTGATGAGCATGGTGAAAAATTTCATCAGACATGCGCACCCATTGAAGAACGCTATAAAGGTAAAAGCATTCATTCGCTTATCGCTGAAATATGCTGGACATTGTATGATAATGAAGTGGAATTGCCTAGAGCTAAAAAAATGTAATTAATGCTATCCAAATTTGCTTTAAAACAAAATTCTTAATAAATGCGAAATTAACCCTAAGCTCTCTTTTGTTGCGTCTTATTTCTGACTTTATGGTTGAACTTTCCTTTTTGGTGTATTCAGGGACTTATAGTAAAATTTAACGGGTAACATTTTTGTGGAACATTTTAACCCTCTAAAACCCTGTTTTAATGGTGTTTTTTGCTATTTTTTAAAAGAAGGACAAAAAAGACCCGTATCTTGAGGAGTTAGAGGGTTAACATTTCTACAAAAATGTTCTCCGTAACATTTTACATAAATTTGCTGAACACATTTTTTACCTAAAATGTAAGGGTCACATGGTTTCTTAAGCCGTTTAACAATAAGAATGTGCCAGAGCTGGGAAACTTTAACCCCCTCTCAAATGAAATCCAGATGTAAACTTTCAAAACGCCGATACACGTATATCTTTTTTTTGTCTCCTCTATCAGAATTTATAGCCCGGACCTTGTAATTTTTGAAAAAATTTGATTTTGTTGTACAGTGTAATTTGTTTTAAAATATGTAAAAAATATTATAATTATCAGCTTAAGTCGATGGATGAAAAACTCTTCAGGAAGTCGTATGGTCTCGCTATATCCCTATTCTGCAACTGTAGCTTAAGAGTTCAACCAATCCATTGGCTTGAGGACGAAAAGATGTTGTGTATTGACATTTTGTTCCGAAAAAATTAAAAAAAATCGTGAAATATTTTGAATGTAAAATGCCTTCCTCTGGTATTAAATTCCTTCCTTCCTCTGTCTTAAATAATGTTATTTGGACGTCTAAATCTAATTATCCAAATTTGATAAAAATATCTGCATATAAATTCAGATGAAATTTTTTGCAGCGATCAAGCATTGTAAAAATGTATCTGAATCCTTTCGAAGACGGTAAAGGACCGACTATGTCAATATGTACGTCTTAAAAACGGTACAAGCATTGCCTAAACTCACCGGATGGAGATTTAGTGTGACGCAAAAATCGCTATTGTTTTAGTTCAAGTCCGGAAATCGAGGACAAAAGATCCATATGTATATGAGTTTTGTTCTTCTGCAAGTTTAACATAAAGAATGGAATCAATGTCTTCGATTTTGGATAGAACTTCAGCGACAGTATTACTTTCGCCTGATATGTGAATGATTTTTGTTTTAAACTACCCTATAAATCAAAAAGGCGGTATTCCCGTGTCTATGTTTTATTTTGATTGAAAGCATACATATATTAGAAGTGTAAAAAGTAAATCATGGCCTTCAAGCATATGCCAGAAATGCTTAATAGCGGCTTATGCAGCTAAAAGTTCTTGATCATACGTACTATACTTTATTTCGGCAGGACTTAAAGAGGATGATGCGATTTGAAGTTAATTTTTTGCTCAACAACTCCACCAATTGAAATATTGGAAGCAACTACTTTCAATGCAAGTTCGGCATCCTCAACAGGGTGAGCCAGAAGTGTAGCTTAAACGATAGCTATCTCACGTTTAAGGAAATGACCTTCAGATTCCTTTGTCCAAAATACTGGTAGCTTGTTTTTCTTTTTAGCACCTTTCAAATAAGCATTCAAGGTAGCTTGCAGTTTCGCTGCATTAGGTATAAATCGTCGGTAAAAATTAATCATGCTAAAAAATTTTCTAAGGTCCATAATAGTTTTTTGTTTTTGATAATCCAAAATTGCTTTAACTTTTGAAGACGTTGGTTTACTTCCAAATTTATATGAAATCCATGAAAATCAATTTCAGAGGAACCAAATACACACATACGTTAACGACGTAAACGCATCTAAGTAAAGAAAGTTGAAATGGTTTAAAAAATCTGCGTCAATAATGTATATATTCACGTCTCCGATTGTAAATAACCACAAAAACCTTAAATTTGTTGCACTTTCTATACAAAAACGTACTTTGTTTACAAAAATATTCAATTCAAATACGTTTTACGATAGAGAGATCGCTAGACAACAAACTAACAGAATTGTGCAATGTTAAATCTTGTTTATTTGATTTGTGAGTATTAAGTATTGTAAACAGAGTTCGGAAAAATACACAACAAGATGCAAAACTCGTACATAAAAGTAAACAAACACAGCTCAAAAAAACAAATAAATAAATTTTTTGACATATCAATTATGTGTGTTTCTAAATGTTGTGTGTCGCCGAACACACATGTGTGATTGTGCTGGTTTTTAATATTTGGTTATGTATGGGAAAATCATACATTAAACATATATTTGGAGTTCGTGTAGGTGTATCAAACAAACGAATAGTGTACCATACACACCATTGATTGTATATAAAATTAAAATTATGGCGCTGTATTATTATACAGACTACACCAAATATTACTTTAATTTATACAAATTAAAAATTTAAAAGTATTGTATCAGTTAATATAGTTTTAACAATAAAATGCTGAAAATTAGCTGTATCTTGGAAACCGTAAGTTGAAAACATTAGAAATATTTATATAATGCCGTATTTTAAACGTCACAGTAGCGAATGCTAAAAGGGCAACAATAAAGGGTGTTACCTTAGGTTATTTATTTTTAAAATCTTGTTATATTTTCTTAGCCATGATGAAATCGTCAGACTAAAACATCAAAAATGCGAAACGAAAAATCGACCAAATGGAAGAAGCACTTTAAAAAAAAGTACAGTGTTCCAAACTCAATTTTTTTATTGGCTTTAGCTCTTAGGATGAAGTACAGATATATAATATAGGGTCCGCTAAATTACTTTTTTTTTTTTTAAATGCTTTGTATAAACAAAAACTACTGAATATTTTCCTAATTTTTTTATTTTATTTTATTTTTTTTTTTTGAAAGTACAATCCTTCCGGTTAACAATGGAAAATAATTTTATTCAAACGGCTGCTTCGGCTGGACGTACAGTAGCCTACACGATCGGTCCAATTTTTAAGCACATTATTGATTATGTGCAGCTGTATTTCACCAATGGCTTCACGAATATTGTCCCTTAACGTAACACTTACCTTATACGGCACCCCACAAATAATAGTTCAACAATGTCAAATCGCAGCTCCGAGGTGGCCAAACGACATCAACTCTGCGGCTGGTAATGCGATCTTCAAAAACGGGAAAGCAACGGGTGTAGCTCCGGCTTCAAGCGTATATTCATCCATATCCGTTCAGCGGAAGTATAAAACTAATTAATTGTTAAATCAGACATGAGCCATTTAAGATAGAAGCACTAGTTGAAAAAAAAAACGTTAGATAGCGGACCCTATACATGACTGTCACTTTAAAGTAAGAGTGCTATATATCTATGTTAATCTAGCTTAGCAAAGTAGCTCCAATCAAAAAAGCAAATATTGTGACCGAGACTTAAATAAAAAGACTTTGTTACTGCATATATATACTTTTACATAAAAGTAACACCGGCTCTTAATGGGCTAAGCATTTTTTAAAAATGTTATTATTTCCATTGTAGAAAATACAAACGGTATAAGGATATAAAAATTAAGTACTACATATTTATAATTTTACATAAAATGCCATCGGTTTTTAACGGGTAAAGCAGTATTAAAAAATTTTAGTATTTCCTTAAAGATGTCTTCAAAAGCTTTAAAATGATACTCATGGGCGTGGTATTTTGACTGCTTCGTCTAAGGAAATGAACCGATCATGCTGATTTCCAATAGAAACTTTTCGACACAATGCGTGATCGACGGTCGTCGTTTTATCGACTTCGCCATGCAAAAGAAGGCAGAATATACATATATACTCTATGGGATCGGAAATGGATATTGTAGAAATTACTCACGGAATGACAAACTTTTATATACCCTTCCACATTTTGTGGTGAAAGGTATAAAAATCACAATAATTCATTAAAAATAACAAGGAGTAAATAAAGACTTTACTATTTTAAGGGCTATTTTAAGTTTATTTTTTTTTTGTTAAAATATTAGAAAGTGAATTCTTTGAGAATATGTTTCAAACTGTAGTGTACTTAAGAACATTTTTCGTCAAGTTTCGTCAATTGTTATTTCCTTAAACAAAATGCGAAATGTAGAAAAAAACATTTTTATTTCTTGTTCATTTTTAACACACAAAGTTTAAAATAAATATTTAATTGTATATGATTTTTTTGTATTTTCTATGTCTCTTTTAAAAGTGACTTGTTTATTTTATATTAAACTAGCGGACCTGGCGAACTTCGCCTCGCCCCAATTTTAAGCCTTCAGAAAAACTTTAGAGTAATAATACAACACAAATATTTAAATTTTTAATATGATTTATTTGATGGAATCAATAGAGAGCGATTTGATGATTTTCCGCAATTTTCCATGATTTACACTAAGTACTTTCTATTTCTGATTTGGAAACCCATTGAGGAATCATTTCACGCAAAATTTCATACAAAAACTCGATTTTCGATTTTTCCAATTTTCCGGAGGGATTTTCCAAAATTTTCTTCCGTGAAACCCAAAAATTCGAATAACTGACAAAAAATTTACAGAAATCGGCCCAGCCGTTCTCATTTTATGAATTACTATACATTTTTTACACCATTTTTTATATATATACTTATATATAAGTAAAATACAGTGTTTGTACTTTGACTTTTATTCATAAACTAAAACTTTTATTTATTAAAAACATTTTATATATAATTAACATCATAAAGGTTCTCACAAAATATGCTGATTTTACATTACGTCAAACAAAAATAATGTTTTCTCTGTTAAGAATAATTTATGTTATAAATGTTCTCATGAAATATGCTGATATTAATTTTTCGACTTAAGAAAAATAGGAATGCAATAACAAAGAAAATAAAATAAATGTTCATGTATGCATATGTCACTCCTCCCCACCTCTGATAAGTCGATGTCCTCATTGACTTTTTCTTCGTTAGTTCGGCTTTTTATAAAAATATTGTTCTTAAATCTAATGCATAAGCTTACAATTAATAGTAATATTATTAAAATAAAAGTTAATAAACTTATAGAATAGTTTTGGCAACGATATATTTTCTTTTACCAAATTTTCAAGGTCATTTACAGCAGGTAGTATGTTTTGATCTTCTTCTACCAATTTTTACTTCACAATTATTTAATCTTATGATATTATTTTCTTTTATTTTTATATTCAAATTATTACAATTTTGGTTTATTTCCGTTTCGTTTAGTTTCTTTGAAACTATTATATTTGGTTCAATGAAATACAAAAAATTTGATTCTTTATTTTGACAATTAGTTTTATTATTATTTATTAAATTTTGGATACATTTATCTCCTATTGTTATTACCTTATTATCCAGCAATTGGTGGACTACGTTATGATTGGCTACATAGTCTACTTTTTCGTCAAGTACTAACTCATCATGATAAAAGTAATCCCATCGTCTGGCATTGGGGTTACTTTTATTATTTTATATTTATCGAATTGAATAGGAATGGAAAGTATGAAATAAATTAAACTTCCCTCTAACCAAATTGAAGTTTTTATGTTCTCGAACTGCAACACAGTTAAATTCGTCATGGTTTGCAAATCGATTAGTTTTGGGTTTATAATGCCCAGTCTAGCCAACTGCATTACTAATTAGATATCCTCGATATGTTCAAGTTATCTTTTTACATTGTCTAAAAATATGTCTGTGCAGATTCTTTCCATGATCTTGTTCTGTAATCTTGACACGTCTGACTCCAGCTCTCGCAACAGTCTACTTTCATTGTTCACGTGATCTATCAGTTCGTTGAATTCGTTTGTTGTTATTATGTTCGCTTTTAAGTCATCAAACTTGCTCTCCGACTATCTTTTATCGTCCTCGTTTAGAGTCCCATAAAGAAATTTTAAACCGTCGCCCACCACATTTGCCAATCCGCGTCTATGTCTAACCGAAAATAATTTTTTCTCTTTAAACGCTAGTGTAAGGTATTTTCCAACTGTGTCCGTTTGGTAATATTTGTTTGAGTTATACTGTTCAATAAGGTTATTATAGGTCAGGTCAAGATAAGTTTTGTTAAGTCAAGATATGATATTTGTAATTTATTGGGTAATCTAAGGTACCCTGCTCAACAACTGCGAAGCCATAATTATTTTCTACGCTGTTTATTTCGATCGTCTGGCCACCGACTCCTGTATTCTCTGAGAAAAGCAGCAATAAGAGAATGGTAGAGAGCTTCCAAAGTTTAGGTTTGTTAGTTTTTAATGTACCTGAAAAAACTGATTCTTGTAAGTTTCGACTATGATCCTTTTTCCTTTTAAACTGTGATTTATATTTTCTAACGTGCCTATCCTTGCACTTAACAACATAATGCTCATTATCGTCCGCGGCCTCTACGACCTCGACTCTCTTGAAAGGGTTTTCAATCGTTTTCTTAAATTGTCAGCGTTTAAGTACCTAACATCTATTGATTTCTCTATCCTAGTCATATTTATACTGTTTATTCTGTTTTCTTTAATCTCTTGTGGATTTGTTTGAGGTTGGAGTTTGTTAAAAAATATATTATACGGCGTCTCTCCTGTAGTAGAATGAACTATGGTATGATTATATAAAAAGATTTTTTGCTCTATTTGCATGCAAATCAATTCTTTGTCATTTGAAGTATTAATAATTCTAAGCTTTACATTAAGTGTTTAATGTAATCGTTCAATATCAGAAATACCTGTTTTTCTTGTAGTTACCTCCAATTTTATATTCAACTCTTCACACCATTTTTTTATGTTAATATTATTCATTCCCTGATTCTGGTCTATCTTCAAAACCCTTGGAGGACCCATTGTGTTAAATATCCTCAAAAGAGCTCTTTTGGTTTCGATCCAGTTTAATGACTTTACTGGTTCAGCTATGGCGAATTTTGAAAACAAATCTATACAAGTTAGGTAGTATTTTTTATTCCATTGCCAAAAGTCTGTCACGTATTTTTCTCTTGTTTCGTAAACGGGAGGTGTGATTTTAAATGGAAATTAATAGTCTCCGTGGTCCGCCTTACAACGATTACAAAGTTCACACCCGTTTATAATACGAGATATTTCCTTAACATAGTTCGGAAAGTAATATTGTCTTTTAAATGCCCTGACTATTTTCTCTATACCCTGACGTAATCCCTTCAAATGAATTTCTAAAATTTGTGTCTTAAAATCAGGGTAATTTGTCATATTCTCCAGAAGTTTGGTCGATCTCAGAGTCCTGTATTTCTCATTCGAAATGATTTGAATATAAACTCCCTGAAATTTGATAAAATCGCCGTCGTCCGGCATATAAATTGTTTTTTTTATTAAGTAAATATGTTTTAATTATGTCTTCAACTAATTCGGTGTCCAGATCTTTATAAACAACCGTTTTGACATGATTGGAAAATATCTTCTTTCTAAAGATTCTATTTTGATTTCCTCTAACAAGTTTGATCTGATTCTTAAATATATTTAAGCGTATTTCAGTTATTGGTATATACGAGGAATTATCTTCATCAGCGGAGTGAATTGTTGCCGCTACAGATGAAATATCTTCCACTTTATCAGCCTCATCGGCTAGCTCACCGTTCTCTTCAATTTCTTCATTGAAATTACAATTCTATTTTCTTGCACGGGATAGTGCATACGCAACGTAATTTTCCTTTCCGGGGATACGAGGGCTGCTATATATACGAGGGCTGCTGTATATATTTCTGGCCTAATAATGTAAATGCGAATATTTATAATCAAAAATGGTTTTATTGTTTTTCAAAGTATTCTCCAGCATGATTTATACACTTTTGCATGCGCTCAAACCAGTTGTCGAAGCACTTTTTCCACTTCGATTGAGACACCTCTAAAACATGGTTTTTGAACACTTCAACAGCTTCTTCTGGTGACGAAAATCGTTGACCACGCATTTTTTTCTTGATGTGCGGAAACAAGAAGAAGTCATTAGGTGCCAAGTCAGGGGTGTACGGCGGATGACCCATTAATTCGACGTTTTTGCCGGTCAAAAACGCTCTAGTTTGAACCGATGTGTTTGAGCTCGCATTGTCATGCTGAACAATGATTCGTCTTCTCTTGTTGGTTTTTCGAATTTCTCCGATGACTTCAGGCAAACAAATTGTAGTGTACCACTCAGAAATGACCGTCCTACGTTGCTCAAGCGGAACAGTCGCCACATGATCAGTTTTGCCGAAGAAACAGGCGACCATTTGCTTCGAAGTGCTTTTTCCACGAACAACTTTCGTTGGATTTTGCTTGTCTTTGAAGACCCACACGGTCGATTATTGTTTCGTTTCGGGCTCATACGCATAGATCCATGATTCGTCACCTGTGACGATCTTATAAACGTCTTTTGAAGCACCGCAACCGTATTTTTGCAACATTTCTTTGCACCAATCGACACGAGCCTTTTTTCAGCGACTTTCAAATTGTGTGGGATCCAACGAGAACAAACCTTTTTTACGGCCAGGTGTTCATGCAGTATCGAATGTATGCTGGTGGAAGAAATGTCCAGGGATGTCTCTATCTCTCGGTATGTCGCATGTCGATCTTGCATTATGAGTTCACGCACGGCATCAATGTTCTCTGGCACAACAGCCGTTTTTGGACGACCTTTACGGAATTCGTCTTTGAGTGAGCTTCGGCCACGAATAAATTCATTATACCAATTTTCACAGTGCTATAGGATGGCGCTTCATCCCCATGCAAAGATCTAAGTTCTTCAATGCACTCTTGTCGTGATAATCCACTTCGAAAGTTGTGAAAAATTATGGCACGAAAATGTTCACGAGTTAATTCCATTTTTTTCAATATTAATTTTTTCAAGTCACTGTAAGCAACACAAATAATGGTCGTACGTCAAAACGTTTTGAGTACGATTATGCTTAAAAATGACAAATTTTCCAATGGAAATGTTAGATTACACTTACAACACTGAGTGCTGCCAGGCCAGAAATATATATAGCAGCCCTCGTATTTCTGGCCTGTCAACACTGAGTGCTGCAAAGTGCAATCTGACATTTCCATTGGAAAGTTTGTCATTTTTAAGCATAATCGTACTCAAAACGTTTTGACGTACGACCATTATTTGTCTTGTTTACAGTGACTTGAAAAAATTAATATAGAAAAAATGGAATTAACTCATGAACATTTTCGTGCCATCATTTTTCACAACTTTCGACGTGGATTATCATGACAAGAGTGCATTGATGAACTTAAATCTTTGTATGGTGATGAAGCACCATCCTATAGCACTGTGAAAAATTTGTATAATGAATTTAATCGTGGCCGAAGCTCGCTCAAAAACGAATTCCGTGAAGGTCGTCCAAAAACGGCTGTTGTGCCAGAGAACATTGATGCCGTGCGTGAACTCATAATGCAAGATCGACATGCGACATACCGAGAGATAGAGACATCCTTGGACATTTCTTCCACCAGCATACATTCGATACTGCATGAACACCTGGCCGTAAAAAAGGCTTGTTTTCGTTGGATCCCGCACAATTTGAAAGTCGTTCAAAATAAGGCTCCTGTCGATTGGTGCAAAGAAATGTTGCAAAAATACGATTGCGGTGCTTCAAAAGACGTTTATAAGATCTTCACAGGTGACGAATCATGGATCTATGCGTATGAGCCCGAAACGAAACAACAATCGACCGTGTGGGTCTTCAAAGTCGAGCAAAATCCAACGAAAGCTGTTCGTGGAAGAAGCACTTCAAAGCAAATGGTCGCCTGTTTCTTCGGCAAAACTGGTCATGTGGCGACTGTTCCGCTTGAGCAACTTAGGACGGTCACTTCTAAGTGGTACACTACTATTTGTTTGCCTGAAACCATCGGAGAAATTCAAAAAACCAACAAGAGTAGACGAATCATTGTTCACCATGACAATGGGAGCTCTCACACATCGGCTCAAACCAGGGCGTTTTTGGGCGGCCAAAACGTCGAATTAATGGGTCATCCGCCGTACAGCCCTGACTTGGCACCTAATGACTTCTTCTTGTTTCCGCACATCAAGAAAAAAATGCGTGGTCAACGATTTTCGTCGCCAGAAGAAGCTGTTGGAGTGTTCAAAAACCATGTTTAAGAGGTTTCTCAATCGGAGTGGAAAAAGTGCTTCTACAACTGGTTTGAGCGCATGCAAAAGTGTATAAATCATGCTGGAGAATACTTTGAAAAACAATAAACCCATTTTTGATTATAAATATTCGAGGGTAGTGAAATATAAACACCTACCCAATTTATCCAAAATGACATCCATAACCGGAATTGGGTATTCATCACCAATCGTTATATCGTTCAATTTGCGGTAATCGACAAAAATGCGCCATTTATGTTTACCAGTCGAATCGAGTTTCTTAGGTACAACTCAGATTGGTGCATTATAAGGTGACTGGCTGTGGCATATAATATTCTGGTCCAGCATTTCTTGAGTTTGCCTATTAACCTCGTCCCTATAAACTTGAGGATAACGATACGTTTTGCAATATATTGGATCTTCGTGGATAGTGTTGATTTTATGTTTAACAACATTAGTAAAGGTTAATTTATCTCCCTCCCTATAAAAAAATGCTACCAAATTTCTGTAACAACACTTTTAAGCTTGTGATTTACTCTCTACTGAGGTGATCCAATTTAAACATTTTTTACACTCGTAATCAATACTATTCAAGGATTTTGGATGGCCTTTATGCGGGGTATCAATTTTACTACCTTGAATTTCTTTATACTCAAGCTGATTGATATGTGAATCAGGGGTAATATTTTTATTAGGTGGAAGGCTTTTTATTCCTTCTTTTTCTTCTTGATTTTCGTTAAAAAAATATATATATTTAATATCATTCTGGACAACAAATCCCCCTGGAATATTTAGTTGTGCCCTTAATTTGCTTAAATTATCAAAGTCCAGCAGGCCCGAATAATTGTTACTAAACCTATACACATAAAACACTAATCTAACTCTTGTTATGGGACTAAAGATTTCTAAGGTCTCATTGAGAACTATGTTCCCAGTAGCTGTTCTAACACAAACGGGATGTACTTTATTTGGGAAACTGACAAATCGTCTGGACGAAGAAGACTAATTGATGATCCCGTATCAATCAAGAATTTATAAGCTCTACCCTGTATTGTTATTGAGATGATGGGAAGGGGTTTGAGGCCGCTAAGTGAAAATTTTCGACTTCCATGGGCTCGGCAGGGCCGAAACGTCTAATGCGACATTGGATTAAGTCATTTATCCTTTGGCGTTTGTAAGGACGTGAACTATTGGGAAATCTATTATTAATGTAAAAATCATTATTGTTTGGGCTATTATTGTTATTGTGTTTGTTAATATTTTGTCCATTATTTCTATAACTATTATTGTAATTATTCTAGAAGTTTTCATTACGGTTATTCCTAAAACTTGGGTGATTGAAAGTGTTATTACTTGGATTTGGGGTGTATATGTTTCTATATTCATTGTTCACTACTGGAGGATAATGACGGGAGTGATCGGTTATGAGTACTTTTGTCATTCTTCGTTCAAAGTGTCCGTTATCTTGTTCATTATTTAATCTGAGAATATCTACTGCTGACTTAAAATCTGCTGCTAAATTCGCATTAACAAGTGAGGTTAAATGATTTGTAACAGCCGTACGGACCAGTAGGTTTTCCAGCTAGCTCTCTCAACCCTAATTCGACGGCAAGCACATCTCAGCAGGTTCCAACCCTCCCACTGGGTACGCTGTTCATAAAAAAAACCTAACATAAAAAAAAACGACAACAAACGCATACCACAAAAACAACACACATCCACTTCTTCACAGGCTGATGTGAACCTGTTCTGCCCTCCCAACCGTGTCACAAAAAAAAATCCTTATACGACAGCTTTGTGACCCCTTATACCATCCAACTCCCTTCTCCAGCTTTAACTCACCTTCATGCCATTACCTAATTAATTTACAGCCAACACATTATTTTTAACTTTTTACTTTTCAAACGTTATAAATCATAATTTTATTAAATAAAAATATTCTTAAAATTACACAACTTAAAATTTCATCTTTTAATATAAACCAAAGCAAAATATTGAAATAAAATCCTAAACATATAACATCTTTAACAGCAAATTATAAAAAAAAACGAATTTTAAACAATACAAACTAATCTTGGACTAATAATTTTCCTCTGATAAACTTTTGTTTTTTTTTTCAATGATGGATGCAATATCAAAAAAAATCTATATAAGTATATCTTGCTGCCTACCCTATTAGTTCAAGAAACCACTTCAGGTGTCTATTACTTAAAACCTAACCTAAAGGAGCTCCCTGAGGGTAGTAAAAATTAATAAAAAGCTGATTTTTTGCAAATACTAATTATTTTCTCTACTTGAACTAATATTGTTTGCTGGGCTTTTTGTTATATTTTAATTTCCTCTAACAAAACAAAAATTTATCTCAAAAAGGTACTGCCCTCTATGAGGAAATAGGCACGTAAATCAAATAAAAAAACAAAACCTAAAATTATCCTAACCTGCTTTTAGGCGTTACTTTTTTATAAATTAACCCGCAAATATCAAATTAAAAAGTATACAAATATAAACAAAAATAAGTGTTAACAAAAATAAAAATTAAATAAACAAACATGCAAATATATAAATATATAATTAAATAAATAAATGATCACTTAAAATTCTACCAAAATTTAATATGCTTTAAAAAATATCACGTTAACTTTTCACTTTGTACTCTTTTTACAATTACTTTGTTTTTACTTTAATTTTTTTTTTTCAAATTTTTGTCCTTACTTTTTTAGCACGATAAAATTGATTTTTATCTAAAATTTGCCTTCAATCAATCTTTTTCTGCTGCTGTTTTTGACGTGTCTACGAAATTTAAACAAAAATTGTTACCTGGCTATCTATGGGTATGTAAGTTCTAATGTTGTCCTTTATGTCCTGATGAAACTTTGACACTCCTCTCACCCCAGGACATAACACTCACTACCCTACTGGAATTTTTTTAGCCAGCTGAAAATTTTAATAAATTTTAATTTTGCACTCACTTATTTTCACACTAATCTTACGTTTTTTTTTTTTTTTTTTACCGATTCTATAATTTCCAATTTGTATGCCACCTCAAAATTATTTTTCCCTGCCAGGATCTTTTAGCTAGGATATATTCTCTCCAGGATAACTATTAAATATTACATTATTATTTTTTTACATATTTAAAAAAAATATCTTGGTTATCCTTTACCTGTCTACAAATCCTGTTTACTTTTTATTTATTCACACAATTGTGAGATAAACTCTCTGCACAAAATCACTGTTTTTTTTCTAAACTTTGCACTTTGAAAGACAAGACACTTCTGAACTAACGAAACCTTTTAGCTTTCTCATTTCGCTAGAGCCTTTTCCAACTTTTCCAAATCTTTCCATTTTTTTTCCTAATCCATTCCCGCCTCGTCCATCTTTTTTTTTCTCTCTTTCATTTTTTCGAGAACATTCTACCTTGCTTCAAATCGCCATCTTGCTTTCCTTTGCGGCCTTTCCTTACTTTCTTAACTAAATTTCTTCTCGAACATTCGATTTTTAAAAATACAAAATAAACTAACTCTTTGCCTTTGAACATTTTGCATTTACTCTGTATTCTATTTCTATTGGTGATCTTCTCCTTCTCTACTTTGGCGATCTATACGTTTATGTTTGTTTACCTTCAGATTTTCATCTACCAGGCGATCATCATTTAAGCACGATTACTCGTTTTCATTCATAAATTTACATATTTAAAATAAACAGTTTCCTCATGATCATAATATTTCGATCATGAATGAAAAATACAACCCTGGTCTTTAAGTTGCCAGCACACATTAGATTTACTACTACCACAATAAGAATACGTATTGACAACTGTATATGGCGTAATATGTAAACTAAACACAGCTACAGCCGACAAAAACAAAACAAAGTAGAATCAGATAAGTGAGATAAGTACGCGCGCATCGGAGTGAAAAAAGAAAAACAAACATAAATACTTAATAATATAATTAACTAATATTAACGAAACGTGATTTAAAATATAACTATACCCGTAAAAAAAACAAATAAACATAAGTGAAATTCCTACAAATAAACAAAAGAACAAAAACAGATAAGAAGTATGTTTATTTCAACCCACCCTTAAATGGGCAACACAACATAAGCAACAACTCATTGGCCGGCACACAAAAACTGTGTAGTAAAGTTTGTGTGTTCTTTTCATATATAACTATTTGATTTGTGTTGATAACTTTACAATAATTTATTATTATTAAGTTACTAAATAAATAAATAATGTATTGAATTATAAGTCCTTTTAAGCCGCAACAAAACTCCGAGTTCTACAAGACTCTCGTAGTAGGAATCGGTGTGCGGTGTGATGCAAATAATTCCAGCGATGCAACAGATTAACTGCCCAACGTGGGGAACACTCACCCCTGAGATAGCCACAGAATCTAGCCGGGCCAATTTTATGAAAGTTAACAGCAATATTAAAGTTAGTAATAAAAGAAATTTTTCCCATGTACGGTTCTCATAAACTTCTATGGTGTATTCTCCGGGAGCATGAAAACCAAATCCCTCACACCAGAGCAAGGACCACATTTGAGTTTCTCACAAAAGAAATCCATAGTGGCAACCCATCATACGTTAAAGATCTTAAAATAAAAAAATGATTCTTGTAATGAGCCACGACTGCCCATTGAGCACTTTTAAGTAGTGCCATTTAAATAAAACGAACGCCTGCAATAAATAATATTGAGGCAAGTTTTAGTCAATATCAGTAAATTCTTAGTTAATTTTAAATGCGTCTCTTGTATTCCAGATTTTCGAATGATTTTAATACATATATATACTTTAACGTACATATTTATGTTGTCAAAAAAAAATTATTTCTTTCAGATCTTTAATATACATATTTCACGGGTAAAACCTCTATATATCCTTCCATGAGTTATGGCTGCTCTGATGATCAGGTCCATCTCTTGATGCTTTACGGTAAAAAGAATCAAGAAATATAGTGATCTTCCTTACTACACAAGAGAGTTTCACAGAAATTAATTACGGGAAGTATTACTGCATTACATCAGCAATATAAGTGTTTACTTTGTTAAAAAAATTCCTTTATTTTTATAGATCCCGAATACAATTAATCTGAAGATCAATTTGTACTATAAATAAAAGGAAATGGAAACCTACAAAACTAAAGGAATGTCATAAACTCTACCATCACCAATGGAGCGCAGGTTTTTTTTTCCTTCATACTTACTAACTAATATTGCACAATTAAAGCTAATCTAATCAGGTACTTAAGTTATATCACAGATGTAAAAGTAAAAATTGCTAAGCGCATTAAAGTGCTGGACGCATAATCAATATTAAAAATTATAAAAAAAATAGAAATAATAATTACGACAAATTTAATAATCACAAAAATAATTCTGAAAAATTACAACACAAAAAAAAAAACAGAATAAAGAGTCCGAAAAGAAATATATACGTGTATATATACATATATATACACATACATACATATACATATATAAACAAACAAAAAACAAAATTAATAATTAATAAAAAAAATAATCAAATAAATAAATAATTGTCTTACGTCCCAATATTGCACTTGAGGTTTTATGTTAAAATCATTGTGAATAAAAAAAACTTAGCAGTTTATACCTTTATATCTTTGGCGTGATATACCCCTATGGCTTTCCCATCTAATGTTTCCAATTCATACGTATTGTTACCGACAGGCCGAACCACTCTACATTTGAGAAACTTCTTGCAGAATTTGGCATTAAGGTTTTTTCCAAAATTACTTTGTATCATATTTCTCCTGTAGACTTCCTGTCCAGGAACAAATTTAATTACTCTAGCTCTCTTATTGTAGATTCTGGCACTTTTCTCATAGGCTTTATTCATATTGTCCTTTATTTGATCTCTTATCATTTGCATTTTATCGTCCTGTTTAGTAATTATTCGGTGGTCTGTTATAGAATGTAGTTTTCGGGCCAATTTGTAATCTGCACCACTAGTGTACATGTGGTACCCAAACAATGCGTAAAAAGGCGTGAAACCTATTGCACTGTGCAAAGAATTTCTCAACGCACAATCAATCTCTGAGAGGTAGAGATCCCAATCTCTATGGTCTTCATTTAAGTAAGCTCTGATGGCCGATAAAATACTTTGGTTTACTCTTTCAGAAGCATTACTACTCGGCTGATAAACTGGAGTCCTAACGTGTTGTATTTTATACGAACTAATCAAATTTTGAAAATTTTTCGATACAAATTGAGCACCGTTGTCTGTATGGATGATTTCAGGAACACCAAATTTATGAAATACTTCTTGCACCAAAAATTTTACCACATTCTGGGCAGTAGCTTCTCTCATTGCCTTAATAAAAGTGTATTTGCTGAAATGATCAAGGACGATGAAGACGTAACAATTACCGCTCTTTGATCTCGGGTATTTACCCAAGAAATCCAGATACAGTTTTTGAAAGGGACGATCAGTAATCACCTGATTACCTATCTCTGGTCTAAGATCTTGGTTAGACGGTTTTATTTCTTTGCATGTTTGGCAATTTTTAATAAAAGATTTCACCTGCGTAGACATTCTCGGCCAATAAAAGAACCTTCGTAACCGTTCTAATGTTTTCGTCATACCACCGTGAGCTGCTGCTTTACTGGCGTGTGCCTTTTCTATGATGGGCTGGGTTATATTCGGCGGAATCCACATTTTCCATTGACTCTCGGATTCATCACCTCTGTCAAAATTAACTCTTTTAAACACAAGTCCATCTTCGACCTTTAAATCTGGCAAACTTTCATTATTATCTTTAATATGTTTTATCAAATCTAGATACTCGTTGCTCTGAAATTCGACTGTTTCGAAATCAAACAAATCATTTAGCATTAGCTCATCTACGCTTGTTTCATCTTCTGGCATTCTTGATAGCATGTCAGCTACAATGTTTTCCGACCCTTTTCTGTGCTGTATATCGAAGTCAAATGCCTGCAGCTGAAGGGACCACCTCGCCAGTCTTCCCGTTAAGTCCTTGAGAGACATAAGCCACTTTAGACTCGCATGGTCAGTGACTATCGTAAACGGCATCATCTCGACATAGGGTCGAAACTTTTTCACTGCCATAACAGCTGCCAGACACTCTTTTTCAGTGACACTATAATTTTTTTGACAGGCGTTTAACTTTTGACTGTAAAAAGCTATCGGATGTTCTTCATTCTGATCATTATGCTGATACAGGACTGCACCAATTCCATAATCGCTAGCATCGCACTGTATCCAAAATCTTTTAGAAAAATCTGGATGTCTAAGCACTGGAGCTGAGGTTAAAGCTTTTTTTAGGCTTTCAAAGGCTTCAATCGCTTCTAGAGTCATTGCAAATTTTTTTGTTTTCTTGAGCCTATCAGTTAAAGGGGCAGCTATGGAGGCAAAATCTTTAATGAATCGCCGATACCATCCTGCTGTTCCGAGAAAACTACGTACTTCACGAGGCGATTTCGGTACTCTTATTTCCCTTATAGCTCGAACCTTTTCTGGGTCTGTCTTAAGACTTCCCCCGCCAATTATAAAACCAAGGTACCTTAATTCTTCGAAACAAAATTTTGACTTTTTTAAGCCTATTGTCAAATTAGCTTGTCTTAAATACAGCGCTACTTCTTCCAATATTTTCAAATGTTTTTCGAAGCTGTTTGAGATAACTAAGAGATCATCTAAATATATAAATACATTTTCCTTAAGCCTCTGCGGTATAACTTTATCCATCAGTCTGCAAAGTCGTTGGGCCGCATTGCAGAGACCGAATGGCATGACTCGAAACTGGTAGAGTGGTCGGCCTGTTACAGTAAACGCTGTGTATGGCTTACACTCTTCTTCTAGCTCTATCTGCCAAAAAGCAAATTTTAAATCGATGCTACTTATAAAAAATGTTTCGTCGATTCTACTTAAAATTCCCTCTATATTTTGTAGTGGATAAGCGTCCTTAATAGTTATTTTGTTCAGCTTTCTAGCGTCAAGGCAGAATCTATTTTTACCTGGCTTCCTAACCACTCTGGTTCTATTGGACCAGGGGCTTTCGCTTTCTTCAATGACTTTTAAGGCCAGCATTGTATCAATTTCTTTATAAACAATCTCCTGCATAGCAGGTGATAAGGGCTAATGACGTTCCTTAAAGGGAACCGAACCTTCTACTAGCTTAATTATATGCTTTTCAAGAGAAGTGCAACCTAAACCTTCCTTTTCAAATGCCGGAAACAACTCTATTACCTTTTCTAAACTATCTTGTTGTTCCTTACTTAATATTTTAGGCTTAGATTTATGGTCTTCTACTTGAAAATCTTCTTGTAGTTTTTCTACGTTTATTTCTTCTGCCTTAAATACTTCAGGAGCTAAATCAAATGCTTTCCAAAAGTCCACTCCAAGGTAAGCTTCCTGTTCCAAGTCCGGACACAAGTAAAATAAAATATTTCGAGTTTTCTCCTTAAAAGAAATTTTTATATTCAATTTGCCTAGCAATCTGTGTTGTTTTCCCGCAGCAGTCGATACTATAGAATAGACTGGTTCAAACTTAAGTTCCAATCTTTCCAATAACTCCCTACATCCTTTACCTAGCAGACTTATTGATGCGCCCGTATCTAACAGACCTTTTATGCTAATATTTTTAATGCTTATTTGTACAAAAGCACGAGGGTCGCCTTTTTTATCTAGACATTGTACAGTTTCTAAAAACAATCTTCTAATTTTTCTTTTCTCTGCAAATTTCCTTCGTAATTTTTGTATTCTGTTTGAAACAGTTTTCCTTACGTTTACAGCTTCATTAAAAATTCTATTCCTAACATTTTGATAATTAAGTTCTCTTTCTTCTAGCGTATATTTATGTTTTAATTGAGGGATAAACTTATTAAATTTTCTAACCGTTTCTATTAAATTTATATTTTGTTTTGCTCCTAACGCCGGGCTATCATTGCAGTTTCTTTGGGCTGATGGCTTCCCTTCACTAACTCGCTCCTGTGAAAATTTTTAGCCTTGCAATCGCTACAGTTTGGAGCCTTCACATCTGGCTTGCCACACCTATAACAAAACAATGATCTCTCCGTTGAAGGGCAATCCATAAATACATGGCCGTTTTGATGGCAATTCCAGCAGACTAGTGGATTTCTGGTGTTTTTGAAATTTGAAATTTGAGTATTTATTTCTTCTAGCTGTTCGGCAGATTCAGTTAAACCATCAACTGGCTTCTCAAATACTTCATTTACTTGCCTGGTGTAGCGGTTCACAGGGACGGTTGGTTGCAAATTTGCTGAGGCTTTACGACCAAAAACCTTCTCTGCCTCTACACACTCCTGGCGTAATTCTTCTACCGTATCAACAGCAATTGGGTAAACTTTATTTCTTATATCATCTCTCAAATTCTTTTTAATCATTTTAATCATTTCTTTTTCAGAGACGACTATATTCAATCTCGATCTCATTTGCGTCATGGCAAAGAAGAAAGCATCAAGACCTTCGCCGGGTTGTTGCCTTCTCTCAACCATGTCACTCATGAGCTCGAAACTGGACCTAGTGGATTGGTATTGTTTTAACAGAGCGTCTTTTAAGGTGGACCACTCTGTGACATAGTTTGTCTGTATAAACAACCAATACCACTTTTCGGCCACGCCTCTGACTAACAAATGAAAATTATCTAACACCTCGTCCCACGAAACACCATACTGTCGCTGGAGTCGCTCTACGCGAAATACAAAATCCTCCACAGCTAATTTGTTCGTGTTGCCATCGAATTCCAGGCCCCATTTGTCGATTCTCATCTTATGATAGTTTTTAGTTGGGTTTACACCTTCACCGTTTTCTATCGACGCTCTCGAAGAGTTGGCTGAACTCCTAGGAGAAGTACTCATATGGTGACTAGTACTACTTTTAACCAGGTTCGGTATAACTTCATCCCGCAGTTTTTTGTTTTCTAATTGGGTGTGTTGCATTACCAGACTTAATTTTCCCACAGATGCTGTTAATTCCGCTATTTGTCTTCTCATCTCTTGGAATTGAGCAGCCTGCTGGGCTCTTTCCAACTGTTGAGCTTTTTCCATTTCTCTGGCTCGCTCTAATATACGAGCGTCTCGTTCTTCTTGGGAAACATTGCTGTTAGGAGCTTTATTTGTATTAATTGTCTGTGACTTATCTATAAACTGGGCATTAGCAAAACCTGAAGCCTCTTCCATCTCTAAATTTCTAACTAAACTAGGTTTTCTATTAGGCGTATTGGATTTATAGGATTTTCCAAAAGAAAAAGGCGTTGATCTGTTTAAATCGAATTGAACTGCTCTATTTCGTTTTCTGGAATCTCTATTAGGCGGGCTACTTGACATATCATACACACTAAAGTTTTAATTTCCTTTCCTCTAGGCTGCAATCAGGTCACAAAAGGAAAACAAAAAACTAACAAAAAAAATATACTAGCAGATGTCTCAAAGATTTTCCAAAAAAAAAAAACTAAACACCAGGCAATGCGAGCAACCATACAATAAAAACAAGGATTAAAAATTATTCTAACAAAATACAAACAATAAAAAAAGGCAATACAAATTTAATAGCAATAATGATAAAAATAAAAAATATACTAATACCAATAATGATAATACTAGTAATAATAATCAAAATAATCAAAGTATAATAATAATAATAATACTAATAATCAAAAATATTTATTATATTAAACCTTTGATTTACTACCAACAATGATAATACTACGAATAATAAAAATACTCTAAATAATTAAAATATAATAATAATAATCAAAATAATAATAGTAATAATACTAATAATATTAATAATAATCAAAATATAATAATAATAACAATAATAATAATAATGATAACACTAATAATCAAAAATATTTATTATATTAAACCTTTGATTTACTACCTTTCTATAAAACTCTTTCAGTTAAAATACTCTATCTTCGCGGTTTTGGCATGAAGGTAATAAAGCGGTTGGAGGAATGGTCATTATAACTGGGAGTGATTGTTGTGTGGCATGAAATCAATTTCTAAATCAAAAATGTGCGGGTCCTCCTCATACGGTCATAATTCATGACTATTACTTAAATCATGAGTTATGAGAATTTCCCTAATGACCCTCGGTACTACAGTCCCTGTGTGTTCGAAGCAAACTTTCTTCATAGGCGGCTGCCGATGCTGTCATTAAATTTAAAAATCTCAACAAAACTACACAAATTGAACGAAAAATAAACAAGGTAAGTGATACAATACAATTAGACAATTAAAATAAAATTTTCTAAGATATTGCACTCTCTTTCCGTAGAACTGGCCGAAGAACTCGCCTATCAAGCGTTTAAACCACCAATAAGTTTAGTACTTCCTTTAAACGGCTCAAATTCATTTAAGGGCTACTCATACTATTTGTGTTTTCAACAGTGATCTAGCGAGTACTTCGTTGGGCTATTTTAAAAACTTTTATTGGTCTATTTCGTTTGGGCGCCATTTATGTAACAGCCGTACGGACCAGTAGGTTTTCCAGCTAGCTCTCTCAACCCTAATTCGACGGCAAGCACATCTCAGCAGGTTCCAACCCTCCCACTGGGTACGCTGTTCATAAAAAAAAACCTAACATAAAAAAAAACGACAACAAACGCATACCACAAAAACAACACACATCCACTTCTTCACAGGCTGATGTGAACCTGTTCTGCCCTCCCAACCGTGTCACAAAAAAAAATCCTTATACGACAGCTTTGTGACCCCTTATACCATCCAACTCCCTTCTCCAGCTTTAACTCACCTTCATGCCATTACCTAATTAATTTACAGCCAACACATTATTTTTAACTTTTTACTTTTCAAACGTTATAAATCATAATTTTATTAAATAAAAATATTCTTAAAATTACACAATTTAAAATTTCATCTTTTAATATAAACCAAAGCAAAATATTGAAATAAAATCCTAAACATATAACATCTATAACAGCAAATTATAAAAAAAAACGAATTTTAAACAATACAAACTAATCTTGGACTAATAATTTTCCTCTGATAAACTTTTGTTTTTTTTTTTCAATGATGGATGCAATATCAAAAAAAAATCTATATAAGTATATCTTGCTGCCTACCCTATTAGTTCAAGAAACCACTTCAGGTGTCTATTACTTAAAACCTAACCTAAAGGAGCTCCCTGAGGGTAGTAAAAATTAATAAAAAGCTGATTTTTTGCAAATACTAATTATTTTCTCTACTTGAACTAATATTGTTTGCTGGGTTTTTTGTTATATTTTAATTTCCTCTAACAAAACAAAAATTTATCTCAAAAAGGTACTGCCCTCTATGAGGAAATAGGCACGTAAATCAAATAAAAAAAACAAAACCTAAAATTATCCTAACCTGCTTTTAGGCGTTACTTTTTTATAAATTAACCCGCAAATATCAAATTAAAAAGTATACAAATATAAACAAAAATAAGTGTTAACAAAAATAAAAATTAAATAAACAAACATGCAAATATATAAATATATAATTAAATAAATACATGATCACTTAAAATTCTACCAAAATTTAATAGGCTTTAAAAAATATCACGTTAACTTTTCACTTTGTACTCTTTTTACAATTACTTTGTTTTTACTTTAATTTTTTTTTTTCAAATTTTTGTCCTTACTTTTTTAGCACGATAAAATTGATTTTTATCTAAAATTTGCCTTCAATCAATCTTTTTCTGCTGCTGTTTTTGACGTGTCTACGAAATTTAAACAAAAATTGTTACCTGGCTATCTATGGGTATGTAAGTTCTAATGTTGTCCTTTATGTCCTGATGAAACTTTGACACTCCTCTCACCCCAGGACATAACACTCACTACCCTACTGGAATTTTTTTAGCCACTAATCTTACGTTTTTTTTTTTTTTTTTTTACCGATTCTATAATTTCCAATTTGTATGCCACCTCAAAATTATTTTTCCCTGCCAGGATCTTTTAGCTAGGATATATTCCCTCCAGGATAACTATTAAATATTACATTATTATTTTTTTACATATTTAAAAAAAATATCTTGGTTATCCTTTACCTGTCTACAAATCCTGTTTACTTTTTATTTATTTACACAATTGTGAGATAAACTCTCTGCACAAAATCACTGTTCTTTTTCTAAACTTTGCACTTTGAAAGACAAGACACTTCTGAACTAACGAAACCTTTTAGCTTTCTCATTTCGCTAGAGCCTTTTCCAACTTTTCCAAATCTTTCCATTTTTTTTCCTAATCCATTCCCGCCTCGTCCATCTTTTTTTTTCTCTCTTTCATTTTTTCGAGAACATTCTACCTTGCTTCAAATCGCCATCTTGCTTTCCTTTGCGGCCTTTCCTTACTTTCTTAACTAAATTTCTTCTCGAACATTCGATTTTTAAAAATACAAAATAAACTAACTCTTTGCCTTTGAACATTTTGCATTTACTCTGTATTCTATTTCTATTGGTGATCTTCTCCTTCTCTACTTTGGCGATCTATACGTTTATGTTTGTTTACCTTCAGATTTTCATCTACCAGGCGATCATCATTTAAGCACGATTACTCGTTTTCATTCATAAATTTACATATTTAAAATAAACAGTTTCCTCAAGATCATAATATTTCGATCATGAATGAAAAATACAACCCTGGTCTTTAAGTTGCCAGCACACATTAGATTTACTACTACCACAATAAGAATACGTATTGACAACTGTATATGGCGTAATATGTAAACTAAACACAGCTACAGCCGACAAAAACAAAACAAAGTAGAATCAGATAAGTGAGATAAGTACGCGCGCATCGGAGTGAAAAAAGAAAAACAAACATAAATACTTAATAATATAATTAACTAATATTAACGAAACGTGATTTAAAATATAACTATACCCGTAAAAAAAAAACAAATAAACATAAGTGAAATTCCTACAAATAAACAAAAGAACAAAAACAGATAAGAAGTATGTTTATTTCAACCCACCCTTAAATGGGCAACACAACATAAGCAACAACTCATTGGCCGGCACACAAAAACTGTGTAGTAAAGTTTGTGTGTTCTTTTCATATATAACTATTTGATTTGTGTTGATAACTTTACAATAATTTATTATTATTAAGTTACTAAATAAATAAATAATGTATTGAATTATAAGTCCTTTTAAGCCGCAACAGATTGGGTAGTTCTTTTTTTAGTATTCATAGGGCTTAGGAATTAGCTTCATTCTTATAAAATGCTTTTTTTCATTACTTTCATCACTTAATCTAATTGTATCGTGTAATCTACACAAGCTTATGTAAATTTCATCGCACAAATTTCTTAGATTACCCTTAAATATAATATTACTTAATTTTAAAATCAGTGTCGGAATTGATTGTTGCTCACCGTACTCTTGTACCAGTAGTCGCTTTAATGCGCTCCAGTCCTCTGGTTGTTCTCTTCTGATTAAATTTAGGGCATCTCCGTCTAATGTTCTCAATATGCAATTGAAGAATAATACCCTGTCATCTCTAGGCAGACCCACAATGTTGGGTAATATACTTTCTATGCTATTAATGTAGAGGCACAATTTATCCTTTTCCCCAATAAAAGGATGGACTTATTTTAAGTTTTGGATATTAAAGCTCTTCTGTGATCCATGCTGTTGTTTACACTGTTGTTATCGTTATCACTATTAGCACCACTTTCTCTTCTGTTGTTAATTGATAGTTGCCCTAAATTAAGGATTACTTCATCCAAAGGCTGATGAAAAGTTATTTAGAAGTATTTGGAACACTTTGTGGTATTTTTATTGATTTATTTTATTATATATTTTTGTTTTTGCGTTATAAGATTGCAAGATTAATAAACAGTGCCACAGAGTTTTTTTATTTTAAACAGTCACTGTCACAGAGTTTTTATTCTATTTGTTCAACGACAATTTTATAACAAAGTTAAAAGTATTAAATTTCTTTTGATTGTTAATACATCTAAAATCTTGTAGTTTTTATTTTACTTATTAAATTATTAAACGTTAAGGTTCGTTTTTAGGATCTTTTTCGCAGATCCTACCGACTGCGCCAGTAAAATACAGTGTTTGTACTTTGAGTTTTATTCATAAACTAAAACTTTTATTTATTAAAAAAATTTTTTTTTTTTTTTTTTTTTATAAAAGAGAAGTAGCACTTCAGGCATTAATGCCTACTTAGTTTTTTAACCGTGCTACATTCTTTAGGAAAGGGATAGATGAGAGAGAAGACAGGTGGTGAAAGGAGATAGATATACCCATTTTAATAATTATTTTACTTCGCCGGCGAATATGCTATGAGGTGGCTGCATGTTTTTATGTTAATTCTGCTTATGTATTTATACCATTAAACAGAAAAAAACATTTTTTATTTTTCGACTGCCGCAAGGGTTGAACCCAGTTCAGTCAGATTTGTAGTCAACGTGCTTACCACCTAGACTACAGCAGTCTCTGTAAAGGTTCTCACAAAATATGCTGATTTTACATTACGTAAATCAAAAATAATGTTTTCTCTGTTAAGAATAATTTATGTTATAAATGTTCTCATGAAATATGCTGATATTACAAAGTGTTTAATTTCTTTTAATTTTTCGACTTAAGAAAAATAGGAATGCAATAACAAAGAAAATAAAATAAATGTTCAATTCATGAATTACGTTATGCATATGTCACTTATAGATATAGATAAGTGATGCTTTTGTACATTGATGTTAACTAATATAACAGGGTCATTTGTATAGTTATTAAATGTAAACATTTAGAATGGTGACAACATCAACGTAGATGTTAACGTTATTTATATTATTATATTAACTATACAACATCTCCCTTCGCAATATATTTTTTTAATGTGCATAATAATATATGGGTAATCTTAGTAGTAATATAATACTAATATATAATACATACATATGTATATTTTTAAAGTTTTGTTTTACAACTTAATATTATTGCTAAACTATTAATCAAAAATATTTTTTTAAATAAATAAAAACTACAAATCAAGCCTTTCTGGTCGCTTTATTTTTTTCTGTTACCTTTTACTTATTGCTCATCAAAGTTATTAGTGCCTTAATCATTCTGATGAATTACTTCATCCTTTTGCCTATCATTCTCATTGCTAGCTAAGTCGTCAACATTTGCTCTCGCCTTGGGTGATTTTCTAATGTGTTCCAAACTGCTTCTATAAACCGATCCTTTACCGTCTAAAACTAAGTAAGGTCTTGGCTCCCTGCATGCTATTATTATCTCCCTATGAAACTATTATCCTTTAGGAGCTTTTTTAATCATAACTTTTTCTCCTTCACTAATTTCTTTATGGGTGACAGCTCTTCTGTTGTAATATTCTGAGCATTTTTTAAAATTTGAGATCAACTTATTACTATATTCTCTGAAATTTACCAACTTTGGTAGGAGATTATCCTCAACTGATGGAGCTGTAGTGCGCAAGGAACGTGACATCAACAACTGAGAAGGATCAGAATTATTTTTCAATGCCTTCAACAATAATTTTTTTACTATCTGAACTTTTCGCTTTGCTAATCCATTTGATTTTGCCAAATAAAAGCTGGAAGTTTTGTGATCTACTCCCCAATTCTCGCAAAATACTTTAAAATCTCTAGAAATAAAAGGGATACCATGTCTTGCAAAAACAGACTTTGTGTAAGAACACAACACACGACGGTAACGATATTTTCACACAAATTTCACAGAAGTTATCGTTGAACGACAATGCCGCTGAGATAAAATTTATTTTATTTTCTTGTCGGTTTTTATTATTCCCTTACATTTAGTCTCTCATTTTTCTAACAATATTGCCACATATTTCTAAAAACATTTGTATTTTATAGCAAAGGCAAATTATTGAATAACAATAGAAAATTTCAGGAAAAAAAAAACTAAAAAAACTGATACACGTAAATGAAAAAATAATTGAAATGGAAAAGAATATGACAATATTAATAAATTTTTATGATTGAAAAAACAACTGAAAAGGTAAAAAATATGAGCCAATGAATAACATTAAATAAGTCGTCATTTATTCTTCGTCTCTCTCTTCAATCTTCATAAAGGTTCTGAAAAGTCCCATTGAATCCCTTGCAAGATTAATCAGTTTTACCAACCATCTTCTATTACAATAGATTATAATGCCATGTACATGTCAAATGTAATTAATATTCTTTTCATTTCATCGATTTTGTTAATAGAATTCATATGATTCATTTAAATGTAATGAAAAACAGTGGAATCTCAAAAATGGCGGCGCAAATAGATTCATGATTCTGATGTCTGAAATTATCATGGTACTGTTTTACAAC
Organism: Gymnosoma rotundatum; assembly: GCA_916610165.2. Classification (NCBI taxonomy): domain Eukaryota; kingdom Metazoa; phylum Arthropoda; class Insecta; order Diptera; family Tachinidae; genus Gymnosoma; species Gymnosoma rotundatum. The sequence goes on from OU744339.1 coordinate 62,830,141, forward strand.
TAACTTTGTCAATGTATGTTTGTTTTGCAATATAATGGGTTCCCTTGTTTCACGTAAGACGCAAGTGGCATTATTGATCCAACCAGGTGAATGGCGTAAGCTTGAAAATAAGGCTTGATTAGGTACACTGTTGTTAATTTTTAATTGCTTATACTCCTCAACCCACCACATGACCCTGACTAGTTTACGAAAATTCGAATAACGTTCGAATGGAAGGAATGAATCTACATTTATTGTATAAACAAATTTTGTTCTTTTCTCCTGCTGAACATCAAATTTATCAACATCATTTGCAAGTTGAGGCCAATCCTTCCTATCGCCTTTCAGAAATTACGGACCATGTAACCAGCAGGATGTTAAAAATATACTTGAAAAATCGTGCGGCCTTGTTGTATCGTCTGCAGGATTCAATGCACCGGGAACCCAACGCCCTTGTTTCTCTTCAGATGATTCCAGTACTTCTGCGATACGGTGAGCAACAAACTGTTTATAGCTTCTACTATAGACTGAATCCACTTCGAGTCGGACCAAAATGTAACATCCTTCAGTTTTAAGTCGTGACAAGTTACTATTGACTCCTTGAGTCTTATCCCCAGCACTGCAGCCTGTAGCTCGAGCCCCGGAATGGACAGTTGTTTCAACGGTGCACATCTTAATTTTCCTGCCATAGAAGCGACATTTACTGTACCGTTGTAGTATATCCTCCAATAACCAACCGCGACAAAGGCTAGTTCGCTTGCGTCCACGAAAACATGCAGTTCTACCTTTGTTTTGGATTAAACAGATTCCGTCCATAACATCTTGGAACATTAACTAGCTGTATATCACATAAACTTTTATACCAAGTGTAGCAACTTAAATATATTTTACCCCGAATGGGAGAATCCCAGCCAAATTTGGTCCTCCACAGTGCCTGAAGAAGAATTTAGGATTTTATAATTATGTTTGACAAAAAACCGAAGGGGTCAAATATTGACATTGCGAGGCTTAACACTTCACTTTTCGTTGGCTTCCGCTGTCCTTTTAAAACAGCTTGTGGAACACGTGCAAATTTAAGAACAAAACAAAAGTCATCAGTTAACCTCCATCGCATTCCCAAGATTTTCTCAATACCCCCTTCGTTATTTCCCAAATAGATAAAATTCATCGTTCACTTATTCATAATTTTTTATGGCAGTTAAAAATTCTCTCGAGTTTGACCAAAATCCTCTTAGTACAAATCCGGCTTGGCGATGAATATGAACTACGTCCTTGGTTACACTAATGGCCTCGCATACATCGTCAAAACAGTCAAAATAGTCATCTACATGGTGAATCTCAATTATTGCTCGATATCCTTGTACATAAGGGCATTCAAGTTCTTAACGAACTGCTCTGAACATGGTGAACTAGCTTAGCCGAATATCATGACTTGCATAATATATTCATCAGGAGATATTTTGGACTGGCCATCTCGCTACAAGAAACGCTGAGCAGTTTGGTCTTGGCGAATTCTAACCCTTTGAAACATTTCCTTAATGTCAGCGCAAATGCCGTTTTTTTTGGCGAAATCGAAACAATATCGATAATAATGATTTCGGTTGGTACTTACTGGGTCCTTTGAGAAGCCTTGAGTCAAAAGTCTCTCCGTCCACACATGCGGCCGCATCAAAAACAAGACGTCTTTTATTTGCGTTTGTTACAACAAAATGCGGTATATACCAAGTTCGATTATTTGTTACTGCGGCTTCTTCTGGCGACAGCTTCCTAACATAGGACTTAGAAATATAGTCCTTTATTTTAGTATTATACCATTCAGCAAAATGTGTTTCGTTTCTCATTTTGACCTCCATAATATATAAACGCTTTAAAGCTATCGAATAACTATTTTTAATTTCATATGTATCGTGTTTCCATAAGAGACCAGTTTCAAATTGAAGTCCCCTCTTAACCGTGGTACCGTAAAAAATTTCTTCGGCTCGTTTGTAATCGTTCGATTCAATTGTTTTTGATAACTTTACTTCTAATTGTCCAATGAAAAAAAATCTAGAACTTGCTTATGTAAGTCACTTAGAATATCAGCATCTATTTTAGACACTGTAGCGTCTGTCGAGTCCTCATTTGATGCAAATATTATGTTGCCTAGGCTCGTTTGATGCACAGCGAAACATCTGTCAGAAACATGTTCAGAACCTTAGATGAGCGAACAAGTCTTATATTTGGTAAGCCTATAAGTAATTTTAGGCGAGAGTCTAAGTAATCTTCAATTACAATATCAATTTATTTATTTATCATTTATTTATAAACATTTACTTATGTATATATAATATAATATATAATAATAATAATATAATATATAATATATATAATAAAGTTTTTGTTACTGTTTTTTAGGCCTGTTCAGATAAATGTAAAGAAAACCAAATTTGTTACATTTTTTTAACCCCGACGTTTCGTTAATTTTTTGTTGACTTTTTCAAGGGATTTCGTCTGTATTTAATAAAATTATTATTATTAAAATGTATATACAAAAATCAACAATCAGAACTTACAATAAATTAAGCAATATCACATTTAAAAGTAAACAATAAAAAGAATTTTACAAAAGACAAACATTTAAACATTGCACTACTTATTCTAATATCAGTTGTACTTTTTAATGTTGTCAGTGTGTTCTTTATGATTCATTGTTTTTGTTGTATATGTGAGCTCTCAATTATGAAACGTTTTTTCTCCACTTTTTCCTTGTCAAGTATTGTTGCGGGAATATGTCTTAGCCAAGCTTTTGCGAGATTGTAAACACTAAATACAAAACGAAAACAGCCTTAGTTTTTTATATGCTTTATATTTAAATGTTAAAATTCCTGTGTAACATAAATTCAATAAAAAGTTAGTATACAAAAGTGAGTAACTAAATTTACATACTTTCTTAGTGCAAAAACAAAGCGACATATAAATATGAACAATATTTAGCTATATACTTTAAAATTTTGTGAATTATTTTATTAGTGGTTTGAACTTTGCCACTTCTAAACACACAATAATACACGTTCATTTAGCGCGGGTTAATTTCTTATTTGGCGCGATTAGTTTAGTGAAGAAGTAACATAGTAAATAACTGGTTTTACAAGCAATTGGTTTGGTTAGTAATTGGCTTAACAAATAATTGGTACTTGATCGATAGTGGCGGTAACACCCCCCTTCAGTATGGCAAGAAGGATATTCGCCGCCTTACTTCTAATCTTGAGCCACATCGAGTACAGCTAACTTTACAACGGGTCTTACTATTACACCATATGAAGTCATGATCTTAGCATTTCGAACTTGTCCATCGCTAGCAACTGTAGTCTCTAGAACTCTTCCTCTTGGCCATACATTTCTCAGATTCGACGGGTCAACCACAACCACTAAATCACCTACACGTAAGGGCTTGGTTTTTTCGAACCATTTTGTCCTGCACGTCAGCGAGGGTAAGTATTCGACCAACCATCTTTTCCAAAACTGTTGGGCGTACTGTTGTGTATATAACCAACTCGATTTTAGAACTAGGCCACCGTCATTATATTCAGCTAACGACTTCATGCCATTTGAACACCCTAGCAGCAAATGGTTGGGAGTTAGCGCTTCTTGATTTTCGTTGTCTATTGGCGCGTATGTTAGAGGGCGAGAATTTATAATATTTTCTATCTCAGCCATCATACTACGAAGTGTTTCGTCATTGGGTGCTCTTGATGAGCTTATCCTGTACAGAACCGTTTTGACAGAACGTACCATACGTTCCCATATGCCTCCCATATGGGGTGCGCAAGGAGGATTAACGTTCCATTTAGTACAAGCAGTTGTGAAATTACGAACAAATTCATTAGCATCGAGATCTTTAACGGCTTCTCGTAATTCACGATCCGCTCCAACAAAGTTGGTTGCGTTGTCGCTAAAAAATTCTCTTGGTGTTCCACGCCTGGCCATAAAATTGCGTATTGCTAAAATGCATGAGCTTGTTGTTAATGAATGCATGACCTCAATATGGACTGCTCGAATTGTCAAACAAGTGAATAAAACTCCGTACCTTTTCTCCTTGTGCCGGTTTACTACAACCATAATTGGGCCAAATAAATCGATGCCTGTAAAAGTAAATGGCGCTACGTATGGTGATAAGCGAGCTCTTGGCAGCCGTGCCATTTGCGGATAAGTTGGTTGCGCTTTGTTCACTTTGCACATTTGACATTTACGTATTATTTTCTTGAAAACGGTTCTTAGTCGGGGTACATAGTATTTCTGTCGAATCTCATTTATACATGTTTCATGGTTTCCATGATGAAAATGTGCATGGATGTGCAATATGATTAGTTTTGTAATGTAGTTATACTTTGGCATAATCGCAGGGTATTTTAGTTCATCTGGTACGCTAGCCTTATCTATTCTGCTTTCAATACGAAGGACCTCGTCCTTATCTAAAAATGCACATAATTTGTATATACGGCTATTTTTACTAATTTTACCATCATTTTTTAGCTCTAATATTTCTTCTAAATACTCCTCAGATTGTGCTTGCTTAATGATAGTAATTTCTGCCCTTTTAAGCTCATTTTGAGAGAGGTCATTTGCAGCATTGATATTTTTGAGTTTGTTGATGAAGTGTAGTACATATGCTACTGCCCTTAGAGCTCTACGATACTGAGAAAACCGTGTAATATTAACTACTGCAAAGATCTCGTTTATGTGAAATATATTTTGTTTAAGCTCACAGTCTGTGTTTACACTAGCGTCAACTTCTGTGGCCAGGAACTTGGATGCTTCATTAAAAAAGGCGGACCATTTTTCCAGCGACTACTATTTGATAAGTCAGGGCCACTTTTACTTCACTTTGTAGCTTCGTCTGCAACGTTTAGCTTGCCATGTATCCACCGCCACTCATTAATATTCGTTAAATCCAGAATCTCGCCGATACGAAAGGTAACGAATTGATGGTACTTTTTATGATCTGACCTCAACCAACTAAGGACGGTTTTCGAATCAGACCAAAATATTTTTTGGCTAATGCTTACAGTTGTGCTACGAATAATGGTATCAGCAAAACGAGATGATATTACGGCAGCCATTAGCTCTAGACGGAGAATAGAAATTATTCTTATTCTCTTGTTTTTGAACCAACAATAGACACAATTACATTTTCTCCATTTGAAATCCTAAAGTATGATACTGCTGCATAGCCGTTTTCGCTGGCGTCTGCGAAAGTATGCAGTTGCACATCAACTTGATTGTAATTACTGAAAGTTTTAAGGTAACATCAAGGTATTGATATATTTTGAATTTCTGGCAAGAATGACAACCATTTTTTCCACTTAACCATTTGACAGGGTCGAATTTCTTCGTCCCAACCCACTCCGCTTCTCCACACATCTTGCATTATAATTTTTAAATACATCAAGTAATGACCAATAATACCTAAAGGATCGTATATCGACATTAAGATCTTGAGAAGTTCACGTTTTGATAAATTTTTATTTTCTATAGCATAATTGGTAATATTTGGGGATATTTTGTATGTAAGACTATCGTCAGATGGTTTCCAGTACACACCCATCACTTTATTGGCGTCTATTGCGTTTCCTAAATTCAGACTTTTATGTTGTCGAACATCGTAGGCGTTAATGGCAGCTAGAACATCTTTATTATTAGACGACCAGTTTCTAGTATTGAATCCAGCTTGTTTGTGAATATATTTAACTTCCTGTGCTAGAGAAATCGCTTCTTCGATACTGTCTACTGAATCTAGATAATCGTCAACATAGTGGTTGTGTTTTATAGCCGCTGCAGCAGTGGGGTATATTTCACAAAATTTTTCTGCATTAGTATTTTTTACATATTGCGATATGCATGGTGAACATGAGGCTCCGAAAATCATCACATTCATAACGTAGACATCAGGCTCTTTATCGCTTGTACTACGCCACAGAAATCGCTGAGGATTACGATCCTCTTTTCTTATGAAAACTTGATGGAACATCTGCTCTATGTCGCCGCAGATGGCTATTGACTTTTGACGAAATCTTATAAGAATAGAAGGCAATGAACACAACATATCTGGGCCCTTCAACAACATATCATTTAGCGATACTCCATGAGCTTTGGCAGCTGCGTCCCACACAATTCTCATTTTTCCAGGCTTATTTTTATTTACAACAGGAAATATCGGTAAATACCATACCTTTTCGCTGTTGGTTGACACCTCTTTATTTTTGTCAATCTTCGTTACATACCCTTTCGAAATATATTCACAAATAGTTTTACTAAAAACCTCATTTAAAGCGCTATCATTTTTTAGTTTTCTTTCTAGCTATTTGGCATTTTTATATTTTCATTTCGCCATAGAAGTGAGGTTTCATAATGTCCATCTGATTTTTGTTTGGTGTACTTTTTTAAAATGAGCATGGCATATTCATCGTCCTTGCTTAAAACGGTTTTCGCGTAGTCTACACAACTAATTTCCAGACTGTAAAATTTTTTCATTAAATTGGACAGTAAGTTCAACATGACAGTGATGGTGTTCTATTAGAGAATTCTACCGCATTGTTCCATAGGCTAACCAACCCAGGCGAATACGAACTGCTACTGGTTCACCGACATTACCTTCTTTTATTTTATCATAAACGCAAAGTCTGGAATTATTTAAGCCAATTAAAAGGCGTGGTGTAGCATCAACGTAACTTTTTATAGGTAGTCCTTTTAAGTAAGGGAATTCTTTTATTAGTTTTTCCTGATTCACAGTCTGTTTTGGTAAAGAAAGTTTCTTTACTGTACGAACATCAATTTCATATATTTTATTATTAGTGCCACACACGTTTATAGAAAGTCGACAAGAATTATCCTCATTTCGTTCAACACTACCTGTCCATTTAAGGCATAGGGGTTCAGCAGTACCTGAAAGACTTAGATCGTTGACAATTTGTTCATCTATCAAACTAGTAGAAGAACCATCGTCGATGAATGCAAAAGTTTCGATAAATTTATTTTGATTTCCATAAATTGTAATTGGTATGATTTTAAATAAGTTGTTGCAGTTCATAACACTGTGTGTGTTACAGTTGTGCGTTTGACTGTTTTTATTTTGTTCTGCCACGTTTGAAGTTTGGCTTCTTTCAACTTCTTGATTTTTTTTATGCCAGAGATAATAATGTTTAAATTGACAATTATCAACACCGCAGACGTTGCTGTTGCTGCATTTACCATAATGTTTTCGTAAACATTGTTTACAAAGATTTAATTCTCTCAAAATATTCCATTTTTCTGTTCTATCTGCCCTTTTAAATTTATGGCAGTTAGCAACATTACTGCACTCACCACTACATACTTTACATTTTCTTGTGTTTTGTTCAATGTGGCTGTGTATATAAACATTTCTCTGCTTACTGTGTGAGGGACTCTCTGCAGCAGAAGTAGAACAGCTGTCAATGTTGACGCTGCTGGCAGAAACGCCAATTTCAAAAATCCAGTAAGAAAATTCTGTCAGCTTTTTTATTTTGTTTTGCTAAGTTCATTTTATAAGTTCCCCAATTAATTTGGAAATAGGACGGTAATTTGTTAATTAATTCTTGAATTAACGACGGATTATAGAGCTCATCTAGTAGTCCACATGCTTTAATTGTTGACTTTAGACCTTTTACTTGAACGGCAAATGAGGTAATTGTTTCCAGTTTATTTACGTTAACTGTTGGTAAAGATCTTATTTTTAATTTTAGCGAATGCAGAATTATCTCTGGTTGTCCATACAACAATTTTAATGTTAAAATTGCTGCAGGAACACACGTTGGATGGATTAAAATTTGTTGAACGGATTTCAATGCATTACCTCGCAGTGCCTTTTGTAAACGAATTAGATTTTCAGCGTCTGTTAAGCCACACACTTTCGTCGACCAATCATAGGTAGAACTAAATAGTGGCCATTCTTCTGGATTACCCGTAAATATGGGTAAATCTTTTGGGACAGTTTGCCGAGCATTAATTTGCTAGTGTGTTAAATTCGAAGTTGTGCTGCAATCAGGCATAGGCGAGAAAGATGGTTGAAGAGCAGATGCTTGCCATGGATTATTGGATTGGGTGTTTGTTACTTGTGGAGGTGCAGAATCTGTTTTATTAATTAAAGTGGCAGTATTATTATATGAAGTAGAGCTTAAGGGGGCATGTGTTTTATTTTGAAAATTTGTGCGTGTATGTTCTATTGACATTTCATTTTGAGAAGACTGAGTTGTTACATGACGTTGATCTGTCGTTGAGGCTGTAAGAGTTATATTTTGATCCTGTGCGTGTACATTTTGTAAGTTTATTTTACGCGGTGGTATAGAAAATTCGTAATTTTCATATAAGTTTGTAGAATTGGGCTGATTGTTTAGCCATTCGTGAACTGAATGTGCATCCACAGAGCTTCTATCATCAATTTTATCTTCAGCCTGTTGCAGTATCTGATATTTTTGTTTGAAATATTCAGTGTCTCGTTTTTTAGCGAGCTTTCTTTCTTCATCAAGCCGCTGAAGTTCAAGGTTTTTTCTACGGGCTGCTGAGTTAATTGAAAAATTACTCCGATGTTTTCTTCTCTTGTTAATATTACGTTTATTTTACATTTTTAAATTCTTTTTCAATAAATTTTTGGGGTTAATATTCAATCAATTAAATTTTTTGAATACACGTAATATATACAGGCCAGTTCTGAAATCCACACGAAATTTTCACTTCAAATTTTTCAAAGCATTGTTTATGTAAAAAATAATTTTATAACAAATGTAAAAAATAATATATACAGGCCAGTTCTGAAATCCACACGAAATTTTCACTTCAAATTTTTCAAAGCATTGTTTATGTAAAAAATAATTTTATAACAACAATGCCTTGAAAAATTTGAAGTGAAAAATTCGTGTGGAATTCAGAACATGCCTGATAGTGTTGAACTTGTTCTTTTTTTACCATGAATTGCTACTTAACTTTGTTTCTTTTTCCTTTTTTATATTAATTTTTGTAAATATTTTTTAATTAAGATTTTGTTATGTCCTTTTTATTGTTTTATAAATAATTTTTTCTTGAAAATGTAATTTTTTTTATAAAATGTTACTTTTTTTAGTTATAAGTATATATATGTATATATACTTTTTTGAAAATAAAGTCTGAAAATGAAAAAAAAACAAATTATATACTTTGGATTTCATTATTAATAGGTATTTGGAGAAAAAATTTCAAAATATATCTTTTTAGATTTATGTACATAGTACATGTGTAAATATAATTTCAACTAAAATTTTGTTTGCTTGTAAAATATATTATATGTATAAAATTTTGTTTTCACCTTTAAAGCTAGAAATAAAAAAGTGCTAATATGATAGAAAGACGGCTCGATCATACAAGTTGCAGGTCTCTGGTAGGGAAGCTGTTATCCTGTAGTATTTCTTTAATCCGTTTAATATTGTTGTGGAATTTATTGTCACTGATGCTCAAAACTCTTCTTATTAGGTTTTTTGCGGTGTTTATAATTTGGTATTTTGGTTGTGTTGAGTTAAAATTCATTATCCTACCAGAGGCTGTTTCTTTTTCGAACCAGTCAAATATTATTTTGTTATTTTTCCTTATTAGTTTTGTATCCAAATATGTGATAATTCCTTTATCTTCTATTTCAATTGTAAACTGTAATTTATTGTGATAACAAATTATAAACACCGCAAAAACCCTAATAAGAAGAGTTTTGAGCATCAGTGACAATAAATTCCACAATAACAATATTAAACGGATTAAACAAATACTACAGGACAACAGCTTCCCTACAAAATTAATAAAATCTCTTATTAAATCTACGTATAACGAAATAATAAACAACAAACATCAACATTCATGTAACACAACGGTTAAAGATACAAAAACTTTTTTCAGGGGCTCATTGAAAACAGAATCATAAGAAAAACAATAAAAACAGAAAAAGTTAGTTTGGCGTACAAACCAAACCAAATTCTTAAAACAATATTTACAAACGTAAAAGCGCCAGTCAATTAATTACAACAAAACAACATTGTGTACGAAATAAGGTATAAGGGAAAAGAAGAGCAAAACTGTGATCTCATATATATTGGCACAACAAAAAGACCATTATATACAAGAATGAACGAAATCAAACAGGACACACAGCTGACTTCGATACGATTAAAATACTTGACAAGGAAAAAGTGGAGAAAAAACGTTTCAGAATTGAGAGCTTACATATACAACAAAAAATTACAAAAACAATGAATCATAAAGAAGACACTGACAACATAAGCGCAAGCTATAGTGTTGCACTAAAATAAAAATTAAAAAGTACAACTGATATTAAAATAAGTAGTGCAATGTTTAAATGTTTGTCTTTTGTAAAATTCTTTTCATTGTTTACTTTTAAATGTGATATTGCTTAATTTATTGTAAGTTCTGATTGTTGTTTTTTGTATATACATTTTAATAATAATTTTATTAAATACAGACGAAATCCCTTGAAAAAGTCAACAAAAAATTGACGAAACGTCGGGGTTTAAAAAAATTTAACAAATTTGGTTTTCTTTACATTTATATGAACAGGCCTAAATAGCTTATATAAAAAACAGTAACACAATCAATAATATATTGGCCTGTTTATTTGGCCTTTTTAATTAACTATTTATTTGTTTAATTTTTAAGCAATAGGGTTTTTTTTAATTTTATATATATTTTCGATATTGCGCTACTCCCTTGTGAAGCAAACAAAATGTAATAAATTTTCTTTCAAACTAACATATTTCAAAAAACAAAAAATTATTTTGTCATATATTTTTTTTTTTGTTTTTTAACAAACACAAAGTACAAAATTATTTCTTATTTACTAATACGGCATTTACACTATGTAATTCTTAATGAAACTAGCATGAAATTTTTGTTTTTTTTTTTTTGTGAAGCAGAAGCAGTAAGCAATATGGTGTTGCTTGTCTTTTAAGGGGATGTTACTGTTGCTAATGTTTACTTTTAGATAACGCATAACGCTGTAACTTAAATAGAAAATTGAGAAAAAATTGCCTCAAAAAATTGCATAGTGTAAATCTGGACTTAATATCTGTAAATCTGAGCTACATTATCTGTTGGTGTATTAATAATTTGTAACATCTCCAAAATATAACGTCTTTTATAATTGTTTTCTATGTTTATTACTGAAACATTTTCAAAATTGGGATAGTGATTTAATCCGGCACAATGAGACGATAATGCAGTGTTTTTTTGTGAATTAATATTTCTATATCTTTGATCAGATTTATGACCAACCATTCTAGTTTTTAGTTTATTTTTCGTTGTTCCTACATACATATACTTTATTACAAATCTCATTATCGTTTCCGCTACATGGAATCTTATAGACTAAATTTGATAATTCTTGAATTGGTATTTTATCTTTAGTTTTGCTTAATAACCTTTTTAATGTGTAGTAGGTTTTGTATGCCATTTTATATTTATTGCAATCAAAAATTTTTGATTTCACTAAGCGTTATGATATTTCTGGTACATAAATTAAAGACTTATAAATCATTGGGCTAATTATATGTCTTGTATTTATATTATTCCTATTTCTATACTGTCTTATTAATCTACTAGTAAGATGAATAGGAAAATTATTATCATTTAATACATTTCTAATTATCTCCTTATTCTTTTTATGAAATTCAATATCACTTATCGTAAGTATCCTTTCTATCAAATTATTAGCTGCATTTATTATAAATCGTTTACTTAGAGTGATTCTTCCAGAAGCTGTTGGTTTTTGGTACCAATCTATTAATAAATTATTTCCACTCCTAATGAGTAAAGTATCTAAATATGGAAGCTTTGAATCACATTCTATTTCTACTGTAAACCTAATACTAAGATTAAATTCATTTTAAGTTTTAAGTAAATTATTAATGCCATTCTGATATTATACAAAATAAATCATCAACATATTTGGTCACTATTATTGGTTTAATACTAAGCTTTCCAATACATGTGTCTAGTAGTTTCTCCATAACAATATCAGCCACAATTGGAGAGGCAGGAGATCCTTACCGATGGGATCTCCTGCCTCTCTTCTGTTGTTTATAAAATTTACTATTACATTGGAAATATCTATTATCTTCTATACAAAATTTAACAATATGTAGAAATAGACACTTTTCTATATTAGTATGCCCTTCAATAATATTCCACTTTTCCTCAATTCCTCAATTGTGTTTATTGCTAGATCAACAGGTATGCTACACAATGGACTAGCAAAATATCGAAAATATATATAAAAATAAAAAAAGACCTATTGCTTAAAAATTAAACAAATAAATAGTTAATTAAAAAGGCCAAATAAACAGGCCAATATATTATTGATTGTGTTACTGTTTTTTATATAAGCTATTTAGGCCTGTTCATATAATATAATATATATATATATATATATATATATATATATATATATATATATATATATATATTTATTATTATACATATCATTTATTTATTTATTTATCAATGTACAGAGTCTGTGGGGGCAGTTCTAAATTTAATGTGGTCCATACATTCCTCATCTGAAAACTAATACTATTTTCACCAACACTACTTATTCCCAGGTTTATTTATTTTACCTTTCCGTTGTTGTTTTACCCCCTATCCATTCCAGACAAAAGTTATTTGGGGTCCCCTGCAATCCGATTTTGTTTGCAACATTATCTTCTAAAAGAGTAATTTTTCAACCTTCGTCTATAAATGCGACAACTTTTGTTTTACCCTTTGGACTCTTTAATTCCACTGGCAAATGTTTATACAATGTTCCCTTATCTAGGAAACTATTAGCAGTTGCATTCACAGGGCTGTTGTTTTCTCTGTTTCTAAATTTTTCGCCGTCACCATTTCTCATATGTGTTGTGTTGCAACCTTTACATTCAATTGTATTACCATTTTCATTACCATATGTGTTGTTACTATTACGTTCAATTGTTTGTTATTTTCACAATTATCTATTTCAGTTTATTACTTTATCTCGAAGGGGGAACATCTGCGTGCGAGCAGATTTTCCTTTTTCAAAAAAGTGAGGTTATATTTGAAGTCGCAACGCGCACGTTTTTTATTCTACAGGATTTTCCACTTCCTATACGAAGGTATAGGTCGATGTGCAGTTCCTGGAGAGACTAGTTATATCAAAATACTTGTGGGATACCCTGGCGATATGGTTATATACCCCTGCCATTATTAAATTAAGATTTCAAAAAAAAAAAAAAAAACAATTATCTATTTTCAAATTTTTGTGTAATAATGGATTATGATATTTGTTACCTTTTTATAAACCACATTGACGCCTGTTTTTACATGTACTGGGGCTATGACCAGATCGAAGGCAACTGAAACAAAGATGAGTATTTTTTACATACTTCGATTTCTTTGATTAAACTTGTCGCAGTGATACAAATGGTGATTCTGATGGCACATAGGGCATTTTGTAAGACAGTCTTCCTTTACTATTGTAAAAGATGGGTTCACCCGTTCTTTTTTATTATATGTGTCATATTTACTGTTGTCGGATTCAACTGAAAGCGAGATGTATGTTGTTCCTTCTTGTAGCCATAAACTAAAATCGCTAACACGGGTATAAACCAAGGTGGCTCATAGAGTGTTCCATCCACTCTTCATTTTTAGGGAGCGGGAGCTTATTTATGAACTCGTCCAGCAACGTAGGATTATTCAGGTGAGTTGTTGTGTTTGCGTTTATCAGGAAAGTGGAAAAATTTGATACAATCGTACTAAAGTTTACTAATTCAAAAATTCTTTTTTCAGATATTGAGGGAAAGGCACGAACCTTACCAATTTGGCTGCATATACTTATAATACCTTCGGACGACTCAACTTTGTTTCTGGCATCCCCTCTAAATGATTTTTGTAAAAGCATTAAATTTTCCAAATTAGTATAATTATAATTTCTTGTTGTTTCTTTAAATGCTACGATTCAGGATGGCCGGACAATTGCGGCAGGTCGTGCAGTTTGCGAAGTTGGCGACACTCATTTTCCGATTGAAGCACTGTCATTTTTACAGGGTTACCTGACGAACTTGTAAAGGAGTATACTGATGTAGCTTGCGGCCTTTGATAAAAGGCGGACGAATATATTTGTGACGGTTGTTGCGGCAGAAATTCCGATGAGTTTGGCAAATATGCTAGGGAATTTGTTGTAGTTGTTGATGTAAATGAACGTGTGGCATAATGAGGACCAAATCTTTTTGCACTACAGGACGAACGTATATGTGGCATAAGCGATTGTGCGGCAGTAAAGGGCAAAGAGGTTGTTGAAATAATAGACTGTGTGGTAGCAAAGAGCACGTAGGTATTTGTGGTAAGAGACTGCGCGAAAGAAAGGTGCGAAGAGGTTTGTGGTCGCGGCGGCGATTTCAGGCCGTGGTGAATCCAATGTTACTGGGATCCAGGCTAGTCGGATTGGAACGCCAGGCCTGACCGGTCTGCAAGTTACTGGTGTCACCAGAAATGCAGGAGGTGAATCTGGGAAACCAGGGTCATATAAATTCGAAAAAACTGCACGAAATAGTGCACAAAAAGGCAGCGAAGTGCCTCTGGATTTCACTCCAAGCACTTCGAAAGCAGCCATGGTCCATGCCGTAAGGAACAAATCCCTACTTCGGTTGCTGTAGGAACACAGCAAGATTCTACAGATAACCCAGTGCCGGCTGTGAGCAGCGGAACTACGAACCAGATTTCGGGTTCCAATGTCTCACCTCCCCCCGCCAGTAAGGTAACTGCGAACAAAATTTCGGGTTCCCAAGCTGTGCTTCCAGCCGTAAAAAGCAAAACAATTCCCACACGGAATGCCCCAACTGTCAGAAGGACCTTTTTGAAACGGCGTGCTGCCGAGAAATGTTCGGCAAAAAGCTAGCTGAGTCCCTTACGAAGGAGGAATCTACCTCATTAAAATGGGTAAGATTTTATCTGGCTGGCCTGCAAAAGCCCCCTTCTACATCTACGGATGTGCCTAAACGGCAAAGAGAGTCAGCAGCCCGCTACAAAGCGTCCAAAGTATAAGTCGATGGACAGGAGTTTTAGTCAGGTTGCAAAGGGTAACCTAGTACGTGCCGTCATCGACAGGAATGACGCGGACAGCTCCATATCCCATGCTAACTGGGAGGTGGTACGCAGGAAGTTGATGGGAGTGTTCTGGAGGGTCATTTAAGACAATCTAGGTCCCTTCCCTAAATGTGACGACGCAGGTTGGTTTCGTGGGCGTGTCAAACTCATGGCATGTTCATACGAGCTGTTAAAGTAAGCCGTCGCTCTTTTGGAAGGCCTATGGGAAGGAGCGAAGCTTGACGTGTTAGCTCTCGAAGAGATACCCCACAGGCCTAGAGCCACGGCACGAATACCGGACGAAACTGCAGACCCAAAGGATATAATGGAGCTCATTCGGGGAGGAAATCCTGAACTACTGACCAGTGACTAGAAAGTAGCAAAGGTTTCAGAGCCTGAAGGCACATCCAGACGGATCATTGTCCTGCTGAGCCAGGAATCGCTGGCGCCGCTTCGGGAGAGACGAGGAAGGATCTATTACTGTTTCGAAACGATCGTTATTAGTGTCTCTAGAAGCGTCGACAAGGGTAACCTGACTCTGGAGGGTGATGAACCTCTTCCAGAAAATGTGGTAAATGAGGAGACTGACAGTCTAATCTCTGAGGAAGGCACCCTATCTAACTTTGAGTTTATGGGTGTATTCTTCGAGAGAATGGACGAGGCACGCCCTCTTGGACTCGGACCAAGATGAAGTCAACGTCACAATCATATCCGCAAACAGGGATGGTGAAGGTGACTCAGGTTAATCTTCACCACTCTAAAGCAGCTTCCGCTGCACTACTCCGCATCTCAGAGAGAGGGGAGGAGCTTGTATTAGCCCAAGAACCATGGCTTCATCAAGGCAAGGTTTGCGGGCTTAGTGATAGAGGCTTCAAGCTGCTATATATGAATGATCCAGGTAAGATCAGATCATGCATAGTGGCTAAAAGCAATATCAATATCTTTATTCTCTCTGACTACAGTGTTCAAGATACGGTAGCAGCTGCCTCGGAGACAAACAAGGGAACAATTATAATTTCCAGCTATATGGCGCATGAATGCGAATCACCACCACGAATATTACGCAGAATAATTAAGATAGCAGCTACACGGAACCTGCCGGTCATTATTGGAGCGGCCGCCAATGCACACCATGTCGTGTGGGGTAACTCGGATTCCAATGCAAGGGGTGAGTCTCTTTTTGATTTCATTCTTTGTAATAATCTGGCGTTGTGAGCTTTGGGTCAGAACCCACTTTTGTTGTAGTAGATACAAGGGAGGTTCTTGACGTATCGGTAGTTAGTACTAAGCACTCAGATTTGATTAGGGCATGGAACGTCTCTAGTGACTGCTCGTTCTCTGATCATAGGTATATTGAATTCGATGTGGTAATTCGGGTACATGGGGCCATTCCGCGACGAAACAAAAGGAAAGCGGACTGGGAGCGAAAACGGTCCCTCCTTTCAGGTTTTCTTTCGAGTCCACCGAGAATAAAAAATCGGCGGGACATTGAAATTGCGGTGAATGCATTGACCAATGCGTTTGAATGCGTGACTTCGGAATCTTGCAGAATGAATACCTGCCGCGGTAAGAGCAAATCTCCCTAGGGGAGCTCGTATATTGCGGAGGCATGTAAAGCCTCCCGTAGGCTTTTCAATGAGGGTAAGAGATCAAGAAACTTGTCAGCTTACAAGTCCTCAGAAATAGATTCAAGAACATGGTAAGAAATGCGAAGCAAAGGTCTTGGAGATACTTCTACAGTGGAGTGGAGGGTTCTTCCGAGACGAGCAGGCTTCGCAAGATTCTTTCGACAACGCCCATTGTCCCTAGTTTCATTAAGAAACCATGTAGCAATTGGACCTTGAGTGCACAGGAGACCCTAGAATTTCTAATGGAAACTCATTTTCCGGGCTGTGCTCCTTTAAGGGGAGAAGACTCAGCCAACCTTTACTGCCGTATGGAATTTGCTGACTAATAGGGTCATTACTTCCAGTATGGTGGTAGCTATCATATACAGGATAGCGCAGCGAGGTACATCACAAGGGAGGTATTATCTCCGCTTCTCTGGAACCTCGCCATAAATGCATTGCTGACAGAAATGGACTGCAAGGGGTTCAGGACTGTGGCATATGCGGATGACGTCGCGGTTGCAGTGTCAGGAAAGTATCCTGTCACGCTATCGCAATGTCTGCAATTGGCGATGGGTTGCGTCAGTAGGTGGTGTACAGAGAGAGGTCGTAGCGCGAACGCTCGAAAAACGGAACATGTGCTCTTCACGAGAAGAAACAAGATTCCAACTTTTCCGCTACCACTCCTTAATGGAGTAGAGCTTGGGTTGTCTGACAGGGCGAAGTTCCTGGGTATCATCCTGGACTCTAAACAGTCGTGGACCCCCAATGTTTGATTTCGGGCGGAAAGGGCCTCATTGGCTTTGTATGTGTATAGAAGGGCCATAGGCAGACACTGGGATATCAATCCCAGAACGTCGTACTGGCTCTTTAACACGGTGATAAAACCCATACTAATGTACGGGATTCTCGTATGGTTGCCTGCACTAGGCAGACTAGCAAACTGCAGTATACTGAATAGGATACTGCGCACCTCGGTCTTGATGGTCACCGGTGCAATGCGCATCACTCTGTCGAAGGTCGTTTTTACGATGCTGCACTGGCTACCGGTCGATCTCATGGCCAAACAACTGGGCGGTTAAATGTTCGGCAAAAAGCTAGCTGAGTCCCTTACGAAGGAGGAATCTACCTCATTAAAATGGGTAAGATTTTATCTGGCTGGCCTGCAAAAGCCCCCTTCTACATCTACGGATGTGCCTAAACGGCAAAGAGAGTCAGCAGCACGCTACAAAGCGTCCAAAGTATAAGTCGATGGACAGGAGTTTTAGTCAGGTTGCAAAGGGTAACCTAGTACGTGCCGTCATCGACAGGAATGACGCGGACAGCTCCATCTCCCATGCTAACTGGGAGGTGGTACGCAGGAAGTTGATGGGAGTGTTCTGGAGGGTCATTTAAGACAATCTAGGTCCCTTCCCTAAATGTGACGACGCAGGTTGGTTTCGTGGGCGTGTCAAACTCATGGCATGTTCATACGAGCTGTTAAAGTAAGTCGTCGCTCTTTTGGAAGGCCTATGGGAAGGAACGAAGCTTGACGTGTTAGCTCTCGAAGAGATACCCCACAGGCCTAGAGCCACGGCACGAATACCGGACGAAACTGCAGACCCAAAGGATATAATGGAGCTCATTCGGGGAGGAAATCCTGAACTACTAACCAGTGACTAGAAAGTAGCAAAGGTTTCAGAGCCTGAAGGCACATCCAGACGGATCATTGTCCTGCTGAGCCAGGAATCGCTGGCGCCGCTTCGGGAGAGACGAGGAAGGATCTATTACTGTTTCGAAACGATCGTTATTAGTGTCTCTAGAAGCGTCGACAAGGGTAACCTGACTCTGGAGGGTGATGAACCTCTTCCAGAAAATGTGGTAAATGAGGAGACTGACAGTCTAATCTCTGAGGAAGGCACCCTATCTAACTTTGAGTTTATGGGTGTATTCTTCGAGAGAATGGACGAGGCACGCCCTCTTGGACTCGGACCAAGATGAAGTCAACGTCACAATCATATCCGCAAACAGGGATGGTGAAGGTGACTCAGGTTAATCTTCACCACTCTAAAGCAGCTTCCGCTGCACTACTCCGCATCTCAGAGAGAGGGGAGGAGCTTGTATTAGCCCAAGAACCATGGCTTCATCAAGGCAAGGTTTGCGGGCTTAGTGATAGAGGCTTCAAGCTGCTATATATGAATGATCCAGGTAAGATCAGATCATGCATAGTGGCTAAAAGCAATATCAATATCTTTATTCTCTCTGACTACAGTGTTCAAGATACGGTAGCAGCTGCCTCGGAGACAAACAAGGGAACAATTATAATTTCCAGCTATATGGCGCATGAATGCGAATCACCACCACGAATATTACGCAGAATAATTAAGATAGCAGCTACACGGAACCTGCCAGTCATTATTGGAGCGGCCGCCAATGCACACCATGTCGTGTGGGGTAACTCGGATTCCAATGCAAGGGGTGAGTCTCTTTTTGATTTCATTCTTTGTAATAATCTGGCGTTGTGAGCTTTGGGTCAGAACCCACTTTTGTTGTAGTAGATACAAGGGAGGTTCTTGACGTATCGGTAGTTAGTACTAAGCACTCAGATTTGATTAGGGCATGGAACGTCTCTAGTGACTGCTCGTTCTCTGATCATAGGTATATTGAATTCGATGTGGTAATTCGGGTACATGGGGCCATTCCGCGACGAAACAAAAGGAAAGCGGACTGGGAGTGAAAACGGTCCCTCCTTTCAGGTTTTCTTTCGAGTCCACCGAGAATAAAAAATCGGCGGGACATTGAAATTGCGGTGAATGCATTGACCAATGCGTTTGAATGCGTGACTTCGGAATCTTGCAGAATGAATACCTGCCGCGGTAAGAGCAAATCTCCCTAGGGGAGCTCGTATATTGCGGAGGCATGTAAAGCCTCCCGTAGGCTTTTCAATGAGGGTAAGAGATCAAGAAACTTGTCAGCTTACAAGTCCTCAGAAATAGATTCAAGAACATGGTAAGAAATGCGAAGCAAAGGTCTTGGAGATACTTCTACAGTGGAGTGGAGGGTTCTTCCGAGACGAGCAGGCTTCGCAAGATTCTTTCGACAACGCCCATTGTCCCTAGTTTCATTAAGAAACCATGTAGCAATTGGACCTTGAGTGCACAGGAGACCCTAGAATTTCTAATGGAAACTCATTTTCCGGGCTGTGCTCCTTTAAGGGGAGAAGACTCAGCCAACCTTTACTGCCGTATGGAATTTGCTGACTAATAGGGTCATTACTTCCAGTATGGTGGTAGCTATCATATACAGGATAGCGCAGCGAGGTACATCACAAGGGGGGTATTATCTCCGCTTCTCTGGAACCTCGCCATAAATGCATTGCTGACAGAAATGGACTGCAAGGGGTTCAGGACTGTGGCATATGCGGATGACGTCGCGGTTGCAGTGTCAGGAAAGTATCCTGTCACGCTATCGCAATGTCTGCAATTGGCGATGGGTTGCGTCAGTAGGTGGTGTACAGAGAGAGGTCGTAGCGCGAACGCTCGAAAAACGGAACATGTGCTCTTCACGAGAAGAAACAAGATTCCAACTTTTCCGCTACCACTCCTTAATGGAGTAGAGCTTGGGTTGTCTGACAGGGCGAAGTTCCTGGGTATCATCCTGGACTCTAAACAGTCGTGGATCCCCAATGTTTGATTTCGGGCGGAAAGGGCCTCATTTGCTTTGTATGTGTATAGAAGGGCCATAGGCAGACAGGCAGGGATATCAATCCCAGAACGTCGTACTGGCTCTTTAACACGGTGATAAAACCCATACTAATGTACGGGGTTCTCGTATGGTTGCCTGCACTAGGCAGACTAGCAAACTGCAGTATACTGAATAGGATACTGCGCACCTCGGTATTGATGGTCACCGGTGCAATGCGCATCACTCTGTCGAAGGTCGTTTTTACGATGCTGCACTGGCTACCGGTCGATCTCATGGCCAAACAACTGGGCGGTTAGACTGAATGCAGCGGTGATGTGGAGGCTAGGGGACTTTAGACATGCGGCCATTTTGGGCTATACCTCGGTTATTCCTGACAACATCGATTACTGCGCGCCCACCCCCATGTCTGACATTGGTTTCGTGGTATCAACGCCTGTCACGTCGAGTATGCCTCGTGGAGATGTGCTTGATGTCTATACTGACGGGTCAAAGTCGGATACGGGGGTGGGGAGGTGGCGTCTTCATTCCTAGATTTCGGATCAGGATGAAGTTTAGGCTACAGGATCAATGTAGCGTGGTACTGGCTGAGATCTCAGCCATTAGAAGGGCGGCTTGCTGGATGAGGTACCACAGGATATACGGAGAGGATATCCGGATTTACACTGACAGAAAGGCCGCGATTAACTCCTCATCGGGCGTCTATACGACATCCAGCTTGGTTTGTGAATGCCGGACATCTCTTAACGAGATGGCGAGACATTCCAACCTGGAAGCTTTTTTTGGTGCCAGCTACTCGGGCATACCCGGAAATATAGTCACGGACGCACTCGCCAGATTTAGAACTCGGTTGGGAGACCGGGAGATAGATCCATTGGTGGGAGTCCCATTAAGCTGCTGTACAGCTTTACTTCAGCAGGAACTCTTTAGGGCTGCGCAGTCTGGGTGGTCTGAAGAGGTTACCTGCAGGGTCCCGAGGACATTGTGGCCTCAGTACGATAGCGGGAGATCCGCAAATCTACTGAGGTTTCTTCGAGGGCAGCTAGGTACACTGGTGGCTATGCTGATGGGGCACTATGTCATTGGTACCCATGCTAGGAGACTGAATCTTCCGAACCATGACTACTCAAGGAGTTGTCAGGATGAGGAGGAGGAGGAAATGGTGGAGCATCTGCTCTGCCATTACCCAGATCTTTCTGCGAATAGAGCGGCCATTTTTGGCAGTCCGAGACTGAACGTCTTGCAGACTTATCTGTCTGCGAAGTTGCTAGGTTAAACTTGTTTATCCGGTCCTCGGGGTGGTTTGGATATGGATCTTTGATGGTGCTGTAGGGACCTGAATCTGATCCTTGCACATCCTATTTCAAGGTGACACAACGGGACCTTTAGGACCCAAGTGAGTCGGTCTCATTACACCGACAGCTTGTGCAACCTAACCTATCCTATACCAAGGAACATCAATATTTTCATGTCAAATTAATTCTGGTCTTGTGTTCGAGTTCTAATGTCTAAAACAACTCTCTTAATTTAACACAATATTCTTAAAATCATTAGAGATATTTACTGACTGACGTACCAAATTTTACATCTTATAACCCCTCTGTGCCCTTCATAAATCCTATTCAAAACCAGCTTGCGGAGACTTCTTAGAATAATAATTTGATAATTTTTAAGTAAAACATCTTTCAAAATTCTAATTTCATCCTTTACTTTGTAACACGGTGAACATCTTGTTCAATTTCCTATTAATCTATCTCCTTTTCCAACTAAGATAATGTCGAATGCTCCAAAGGAGATCTAGAAAGTTTATCTGCACTTTTAAATTCCCTTCCCGGTTTGTAATTCACTACAATTTCGTAACATTGTAGACGCAGCATAAATCTTTGCAGTCTACGAGGTATCTTATGAACAGGTCAACTAAAAAGACTTACTAAAGGTTTGTGGTCCTTCAATCATCACTTTAAATCCATAAAGGTATTGGTGAAATTTCCTACAGCAAAAAAGAGTAGCTAAAAGTTCTTTCTCAATTTGTGCGTAATTTCTTTGTGTATCTGTCAGGGAAACAGATGCATAAGCAACTGAAATTCTGGCATGCATTTTAGTTGCACCAAGGGCAAATTGTGAAGCGTCAACTGACAGTTTTATATCCTTTTCAGGACTAAAATAGGCAAGAACTGATACTGTTGTAATATCTTTCTTTGAGTTGTGAAACTCAGCTGCAATCCAATGCCATTGAACCTCATTTTTCAATAAATTCCTTTTCTATAATGATAAATTCTCCACAAATGACCCTATGTACTTTACCATACCTAAAAACCGTTGCAGTCCTCTGGTTTAGGCATTTCAAGAATCGAACTTGCCTTTTCTTCATCTGCCCTTACCACTGACCTATCAAATACGTGGCCTAAAAATTTTATTTCAGTTTGAAAAAAGTTGTACTTACACTTGTTAAATCTTATGCCTACGTCTTCTACTCTCTAAAGAACTGCTTCCAAAATCTTCAAATGTTCTTCCAATGTAGATGAAAAAACCAAAAAAATCATCAATCTAAGTAATAAGCCCAGAAATATCCCCGAAAAGCTTAACTATTTCAGCATGAAAAATCTCAGGCGCTGCATTAATACCAAAAGGCAATCCCAGAAATCGAAAACGACTAAATGTGTAAAATTTAGAGGCTTTTCCCTCAAACCATCCTAAACCCACTGTCTAGTGAAGAGAAAAACCATTCAATTTTGCTTTACATTCTTCAATACTAGGAAATGGGTGATGCGGTCTTAAATTTCCAAATTCAAATTTCTGGTATCCAAACCAATTCTTAAATTACCGTTCGACTTAGTAACAATCACTATTGAATCGACCCATTCAGTTGGTTCATGGAAAATTACACCTAAGTTAGCCATCCCATCCAATTCTTTTTTCAATCTTTCATGTAATTTAAGCGATATCTTACGGCGAGGCTTTACAACAGACAAGATATTATCCCTCATCTTAAAATTACACTCATGTTGCAGACGACTAAGGCCACTTAACAGTTTGAAATATTTTCCAAGTATTTCGTTTTATGAAACACTATTAACCTGTTTCAAGACCTATAAAATTCTTACAGTTAATATTAACAAAAACAAATTTCACAATATAATATTTATTTTTATAAAAAACACTTCTAACTCCATCGTTCCTATAACAGGGATTTTCTCACTGCTAAAAGTACAAATTCTTACTTTCGATTCTTTTAATTTGTTTTTAATGTTAAACAAATCAGCAGTTCCTTTAGTCAAAATATTGGCCTGCGCACCTGTATCAATTTGGCATACAAAATTCTGTTTATTTATTATTACCTCCACATACTATTCGTTTTTGATTTTGCCATTATTAAGTACAGCACCCACAAACAAGTCTTCTTCGTCTTCTTTGCCATCATTATCATCATCCGAAACTATCTGTTTCACAAACTTCTTTCTTCGAAAATACATTTTAGCAAAGTGATTCAACTTGCCAAAATCAAAACATTCAACTCCTTCCGCTGGACATTTTGCGTTATGTGATTGACCACACTTCAATCAATTCATATTTTTATTGTTGCTATAATTTTCGTTAAAAACCGTCGTCACTGGCTGTGTACTTCGTACGTTCGGCGAGCGCTTTTAATGTGATAACATCATTTTCAAGCCATCAAGTAATGCAAACCTTAAACAGCATCTGATAAAAAACGTAGTTGCTTATGGAGTAAAAACACTTCCAAAGGTTATTACACTTACTAAATAAGGAAGAGTTTTTAAAACGTTGTTTTTGGCTAGTTTAAAAAATATTACATTTGTTTGGTGGAAAGTATCTAAAAATAAATATTATTTGATTTCCAATAGCACCTTTTCTGGCACTATATCTGATCGATTGACAGACGGGCATCGCTCAATCGACTTCGTATTAGACTGGCGTATTTACATTTTTGTTGAAATCAAGTTTCCCTGCATGGACGGACCGAGGGGCATAGCTCAATATACTTCGCTATGCAAAAAAAGTCATAATATATATACTTTATGGGGTCGGAAATGGATACTGTAGAAATTACAAACGGTAGAACAAACTTAGTTATACCCTTTTTCCACTTTTTGTTGTGAGGGGTCGTAACGACACGTTTTCGCTCTAGACAGGGTTGGTGGGCGGCGATATTTGTGCGACTGCGCCGATTTTATGCGGGTCAGTCTTAATGCCGTCCCGGGTGACTACGTGGCCTAAGTAATTCGTTTCCTCCCTAAAAAATTCACATTTGTCGATGTTTATTCTCAAATTTGCAGCAAGCAGTCACCGAAATACTTTCTTGAGATTCTTGAGGTGTTCCTCAAAGGTTGACCCGATGACAATGATATCATCTAGGTAGGGGAAAGCATCGGGTTCCCTGTTAGCGCCGATAACTGTGTCCAGGGCCCGTTGGAAAGTTGCAGGAGCCGAATGTATCACCTTCCACTGAAATAATCCTCTACCGCTAACTACAAACGCGGTGTATTTTTTGCTATTTTCTTCCATTGGAATTTGCCAATACCTATCTTTGAGGTCCAGGCTGCTAATAAATTTGGCATTACGTAGTCTATTCAAAATGTTGTCAATTCTAGGGAGCGGATAAGCGTCGGGCACCGAACGGGCATTCAGCTCCCAGAAATCCATGCAAGTGCGCCAAGTCCCATTTTTTTTCTTGACCAGAGTAATCGAGAAGCTGTAGGGGCTGTGTGATGGCTTAATGCATCCGCTTTCAAGCAACTTATTTACTTCTTCGTCTATGATGGCTTGCATAGCAGGATTTCTAGGGGCATAGCGGATTTTAATAGACCGGTCATACTTCATCATTATTCGATGCGTAGCGACGGTCGACACCCCGTTGAGCTGTTGTAATAGCGGGAGTTCTGAATTCAGGAAGGTCCGAATACGTTGTTGGATGAAGCGCTCTTGACAATGTTGTAGGTTAAATTTTTTTGGTTAAGTCACCGGCTGGATACTGACTCTAACCTGATTAACATTCTGGTTACCGGGGTTTGGTGGTCGTGAGACAAACCCAGTGCAAGTGATACTAGCTCCCAGAATCAGTGGTTCCGTGACTTCGTCCATGATCAGAAAGTCAAGAGTGGTGGTGATGTTCCCTAGGATGATGCGGCAGCGTTAGGCAGTGTCCACGATTGCGTTTATAGGTTCGTTTTGTACTATAACGGTTGCTCAAAGTTTGTCCTCCTCCCACACCAATCGGGTTGACTATTTTGAGGTTTTTGGCGCACATCGGGTTTCGCGGTGCTGTTGATGGTTGTTATTTGGTGATCATCCGGTGATGGGGCCGTAGGAGGGATACTCTCCATTTCGACAGCAAGCGTAATCAGCTCATCGAGCGTCTTAAAGTCTCTCCTACGTATGAGTCATTGCTAGTGTGGAAGCGAATTTCGAAAAATCCTTTCCATGTTTTGTTCCTCACTCAGTTGAGAATGGCGCATCAGATCTTGTAAAGCCAGCACATAATAGCGAAAATTTTCTCTTGGTCGAACCAAAGCACAATTCGGATTTTTAAATGGCGTGGGTTGATAGAAACATCCAAGCGTTTCTCTATTGTTTTTGCCCAGTTATTTTCTTTTTAAATAAAAATTGCTTTTTCTTATTTTTTCTGTAGGCACTTTTTAAAAGTGAGTTTTCGCTCTGAGTAGATCAGCGGATGTCCAGTGTCGTACATAAAATAAAAACAACCAATTAACACAAACACCTTTGTTTTGTTTGACGCTATAAAATTTATTTTATTATTCTTTTGTTTTTATTTCTTTTACTTAAATTTAACTTTTTAAATATTTAAATAAAATAGATCGAAAGAAAGATGGATTACAAAGAAAAAAATTAGTTAGCCCAGCCACACGTGAGTCAGCTAAATGGCAAATCGGACAGCAGAAGCTAAGGCAGGAAGCAATCTACCATTGCGGTAGCATACGCACTACCAACAAGGGGTACGCGAGAACCTTTACGACATACGCACAATCTACGTTCAGGCGGCCCAAGTTTCAGCGATTTCTGACCGATTTGTCCACAAGTTAATACTAAAAAACAACAGGAGTCGTCAATGCGTGTACGTTGGTCTAGCTAGGAGACGGCAACACCAAACTTTAAGCCACCCGAAGTATCCGAATTGATTTCTTGGTTGGAAACTATAAGGAGGATTTGATCTTTTATTGGAGTGGCATACGCACAACTTCGATAACAGGTCTCTTCTCCACTGATCAGGTCTTGGCATTCGATGGCATACGCACGATCAAATGATTCGACTGTTCAGCTCTATAGCTGCCAACTAACTGCCTTCTTAAAATCAACTTCCCCTCTACTTAAGTTACAACAGACTAATTTGCGCACACGCATAAAACATTCAATTACTCTGTCTCTCGTGTAGCGGAGAAAATACGAGTATTATGACATCCGACGTTCCACTCTTGAGTGTACAATGACACGAAGTGTGATCCACACAAACGCAGAATTTGTTCATAAGACTTCATACATTGTTTATCTTAACTATTTATTATAAACACAATAACGCAAATAAATATTCTTTATTTAAAGCATAAATAGCAAACAACAAAATGAGTACACTGTATATATGTATGCTCAAACCAGCATACAAAAAATACAAAATACTTCATATAAATAATAGAATAATATTATGTATAAAAAAGAAAACAACAACAAAGGCATTTGTTTGCTGAGGAATGCATAACCGTTGTTCATTTTATTAGGTGTGGCCAAAAACGAGTTCAGCGACTTTTGGTCGTCACAGGGTTTAAAAATGTATAAACAACATAAACAGACAAAAAACGCCTTTCGGCATTCAAAGTGTACGGACGTGTTCTTAGTTAGCTAAGAGTTTTGAATCAATATATTTTTTAATAAAAAATTAAAAAATAAATAGTATGTCAAATTAGAAGAAACAATTTTTGTATTCAACGGGCTTTTGCCGGTATTTGTGATGGCGATATGAAGACTTCGTGGCCAAATAATCCTTCACTAGTGGTTCTTATACTGTTAGTGGAGTAACCTAAAAATCAAACAAACAAACAAACAAACATAAACAGAGAAAAGAACAACTACCACCAAATATTTTGGATAGTTCTGGAACAGCTCTCCTGTAATGACGTGAGATAGAAGTTATTCAAGCATCTTTAA
The DNA here is from genome assembly GCA_916610165.2 of Gymnosoma rotundatum. Taxonomy (NCBI): domain Eukaryota; kingdom Metazoa; phylum Arthropoda; class Insecta; order Diptera; family Tachinidae; genus Gymnosoma; species Gymnosoma rotundatum. The sequence continues at coordinate 62,857,707 of OU744339.1, forward strand.
TTGATAATACGCCTACAACTCGCAAGAAGTTAATAAAGACAAAATTGAACTGAGTTGCTACTAAAAATTAAAAAAAAAAACAGCTAAATTAAATTTACACGTCACATAGTGTTTGCATAATATAAAATTGTGTTTTTCAATTCATTGTAATCCTAATGAGAACCTACCAGAAATCTTAAATAATATCCGAAGAACGAACAGTACATCGGTCGCTGCAATTAAAATGATTCATCGACTGCAAATTCGTTATAAGAAATACGTATCGGACTTGAGAGACGTGGTAATTATTGTTAAGCAGCGAGTTTCCTTCACGTTGGGAGATATTGCTGAAAATTGTAACAACAGATTTTATGACAATGAAAACCTTACTGCTACAAATTTTCAAATCCTATGATGTGCTGCTTCATGCCTTAAAAAAATAAACGGATACATAGTTTTTTTTACTGTGCATGGATTGGTATATATCAAAACGGCACCAAATGACCAAGCAAAACTTATTGACGAATTGAAATGTCTCAACAATTTATTTCGAGTTTCCGATGGATATTTTGGTACTGCTGGTGATTATCGTAAAGTTGATGTTTACAGGCAATCCTAATATTAGAAATATTTCTTCGCTTTATAATTTTTTATAATGTTAAAATGACAATATATGATATCCCTCGTGCGTTATTATTTCTTACTGTATAATAAACACTAATGAAAAATGTGAATAATATAGGGTTCGTCCTATAGTCGGAATCTGCATAAGGATAAAAAATTTTGCATCCCAAAGCAGAGATATTCGAATATGTCACATTAATGCCCAAACTTGACACCTAATATTAAAAGGTTTAGAATTATATTTGAAAATCTGTGTCTGAGACACGGATTAAGCCTGAGTTTACTGATTTATCTGTTTCTTTGCATGGATTCAATATCAGGATGAAAAGCAGAAATGGCTATGGAGGTGTGGAGATTTATATAAAAAACGGAATCACAATCAAACTCCTCAGTAAGTCTGGACATAACGTTGCGATTTTTTGTACCTAATGACCTGGTATTCTTGCATAATATTTACTCCTGGAAGTACGTTATGACAGAAAAAGCTGCTTTTATGCTGTGTTTATAGACCTAATAATGTTATGAAAATATCATTATTACCGGCGATTGGTTCACCGATTAGCTTAAATGAAGCCAGCCTCATAGAGTACTTCATTGTGGGCATACCTTATAGTAAAGCAAACAAAATGTTTCATTATCAGGCTTTAACTATTGACGATTTAAAAGAAAAATTGAAAGTATATGAAAAGTTCACTAAACCGAGTCAGACTGATTTTAGTAGGGCGTGTTTGCATAGGGAGCCATCAGCTGATCAGTAGTAAAAGACTGCCGCTAAGATAGGCTGAAATATTTTAAATGGTTATGAGTCTTTTAATTCTATAAATAACAATGACATTTAACGTGAAAAGGGGAACAGTGACACCATGCATACGCTATCGTTAACTTCTGGCACCAACCGAAAGGAAACGCGTTGTGAACTTAACAGGGTATTCAAGGGGATAGTCGACACTGGTAGTGACATTAGCTGTGTGCGATATGATGTTTTGATGCGTATGCCAGCCTTGCAGTGAATGCCGAAAGAATAAGGATGCTAGGCATAGGTGAGAGGGAAATCGAGACCATTGCTGCTTCTGATAGCAATCTCGTCCTGGACGATGTATCAGTTCCTATTAAATTTCATGGGACGTCTTGTATTCGGCGGTGTTGTGGAATACTATTCTCGAGTATGTAGATATTCGCATACATCAAGAGGGAGCGAAGTTCTCACCAAAGACTACCAAGCCTGACATCAGTTAGGTAAAAAGATATCAAATGATGCCACAAAGCATTCCAACAAAGACTCGTGCAATGATTATGATGAAATTGTGGGAGGATTTGCTGGGATTCGCATCGTTTCTGAAAACCCTGTACTAGATTTGACCCATTTATAGCATAGGGTTAGAGGAAAAATAGAAGACATCTTCGAAAAATATAAACCAAAATAGCCAACTCAGTCGGCTGTCAAGATGAAGATAATTTTAAATGACGAAGTCCCGATACATCACGACCCCCGCAGAATGTCGTTCGCTGACCAACGCACTGTAGACAAACAAGTCTCAGAATGGTTAAGGGATGGTATCATAAAACCCAGTCACTCCGAGTATGCGTCACCAGTAGTCTTTGTGTCTAAGAAAGACGGCTCCAGAAGATTGTGTTTCGACTATCGTCGCCTGAATGATTAAACCGTACGTGATAACTTCCCAATGGTAGTGATCGATGATGTGTTGCAGCGCTTGCAAGAAGCCAAGTTTTACACAGCGCTTTACTTAGAAGATGGATTTTTTCATGTACCAATTAAGCAGTAGCGTCAGAAATATACGTCGTTTTTAAGCCGTGGTGGGGAGAATGAATGTGCTGTTTGATCTATCCAATTCGCCGGTGGTATTTTGCCGTTACATTAATGCAGTATTCCATAAGTTATGGTGATTCCCTCTATGATGGAAGAACAAGGTATTAAAAACCTCAGCAAAGTGGAACAAGTGCCAGTTTTTAATGAAGAAGATTACGTTTCTGGTATACGTATTGGAAAACTCTTTGATCTTGCCGTCACGGGAGAAGACCGCCGCGGTTGAAAACTTTTCCGTTCCAAAAGATCAGAAGGCACTGCAGAGGTTTTTAGGCCTGACATCTTATTTTTGAAGATTTATCCAGGATTACGCATTAATCGCAAAACCGTTGTCGGACCTAATAAACAAAAATGCTGTGTTCAAAATGGGCGATATTAAGATCCTAGCTTTCAGCAACTTAAGGCTGCCTTGGGCGGTCTATTACATCCCATCTAGTACATCAGCCGTAAGACGACATCTTTTGCGGAAAAATACTATGCATACGAGTAAGAGGTGCTAGCAGTTGTTTAGGCGTTGAAAAGTGACACATATTCTTTATGGGGTTCCCTCAAGAGTGGCGCGGTGGGCTCTTTTCCTCCAAGACTTCGAATACACCATCGAGCGCCGGTCTGGTTCAAAAATGCTGCACGCAGTTGCGTTGAGCAGGACTTCCATCCTTATGATGCGAGATTCTTTACGCCACCGAATAAGAGAAGCTCAGCATGAGGATGATTGGGTAAGAGCCGTAAGGAAGATTTTGGAAAAACAACCCTACAAAGATTTCTATTTAAATTATGATAATGTGCATAAGGAACCCGCTACGGAGCTTGTAGTAGACCCGTCACAAATGGAAGGGGAGACATTAGAATTGCCACATAGGCGAGGGCATTTTGCTGCGAAAAAGACATTTGTTTAGAAAGAACTTTAACGTACATCGAATAAAATCAAAAGCAGAGTCTATCGTGACATTATGGCAGAAACTAAAGCCGGAAGAAAGAAAGGTCTCTTGAACCCAGTGGATAAATCAGAAAAATCGTTGGCAACCTACCACTTGGACTACGTGGACCGAATGGAGACAACAAAAAATGTATAACCATATCCTGGTCGTTGTTGGCGCCTTCTAAAATTTGTGTGGCTTTACGCTACAAAAAACCCAAGTACAAGTGAGGTGATCGAACGACTACGTAAGCAGTAAGCAATATTTGGTAACCTGGCCAAAATCATAACTGACCGCGGTAGTGCATTCACTTCTAGAGAGTTCAGCAGTTATTGTGCAGAAGATGGAATTCAGCATTTACTGATCGCCACAGGAGTGCCCCAAGGGAATGACAAAGTCGAAAGAATCCATCGTGTGGTGTTACCAGTGCTAACGAAATTATGTCTAGAGAACCCTCAGAACTGGTATCGTTACATAGATACTGTGCAGAAGTTACTAATTAATACGACCTCTATAATTATAAGCAACACACCTTTGGAAATCATGACTGGTCTTAGGGTGAGAACCAAGGAAGACATTGAAATTAAGAACCTACTAGAAGCGGCAGCTATACGCCTACTCCATCAAGAGTGCGGCAGTCTGCAGGAGAAAGCAAAAGAAAGTATACTACGTGTCTAGCAAAACAAAACAGACGTCACTGAGTTAATGAAGCCGTGGAGTTCTACATTCGGGCCGAATGTAGCGTCAGGAGGGACGAATATGGGACTAAGACAGCAAAACTGAAGAGACCTAAGACATACAGCGTCGTATATTTACGCATTGACTGAAAGAACGGGAACAAAGACTAAGAACAAACAAGACAAGTTTAGTTTTTGAGTGAACGAACACCAAACCACATGCGAACTTTAATCGTAAATTATGTATATTTTATATATGTAAGTTTATTATAAAATTATATTAATTATAAAAAATAAAAATAAATAGAAAATATATAGTGAAACATAAGACTTCAATAATTTTGAGGGTCAACAAATTCCACATATACTCCATGCAGAGTTTTTAAATACTCCATGTGTTCAACCAAGTTTTTGCTACTATGATTTCTTTAATGGAATTTGCAAACGACAGAAAATGTCATATCTTATCCAGCCTGTTATCGATAAAATCATATGCAACTAGTGTGGATAAAAAAGACCCTAGGTTTTTGAACTTCTCAATTCAAGACTGCTACCTTTCATAATATTTGTTTTTAACAGCATTTTAACAACTAGCTGATAGCCCAAAATTTGGAAAATTACTAAGGTTTTTCCTATACCGAAATCTAATTGTGAGTATAGACCGACACAAATCGTGCCATTTTTATTCAAAATTGTTGAAAGATTTACATACAACTTTCACAGTATCTTAACATCAACAATATGACCGAACGTTAATCCGGTTTTCGAAAAAGACGCAATTATATAACGGCGCCCGTTGATTTCTCGGAAGAAATAAGACAGCAGATTGACTGCGGTAACGTAAGCTTTTTAGTTTTACTGGGTCGTTCCAGAGCGTTTGATATGGTTAATCAAGACATTTTGCGTTTCGAACCTAACCATATGTTTAGATTTGCACTGACGCAACTCTGATACAACTACATCAGAGTCAGACTCCTTGCCATTAAGTAGAGGTATTTCACAAGGCTCACATTATAAAATTAGATTGTATGCCGATGATGTTCAGTTTTATATAAGTTACAGCAACAACGCTGCTGATGAAAGTGTAAGTATCTTACGCCGGGATTAAGATCGTGTCAATTTATAGGCTACTGGTAATTGTCAAGCAATCATTCCTGCTAAATCTAACCAATCCCACTAGACTCTGTTAGAAATCTTAGTGTTTGGTTTAACACCACTCTCACTTGGTTTAACCACAAAATGTATAATAAATGCTATTATTGAAGATTCTGTAGGTAGGTAGAGTTAAAAGATACGTCTAGCATATTCAAGGACTCCCTGAAATCAGTAAATAAAAGGTACTGCTATATAGATTTATTAATTCTTATTTTGAACATTATGAGGAAAAGATTCGGTGTGAATATTAGATGCAGTTTTTGCGCGTTACTTAAATTTGTAATGATACCATCAACTATTTTTCTGTAATAAACGCGAATAAGTGATTAATGCTTTAAATATCATGTAACTTAATTAAAGCTCTATTAGTTGTGTGTAATTAGTTTGCAATAAGAGAACTTAATACACTAAGCTTTTAACATTATTTGTGATATTTAAATTATATAATGCAATGTTTAGATAACTACATACATTTATGTTATCTTAGAAACCAATATGACTTTCCTTTTACTGATATAAAATACATATTAAAAAAACGTCACACTATTTTGCAAATGCGTACCTACCTCTTTTTTAACACAGCTAATATTGTAGAAAAAGTATAGCCGCCCATATGACGAATAGATCTAGAATTTTAATTTATACAAGAAGTTAATATAACAAACATATGCAAATTAATAAAAAACAAGTAACACTGTTATATCCGGCTATGCCGAATCTTTTATACCCTTCACCATCTATGTAAATCTAGTTTAGTGAAATAACTCCAATCAAAAAAGCAAACATTGGGGTGACAGACATTTAAAAAATAAAAAAATTTGGTACTGTATATATATTATTTTACATAAAAATGCCACTGGTATTTTTAAATAATTTTAGTATTTCCTTAGAGATCTCTTCAAAATCTTTGAAATGATACCCGTATTGGTATTTCATTAAATTTGAAAATGTTAGAGGCCCGTAACTCAGAAAATATGGGTGAGAGCCAATTTTCTTACTTGTTATTTTTTTTTAATTTGTAATTCTCTATCGCCCTTTATAATTATGTTTTTTGATTAGAGTTACTTTATTGTCCCACATGAAAAAATGAGAGGTAGAAGGTGTGTTTTACCTACTGCCTCGAAGGACATGGACCGATCATGCTGATTTCTAATAGTACCTCTTTCGACACTATATATCGGTTGACAAATTTATTATTATTTTTTTTTTTTTGTAAAACCAACGGGCAAATTACGGCACTCGATATTTATCGAAGTTCCAATAGAAATTAAATATAAATTTCGTTCGATATCGAATGCCGTAATTTGCCCCCAGGTTTGCCTCTGCAAACAAAACTAACACGGACGGATAGACGGTCATCGCTCAATCTACTTCGCTATGCATAACAAGTTAAAATATATAGGCTTTATTGGTCGGGAATAGATATTGTAGAAATTTAACACGGAATGACAAACTTATACCCTTTTTCCACTTTTTGTGGTGAAGGGTTTAAAAAATTAGCCAAAAATTATAAAGCAATTCATATGAATTAATAGTTTTAACTGTTAAATTTACCTAGCGATGTGTTCAGCATCTAAATGTTTTGAAGAACGTGCATCTATTATGATGATATGATAATAATTTGTAGAACTGCAAAGAGTTTCAACAGCTTTTTCTACCGAATTAACCAATGTCACTTCCAGATGTTGGCGCTTGCATGCTTGCTGCATTACGTCGCAAATGTTATCGGTCTTATGAAATATTAAAAGTGCCTTTTTCACGTATTAATAGAAGTACGATATGTTTAAATTTTTTATTTCATTCGAAGAATATAATTGAAGACGCAACTTACCTTAAGGCTTAATTTAGGTGGTAACACAGACGGGCCTTTCAATTCCGATGCATTTTGCTGTAAAGTAAGATAAATCAAGGACATTGACAATAAAATATATATATATATAGATATATATATATATATATATATATATATATATATATATATATATTAGACCTCTGCACAAATGCATTTGCTATTAAAAAGTACATATGATTTGCAAAACATGAACATTTGCTTAAGGTTATTTTAAAAACGATGAACATGTTTTTTAAGAACATCAAACTCATTGAGTAACTATTGGTTGTACTCGACTGAGAGTGTGTTAGGTGAGTACATGTTGTTTTTTTCTCTTACTTGCAAATGTTTTCTACGAACATGTCGAGTATCATGCGACAGTCAAACTTCACTTGATACTTGCAGTACTAGGTGAAGTTTGGCAAATATGTTGATTAAATTCATTTGGTTTAGAATCATTCATTCTCTTTTGATCAGCCAAACTGACAAAAAGAAAAAACAAAATGGAAATAAATGAGGTAAGTTAAAAATTAAGTTTATTAAGATATTTTTTAATCATTTATAACTACGTTAAAATTACTACTTATTTTAAATTAATAAAATAAAAAATAGTATAAGAATGATACGTATATACAGTGGGGAGTTTTAATGAGTACATGTTAATACTTACCATCGTTTACAATGCATAACTTTTTAAATAATAGTGCAAATCAAATAATTTTTTTTTTGTTTTACTCTTTATTGTCTTCTTTATTGATAGAGGTATAACACTTGACCAAACAATAACAATCACTTAAACAAAATTTAATGAAAGAAAAAAAAACGGCATGTACTCACTTATGCACTTTTATAATATTAAGAAATTTGTTGTAATTTAGAGTAACTTTTAATATTTGGTCCAAAGCCCTTTGTCTTTAAAACAGCTTTACATCTTCTTGGCATACTCTCAACCAAGTTTTGAATAATTTCATTTGGAATACTTCGCCATTCTGTTTCAACTCTGCCCCAAAGTTCGTCTAAATTTTTTGGTGCTCTTGAATACTGTCCCATCCGTCTTTTCACAATTGACCACAAATTCTCAATCGGATTGAGGTCGGGACTTTGAGCTGACCACTTCATCAACTGTTGAAAAATTACTTCTTCTTCCGGATAGGCGCTCCTCTCTACAAAATCTGGAAGATGGGTCTGGAGAATTTTTAAATAATCTTCCGTCTTCATTATTCCCTCAATTTTTTGCAACGGACCAACGTGCCACCATGTAAAGCAACCCCATACCATTATGTTGCCGCCAACATGTTTAACTGTTTCTTTTACATGGTCTTTTAATAGATTCATGTGGTCGACGCCACACAGTGGTTCAGAAACGTTTTTCATTGGCCAAAACTCTGTAACTTTTTAACTAATAAAGATTTTTTAGTAGTTCTTTTTTTTAGTCAATAGACAACATCTTAAGCTTTTACCGAGTTTGGGCCTTATTAAAATCGGTTCAGCGGTTGCTGAGAAATTCAAGCCTAAAGTTGAACTTTCGATTTGCTTTTCCTAATTCCTGTTTGAAATTCCGTTTTAAATGTGCCAACTCATTTTTGACCCACTTTTCCTTAAACAATGTGGCTCAAATTTGGTCCACGGGTCAATCTTGGATGACAATACAATATTTTGCTATCCTTAGGGTGGCCCCTATTTTCACTGAGGTATTTTCCGTATTTTCATTAGGATTGTCAAAATTTCAACTTTATGCCTAACAATACTTACATATTTCCTAGTTTTTGGTCAATTTTAAAACAAAACAGTGTAAATTAATTTTTCTTTAATTATATACATATTTATTTATAGTTATAAATAGATTCTAGGTAAATAAAATAACATTTAATATTTATGTCTGTATACTTTATTTTATTCAAATACTAAATTCAAATTATAATTATTATTCATTTGGCTTGAATATTTCCTGTAAATATTCTATATTCTGCTCTGTATTACCTGTGTCCTGTAGCAGTGCCTTAGCTTCGGCATTTAGTTCCGAATGATTCAATTTCCATTGACTTCGAATGCTAGAGATGAAGGGATCTGAAGTTGCCAATAATATATGAAATAAATCTTCATTTGTAGAAATTCGTGATATTTTTCTGGTATTATGTTCTCTGTAAAACCTGTAATCCTTGTTTCTTTTTTCCTGGGCTTCCTCTGACAAATCTCTAATTAGTAATAAATGGTGCTTAATGACCTCTTCTCCATGATAAAGAACTTTATGCACTGTTGCTGACATATTTCTATATTTGTATTTGGATGTATATATAGCAGCGGTTTCCTTGGCGTAATCACCAAATTTTTTAGCATTAATTAGTTCATTGCATGCAAGTACTTCAGTAATTGTTTTAAATCTTGAAATAACATCTATATCAACACGTGTTATATCAGATGTAGTTTCGGGATCCAAAAAAATCTGCTTGCTGTGTTGCCATAGTTTGTGTTACCTGATCCTTGTTTTGGTTGATCTATAATCAAGCCGTGCTTGAGAAATGCATCTTGAACTTGTTTCTTTTTCAATTTTCTTATCTCTTTGTTGGTATCATTAGACTCCTCTCTTTCCCCTTACGTTTTGCTATCTGAAATTTGTACTTTTGGCAGTGAATGACTTCTAAAGTAAATTTACTAGCAGTTTTGATAGAAATTTGTTTGTAAAAATGCTGAGTATTTTCATTAAAATAGAAAAAGTGTTCTACGGGCGGATCCGGGGGGGTCAAAAGTATATATAGGCTTAAAGAGAACACTTTTGCCTTTCTTTGGGTGGTTTTGGTTTTTTGTCCTTTTTTGTCCTTTAGAAGTTATATACTACTAAACTTCAAACTTTGCGAATATATGGAGGTTTCCAATTTTAAACATAAAACCGTATTTACAAATTATACAGGGTGCGCATATACCATTTCTTAAAAACAACTGTTTACCCAACATAACAAAAAAAACCGCAGCTCAATATCAATATTACAATTTTTATTTCATTTTTAAATTAACATAAATTCTTTGCCTTTAGCAGCATGCCACGCCCACTACTGCGAATATTTTGACCCAATTTTTCGGCTACCTTAGTTTTGATCTGTTTTCTTTCTGGTGACATAAAAATTTTAAGAATCTGTGTCAACAAAAAATATAGGTTTTGGCCAATGAAAATTAATTCTGAACCACCGTGCGCCAGCAGTATTGTTTTCCGTCCGACTGAAAGCGATTAAATTTGGATTCGTCCGACCAGATAACACGTTTCCAATCTTCTGGTGACCAATACTTGTGCTTTCTGGTGAACTTCAATTGAGCCTTTACATTTTTATCGGACAAAGATGGTTTTTTTTCTTGACTGCAGAAATAAATCCAATTCTGTGAAGCGCATTTCTTGCAGCCAATCGACTAACATTCTTTCCAACATCCAAAGCAGCTTCCTTTGGAGTTAGGTTCCTATCTTTCCGCATTCTTGTTATCATCACACGTGCCTCTGCATCAAAAATTAACTTCTTGCGACCACGAATCGGTGTTTTATTCTGGACATTATTCCATTTTTGTACTCTTATGATAACCGACTGACTTAATTGTTTCTGTTTAGCTATTTCCCTTGAAGAACAATCATTTTTGTCATAGACAATATCATCCTCAATATATTTTGGGAGTTTCCTCATTTTTTTTTTGTTATTAAAAAATTGTAGAATTATTATTTATTATATTGTGTTATTCCGACGAGCTTGACACTATCAATAACTCAATAATTCTTTATATATATATTATTTTCATCATGAAATCCAAATAACAGATCAGTAACACAACAAAAACTTTGAAAAGTAACTGTAAATTACAACAAATTTCTTAATATTATAAAAGTGCATAAGTGAGTACATGCCGTTTTTTTCTCTTTCATTAAATTCTGTTTAAGTAATTGTTATTGTTTGGTCAAGTGTTATACCTCTATCAATGAAGAAGACAATAAAGAGTAAAACAAAAAAAAATTATTTGATTTGCACTATTATTTAAAAAGTTATGCATTGTAAACGATAGTAAGTACTAACATGTACTCATTTAAACTCCCCACTGTATATATATATATATATATATATATATATATATATATATATATATATATATAGTTTTCTGTTTCTATTAATTGTTTTAATGTACAATTAATAGAAACAGAAAACTAAGTTTGAAATAAATGAGTATAAAAATAAGTGGTAATTTTAATAAAGCTATATACATATAATAATTATTAATTATATTATATATAATTATATATATATATAATTTAAATTTATACATAAATTTTTAATGAAGATATCAAGTGCCAGCTTATTATCGACTGTGGAAGTAAAGAAAAAAATTTTAAGTGGAGAATATACTACATTTCCTAAAACCGGAAAAAGTAAAGTGTGGGAAGTATTTGAATGAATTTTAAATGAGAGAGGAATAGAAATAGAATCCTTGGTAACATGCAAAAAATGCAAAAATATTTTAAAATTAAATAAGAAAAGCACTACAAATCTACTAAAACATAAATGTTACGGCCTTTTTGCTTCTAAGAAAAACTGTTCTCCGCCATTAGAAGTAGACGAAAAAACAAAAAAGAAATGTACATGTGTCGTAACGGAATGGTTAGTCGATCATTTAAAACAATCGAGGATATAGGGTTAAAAAAATTTGCCTCCTTCTTGTTGTCTGTTGGTGCGTAATATGGTGAAAATGTGAAATTAGAATCTTTATTACTACATCCAACAACATTGTCTAGAAATGTTGGTAACTTTTACGAAAAGTATTTTAATGAAGTAAAGCTGGAACTTAGTGACATCAAACTTTATGGATACGGTATCACGACTGACATGTGGACAGATAATTATTTAAAAATGTCCTATTTGGCTGTTACTATCCATTATGTAAAGAACGGGGAGCTAAAAAATAGACTGCTTGCTATGAGATCTTTGGAAGGAGAAAAATCAAATGGTAAGAAAAATATATACCACCGTGGTAAAAGCTTTCAATAGTTAATAATATAAAGGCATATGCATATTTTGGACCCAGAAATCAAATGGTGTTAAATTTCTTGTCATATAGGTTAAATTTTTCAAAATGGTAGCTATTTAATTTGTTTTCTTTGACTACGCTATTTTAATTTAAAACTTTTTTTAATATGAAACAGTAAAAGACAAACAAAAAATTACAATTGAAAAAATACAAGCAAAAGTGCTATATTTGGCTATGCCGAATCTTATATATCTTCACTAGGTATGTAAATCTAGTTTAGTGAAGTAACTCCAAAAAAGCAAACATTGAGGTGACAGAGAATTAAAAACTAGGAATAAAATTAAGAATTATATATGTATATATGTATTTTAATATAATGTCATTTGATTTAGATGTTTTAAAATGGTGGAACTCTCATAAAGCAGAATTTCCTTATCTATTTAAGTTAAGCTGTAAGATACTTTCCACTCCGGCTAGTAGTACATCTTCAGAGCGAACTTTCTCAGTGGCGAGGAATCTCATTTCAGAAAGAAGATCAACCATTGGAGCTAATTCCGTTACAGTGAACAAAATAATGTATTTGCATTCTAATATGGCAAAAAGTTCTATATATGATGAAGTACAAAAAATGAGTGATATATTTTAAATTCGTCTCCACTTCAAAATTTAATGTTCTTTATTTTTAAATTCTTTATTTTTTCTTTCATAATTTTTTTTGTTTTTCATTATTATATTATAATAAAATAATCTGAATTTGTTTTAATATAAACATAAATCCTAAAATATATGAAAATAAATTTCAATGGTTTGTATTTCTTATTCTTCTATGTTAACGACAAAAACATTAAAATATTATTTTAAGCTTCACTATAAAGAAGGCAAAAAATACTTGCAGTACCATATTTTATTTTTTTTAGGTACTTCATTTTTTGGTTCTTGCGTTCTTATATGCTAGTATTTTCGGAACATCTTAACTTCGGTTTATTGCATATTCGTTCTTGCCGAACAAACAATCACTACTCTTCACTGCTTGTGCTCTCACTGAGAGAACAAATATAAACGATGTTTGGGAGCGAGTTTCACATATGAACAAAAAAGTTACTCGTTGCCAGCGTTGCCACACAAGAAATTAACTTCCTACCAATAATTTTCTAAAATAATACCAAAATCGTTCACAGCCTACCAAAAATTTAAAAATGCATTTCTTGCACATAAACTCTGTTATACTCATTTGGTTTTTTTCCATAATTGTTGAGATGGAAGTTTATCTTTTTAGAATGAACACCCATCCCTTTCCTGGAGCCAATCAAATTCGCTCAACCATTCGGTTCTAAATTTTCTTTTGACTGTTTCTTTACAATGTTCACTAAAAGTATTATATTATTTAAAAATGTTTTAAAACAAAAAGTTTAAGAGTGGTTTTACCTGGTTGATGTCGTCTTCTGAAATTTTATTTTTTTCATTTAATTTTGAAGTTTTTGATAAAAATCTGAAAAAAATACATGCAATATTGGCAAATATTTATGTAATTAAAAGGAACGTATTTACAATTAAAAAAGTTTATTTACTTTTCCAATTTGACTGTTAATTTTTTTAATACATACACTTGAAAATAAACCTTCACTCAAAAATATTGTTAATTTCAATTTCATAATATTGTTCGGGTTTTTTAAACCAGAGATGGTTATAGCTTTAATCATCTCTATGCAAAAAGCAGAGATGTTTTTTATTACACCTAAGACAGTTTTTGAAAACAGTGGTAACACTATTCAAAGTTATTGTTTATTTAATTCAAAGTTACATTTTTTTTTAATTTTATGTTCTGAATTTTTAAGGTGAAAAATTTACTATTACTAAAAAATTGCTACAGGAGGAAATCCTACCAAAAATTTAAAAAAATGCAACAAACCAACCAAACTACCAAACTGTTTTTTAAAAACGAAAAACTACCAAGTTTGGTCCGATTGGACCAAAGCGGCAACGCTGCTCGTTGCAGATGTCTAATATATATATATATATATATATATATATATATATATATATATATATATATATATATATATATATATATATATATATATATATATATATATATATATATATATATATATATATATTTATTTTTTTTAGCTCAAAGAAAAATATATGTAAACTAAAATGGACACACAAATATAAAATTATTACGATCCCTTAATAATAGTATTTATGTCTACGATACACAGTGGGTTGGAATCAAAATACATTGACGTGACCATAGCAGAGGAGCATAATTTAAGATACTTTGTAAAAATTTTAAGATTATATCTTTTCCGACATAAAAACTAGACGATTTTCAATTTAAAAATAACATATTTTTGTTTAAGATAATTATATACATATGTATACCTTTAAACCGAATTTCGTATTTAACTGATTATTCTTGTAGAAGCAGAGGTTCTTCAATTTGACTTCTTTTACAGCGAAATTTTTAATGTACCCTATATGTTCTAAAATTCCAAAGCTAAGATCGGAAGAAAAAGACTGCTGTATTATAATTACTCTAAATTTTCGCTGAAAGTATTTCATGGAACCTACTCTATATGTTGACTTTATGGGTAAAAGAGTAAAAATTTTAATTTTGGGATTTTTGGTTCCTATTTTAGGAATTTGCTTTACCTTAATGTTGCAAATTTTTTTTATATTTTATTTAAGTTTACCACTTAACATGCACAGAAAATTTTATTTGATTTGTTTAATTTATTGCATAATTAATATATTGCATATTAATATTATTGCATAATTAATATTTTTACTGTATCCGCTAAATTAATTTCAATAGTTGATAATCATGCATGTTAGAAAACGTAAAAAAGGCAGATAGGCTGACTTCCAAAATGTTAATTGCTTTGCATTCGAACAAAGTATACTGCTTCATAAATCCGACGTACAAATCAAGGCATCAGTTTTATAGTTGGTGTTTTGTTTGATATTCGTTTTTGTTCGCAAAGAAAAAAAAAACATAAATTATAAATAATGACCGACTCACAAAAGTAAATTAATTTGTTTTTAATATTATAATAATTATATATAAATAGAAAAAATCAGTTTTTTAACATACATATTTTAGCGAAACAAAAATGGAATCATGAGCAAAAAAATTGCTTCTAATAACAAAGCTGAAAAATATACCTGTTGTATTGTGATAATGAAAAATATAACATTTGCAATTATACTCAGCCTCACAATAATACAAAACACTTCATGTATAACATAATTAATTTAGAAAAGAAAATTTTATAATTTATTAAATATTATGTTGTGTGTCGTAAAATTTAACAACTTAAAATTTTAAGTAAATGAGCACAAATAAGTACTTGGAAAGGGGTATTGTACTTCACTTCAATTTATGATAGTATTTACCATCACTGGCTTCATCTGTCACGTAACCTCGCGTTGAAATTCTATTTTCAGCAGGTTCAAACGTTATGACTACGTGACATTTCAGTCGGCTAAGCACTTTCATAGCTCTTCGTATATCAAAAATGATTAGCTGACACATCTACATTTACATTTCTACATTTACGGTCGGCTAAATGTACCTTAAGTACCTTTATTGTACCTGTGAAGTATTTTAAGTTATTTTTATTAGTTAATAACACCTAATCTAAACCATGTTTTAAAAATATATAAATAATAAAAAAACATGGCTTAAATTGGGTGTCAACTATGAATTAGTAAGCTGTTTTTTTATTTTTTTTTACTAAATAATAAATACATATTTAAAAAATGAAATGAAATTAAGATATTTATTCGTTTAAAAGATATATACATTAAAAAACATAAAAGGCATAAAGACTAATTTAGAAATGGTTGAAAATTAAGTAATAATTTATTGTTAAGCTGAAATAAGCGTTGTCAGTTCCATTCGCTTTTTTTAGCTTCCTCCTTTTGTGAAGCAGTGCTGCTTAGTACATCACTGTCCATACTGAAACTTCTATTGTTGCCTTCATCTAAAAATTCCATATCCTTCTCCTTTGTTTTCTCATTTTTAATTATTTTATTATGTAGTATCAAACATGCCATGATAATTTGCTTTGCAAGAGCAAGTCTTTGTATTTCAATATAATTTACTATACGAAATTTTTTCTTCAATACACCGAACGCCTGCTCTACAAAAACTCTTGTACACGTAATTGAATTTTTTTCTTCTTGTGTTAGATACTCGTTATCCTTATACGGTGTTATTAAAAATGTTTCTAGGGGATAAGCACCATCCCCTAACAAATGACTTTCAGGAGGTATTTGTATGGATTAACTTACAATAGCTTTTCTAATTGGACTATTATGCCAAACAGAAGCATCATGACATCTCCCGGGATAGCCAACAAAAACATCCAGAAATCGCATATTACTATCAACAATAGCCTTGGCAAATTTGTTAAAATTATGAGTGTAGAAAACTATAACTTAAATTACCTGCACTATCAAGGAGTATCTCCCCTTTCTATCATAATAGCTTATGCTGTCCCTTAATGGTTGCGATATTCGGATGTGGGTTCCATCTATGCAGCCCAATACAAATGAGAATGGGAGTGCACGACTAGCCTCAAACTGTTCCATTGTTATTTGTTGGCTTGTTTCGGTCGATGGGAATGTTTTAATTTTGCTTTTGAGTAGCAAATTACTTTTATTGTTTTTTAAAATAACCTATATGCTGTTCCAGCTCCAACACAAAATCGATCACCCAATTCTCTAAAGCTATTTTGGTTGTTTAGCTTCCATAGAGTAAGGTATATCGATTTGGTTAATGATAAACACGGCCGCCCTTGGTCGTGCTTTGGCCAAAAGGCTCAAGCTGAAAACGTCATCCGGCATTTTTGCAACTTCCCAAAAATTAACAATTTTTGGTATTTTTCTGCGCTGTGAGTGTTTTGGCTTCAGTAAAACATTCCTTTTTCTTTTAATAGATTTTATTATAGCGAGGATATTTTGTGCAGAGTTTCCACTTGAATTTTCTGATAATTTAAAAAAATTATCAAATAAAAATTGTACACCCGACGTTTCCATTTTCGTTTTTATTAATAATAGAAATGGTGCATTGCAACATTTCTTATTCATAACGTAAACAAAGTATAAAGTTGCGTTGTATCGGAACTTTCCATATGAAAAAAGTTTAAATACCGCAGTAAAACTGTATACAAACTTTGTATTCATACATTTTGGAAGTCAGCCATAGTTTTTTGAGAAGAAATAAGGACATACTTATCTTTAAAACAGAATTAACAACATTGTAGGAGATGTAGCAAATAAAGATCCAACAAAATTCCTGAAGATAAATAATGTTTCGGTAAAAGAACTTGTTATACAAAAAATTATTTCTATTTCAGAGAAAAACAAGCTTAAACAAATGTTGCTACAGCTCCTAGGTTGTATGGGTAACTTAAAATTCACAAACAGAATTTTCCTTTAAGACCAATTTGTTCTTGTATAAAATCTACATTTTATGAATTATGTAAATATATCACAATGATATTGAAAAGGATTACGATGAATTTTACATATAATGGTAAGAAGTCATCAGAATTTAATGAAAGGATAAGAAACATTAATACTCAGAGAGAGGAAAAATTTGTTTCTAATTTACTTTAAACATGCTTGATTCCTTTAAATATATATATTTCGTAATATTCTCATGAAATATTTAAATCTACAAGCTAAAATGTATTACTGCGGGGAAAGCATATCAATATAGCCATTTCACTACTGCTCATATAGCTCATCCGTGGATTTTACCCAAGTTTTGTATACAAAGCACGTTTAAAGTTTAAAGATTCCAAATAGTAAATTTTCATATTGAAAAACTAGTTTCTTTTGATTTCGTGTCATTATTTCGAAGTATACCTATGGATTTAGCAGTAAGTATAATAGAAAAAAAAATTGAAAAATGTTTTTTTAATGGATTTTAAAATTTTGTATGGACGATAATAGATAATTTCAATGAAATGATACAATATATTTGCAACATAAAGGACTTCTAATGGGATTCCCTGCTTCTCCAATTGTGACAGATATTGTAGTGCAGAACTTATTAGGCACGTGCATTGAAGAACTCAGTATAAAACCAAAAATAATGACTTTGTTTTGTTTTATTTCTGAATCTGGAATTGAAAATATTAGGGAAATATTTAATAAATTTAATAGATGCATAAAATTTACAATAGAAATATAATGCGATTTTCAGCTCCCCTAGTTAGATACATCAGTAATAAGGAGAGGTAATACACTAAAAATGGATTGGTATCAAAATCAAATAACAAAAGAATTATTTTTTATACGGGTAAAAATTTATTAGAGAAAGTGCTGTTAAGTTAAGTGATTAGGACTTTCACAAAAGAAACAAAAATAAAGTTACAAGGATATTAGATGATATTAACTTTCCAATGCAAGTAATAAGTAAAATTCAGAAAAAAGTTTAAACATATGATTCAAAAAGTAAACAAACAAAAATAAGTGAACAAAAGTATATAATTTTTAATAAAATAATTAAGAGAAGAAAACTTTAATGAAAATTGTCACAAAAATAAAAACTAAATTACTAATAATAAAAGTTTTTGTTATTGTATACAATTTGTATGTGGTATTAAAAGAAACAAAAGCCTGATAAAACTCTGCCTAACATAAAATTAAAATTGTAAAAGTAAAAGTAAAGAAATTGTAAGGAACAAAAAATAACTAACATGGATGAAGTAGGTTTGCTAAAAACAATCGTGGATAAACATGTGTTTTGTTATTTAATTTTTTGAACATATAAAAAGTTCTCCGATGAAAATGTGTTTGCTTTTCAAACAACTGACTCTACATCTTCTTGTGAAGAAATGACGCAGCTTGAGCAAGGCAGTGGTACATATGGACAACTTCCATTTATGATTTGTCTAAAGCCTGGTACTCTGTTCGAATTTGTGAAAATTGTTGAGCAATATTTATTATTTTATGTGGAAAACTTGACATTTAAAATGTGGTGTCTATTTTGCAATTAGGAAGAATTTAACGTTTTTATTGTTTTCATGTGTACTTCATTGTTTTAAAAATGTGTGCAAAGGACATATCATAAGCTGATATAATGCTTACTTGCTTTATTTCACAGCATTGCTAAAATGTTGTTAGAAACATTTCTTATGTTTTTCCACAGTAAGAACAGAGTACAACTTTTGAAAATTTTTTTCATGACTTTCACACAAATTTTTTATGTATGTAGTGTGACAGCATTCCGCATGAATAACTGAACAGAGTACCAGACTTAACAGAAATTAATTTTAGGTACTTCTGTTCATTGTAATGTAGACAGACGCAATGTTGTTCTCAATACAATTGAGAGAATGAGGATGAAAAAGAAGAAATTGTAAGTCTTCATTGTTAAGAAATGATGAAGTCTTTTTACCCCAATCACATGTGATTGGGGTAAAAAGACTGTAAAAACGATAGAGTGCCTCGTAATTCTATAAAAAACTACTTTAATTTTTATTAAATTAAGATCTGAACTGCGAATGTTAGAATCGAAGTTATTTTGGCTTAAGTTCCTTTATTTTAATTTCTAAAAATCTTTTTTTATTTCTTTCTAAGAAAAAGCTTATCACTCGTCATTTTAATGCATTTACGGACAAACTCATGAAGCTCATGCAGTTCTTCTTGTGCCTGGAGAATGTTTTCATTATCTTCGTGCACTGGTCCAGGTTTAACATAAAATTCTAAATCTGGTGGCAGTTTTAGTTCTGTTCCAAACAAGATTTTTGCTCTACTACGTGAGGTTGAGTTGTGTACAGCTGACCGGTACGCGAGTAGAAATTTGGGTATATGCTCATCCCAATGCTTTTGGTATGTACTGACCACTTTTCTGAGAAATTCCTCCAGGGTACGATTGAATCTTTCCACCACGCCATCAGACTGTAGATGCAGTGGTGTAAAACGTAACGTAAACGTAAACGTCGCACATCTCTTTGAATATAACCGATTCAAAGTTTCGTCCCTGGTCTGAATGTAGTTCTAGTGGAACACCGTTTCGACACACACAATTGTTCATAAGGGCGTCTACCACTGTTTTGGATTCTTAGTTTGGAAGGGCCATTTGCTAAAATAATCCACTACCACTAGTACATATCGATTTCCAGCATCACTGACAGGGAATGGACCTGTGATATCTATAGCTATCCGCTCGAAGGGAGCACCTGCGTTGTATTGTTGAAGTTTGCCATGACCTTTTCTTTTAGGACCCTTGGCCGTAATACACTGTTCGCAATTAGCTATCCAATCGGCTACGTATTTTTGGCAGCCTACCCAGTAAAATCTCTGCTTTATCTTGCTGGGACCGTTATGGAACTGCTTTAGTATCTCATTTCTTTTAGAAGTTGGCACGACAATTAAGTCCGTTGTAGTTTTGCCATCTGTAATTTCCCAAGATCGATATTAGCAGCCATCTTCTACTTTCAGGCTATTCCACAATTTTGCTAGTTGGCTCTCTACCGATATTTCATTATGATTCGATCTTCTGTTTTTTTGCTTAGCCAATATAATTTTTGCCAATATTGGGTCGTCATTCTGGGCCTTCGACCAGTCTTCCCTTGACCCAATTTGGGTAAGCCGCACATCAATGACGCATTCCTTTTTCTCGACATTTGTGCAGTGCTTGTATTCTATATTGCATGGCCGTCTTGAAAGGGCATCAGCATTCTTGTGGTTTTCGCCTTTTCTATGTACAATACTAACGTCATAGCTCTGCAGACGTTCAACCCAGCGTGCAAGCTGGCCCTCAGGATTCTTAAATTGCATCAACCTACGTAATGCAGAGTGGTCCGTCCTTAAGATGAAATGTTGACCATATAAGTATTAGTGGTAATGTTTAACACACTCCAGCACTGCTAAGAGCTCCCGTCGTGTAACGCAATAATTTCTTTCAGGCTTGGAGAGCACCCTGCTGTAGTAGCCTATGACTTTTCTGTGCCATTAATCTCCTGAGAAATCACTTCTCCTACTCTTTAGCTACTTGCGTCCGTGTCCAATATGAATTTCTGTCCAGCTATTGGATATGCGAGGACTGGTGCCGTACACAAAAGTTTCTTGAGCTGCTGGAAAGCTTCTTCCGCTGCTTCACTCCAGTGGTATGGTTGCGACTTCCTAGTAAACTCATGCAAGCTAGCAGCCACTTGAGCAAAGTTTGGCAAAAATCTCCTGTAGTATGTGCAAAGCTCCAGGAAACTACGCAGCTCATGAAGATGTTGTGGGCAAAGCCAGGTCTTTACTGCCAGTACTTTGTCTTCATCAGTTGATACCCCCTCTGATATTTGACCTCCTTTTGAAACAAAGCACATTTCTTCACACTTAACTGTAATCCTGCAGCTGTTATACGCTTAAAAACTTCATCCAGGTTTTTGAGGTGGTCGTCGAAAGTCTTCCCCATTACGATAATGTCATCCAGATACACTAAGCACGTCTTCCAATTGAGACCCTTAAGCACACGTTCCATTAAACGCTCAAAAGTAGCTGGAGCGTTGCAGAGTCCGAATGTCATCACCTTGAATTTCCACAAGCCACTACTTGCGCTAAAAGCAGTTTCTCCTTGTCTTTATCGGCTATATCTACTTGCCAATAGCCGCTCTCCAAGTCCCATGTAGAGAACCATTCCGTTCCGGCCACCGTGTCTAAGGTATCATTAATTCTAGGCAACGGATAACTGTCCTTCTTAGTGACGTCATTGAGCTTTCTGTAGTCAACGCAAAACCTGGTACTGCCGTCCTTCTTTTTTACTAAAACTATTGGTGAACTCTACGAACTCGAGGATGGCTCAATCACTCCGTTCCGTTCAATTTCGCTGACAAGTTCTTTGTGCTCGTTTCGCTTTGCTAGGGCAACACTTATAGGGGCTTGTTTTAAAGGCCTCGCTTCGCCAGTGTTAATTTCATGTTTAACAACTGCTGTTCTGCCTTGGCTTTTATTATTTAGGGCGAAGACCGAGGCATGTTTTTCAGCAACTGCTTTGCTTTGTTTCTGTAAGGAGGTGTTAGTCCTGCCACCCATTTTTGCATCTGTTCTGCTAATGAATCTCTTTCTGTCGCTGTTGATTTAGGACATACTGTACTTGCCGCACAATTAATTATGGTTTCTGTTGGCTCACTTCGACCCATCTCAAAATTCCTGTTAACAGTTTTTTCGCTATTAGACTCTTACAGGAACTATGCCATCGTCGCAGATTTTTACGAGGGCTTTTTCTGTTATGATATCGTCTTTTAGTTCTTTTGGTTCCACCACCCACAACCGGTTATCCTCACAATCTGTCTCCGCACGTGCCCATACTATAGTTTCCGCCTGAGGTGGTAAAACAATAAATACATGGTCAGCGCTGATGTTTGCAATAGTGAGTCTTACCCTGGCTCTTCCATAGACGGTGGCTAAGTCGCCAGAGGCAGTGCGCAGTCGTACATTATTTACCGGTTCCACTACCCCTTTTACTAAATCGGGCCTTATGATGGACTGAGATGCTCCTGTGTCTATGGTGAGGACTTGCTTACTTCCGTTTATAACACCACAAACAGTTAGGTTGCTATTTTTCTATTGCACAACGGAAACAGAGATTGTGAGGCCATCGATTGTGGAGCCAGCACATGCCCCTTAGTGCTAGCTTGATTTAGTTTAACGGTGACTCATGCGATTTGGTGTTGTTGGCCCGCTTGTTGTCCCTTGCTGGCGAAGCAAATCTTGATCTTCTCTTTATGTATCTACAGTTGCGTTGAAAATGGCCAGCCGTACCACATTTAAAGCATTTAGCGCGATAATTACTTTTTTCCTCCTCCATTATCTGTTTGACTAACTCCCTTATCTCGCTTCTACTGTCTGTGTCATACGTTTCAGTATCAAGACATCGCACCTTGTAGACCTGTGGCTTCGCGATGACTTTTGCGTTCTCATAGGCTAGCGCGTACGAGATGGTTTCTGCAAAGGATGAAGTCTGCATAGCACAAACCGCATATTTAACATCTGGATCCTGTATGCCATTCACAAATGCTTAAATCTTAAACTGATCCAGAAATGGATGATCTTTGCCTAAGTAAGTAAGCTGCACCAAACGTTCAATTTCCATGGCGAAGTCTTGCAGCGTCACATTTGACTTCTGCACCCTGCCTCGTTACTCCATTCTGTAAAGTTCTCTTTTATGCTCGCCACCATACTTACGTTCTAAGGCTACCATTTATCCTCATAATTATTTCTGCAACCGGCTAGTAAGCTTTCGAGTATCTGTGCTGCTGCTCCTTCAATGGCCAGAATTAGCTCGATACCTTTTTCTTCATTGACCCATCTATTTTTGCTGGCCACTGTTTCGAACTGAAACTTAATTTTGCTGGCTTGCTCAGAGATAACTCTCACTGGCCCCACTCGAATTTGAAGATCGCCCATCCTTTGTTCTACGATGTTTACTCGTTTGTCGAAGACTTCTGATATTTCTTCAAATTTCTCATTTACCTTCGCTAAAAGCCTTTTCCCGTTGGCGCTAGAGCTTTCTTGCACTGCTTTAAAGCTGTCTTGAAATCTTTCTTGAAGCTTTTTTTTTCTTCTATTTTCTTCATTGTAATGGAACTGACAACAGATGCATTCATTGGAGCGCTGAAAAGATTCTTATCAAGCAGAGGGCTGTGCCAGACCGTATATTCCGACAAAGCCACAAACTTCATAGGCACGCGGAATCAGCTAGAAGAAGAGATATTTGATAATAGCTTAAAAAAAATTTTACAGGCTTGCAGTAAAGAAAGCATTGAATTCAAATTTATTCCACCTCGGGCCTCCCACTTAGGTGGCTTATTGGAGGCAGCAGGAAAGGCCGCTAAGCAACTTTTACGACGAAGTGTTTCAACAGCGTCACTAACGCACGAAGAGCTTGAGACAGTGATCATAGAAATAGAAACTATATTAAATTCTAGTCCACTAGATCTAACTGCACTGACTCCCGGACACTTCTTAATTGGAGAACCACTCACAGCCCAAGTGGATAGCAGATCAGTGTAACCAAATATGTCTCTCGCTAAAAGATGGAAACTCGTCTCCCAACTCAAGCATGAATTCTGGAAACGTTAGTCTGCCGAGTATTTACACCAACTGCAGGAAAGACAGAAGTAGAAATGATCATCTGAAAACGTGAAAGAAGGACAGATGGTTATCATAAAAGAAGACAATTTACCCGTTATGAGCTGGCCACTTGGAAGAAGCCTTCAAACACACGAAGGAAATGATGGAAAGGTTCGGGTAGCAGATATAAAAACAACTACAGGAATAAAAAGAAGACCTATTCACAGATTAGCTCCTCTACTTCACGAAGACGTATTACCAGCAACTGGGTTATCCAATCCTATTCGCCCACTACCTGTTGACGAAGAATATACTCCACCCACCAAAAAGTCGAAGACTATTACTAACTCTATCGTACTCACCATGATCTTAGCCATATTTTAATTCCAACTGTTATGGGCAGTAGAGATAAAGAACTTCCATTCTTATCCAGAGCTTTACTTTGAAGGTATCGGTACCATAAAACTAGCAACAGCTGAGTGGAAACTCATGGTATACTATGATCTAACACCTTTTTTGTCCGAGTTAAAAATGTTTATGTCTGGATTAGTCACGTTGTAACACTTATGTTCAACCATCACACATCGGGCAACATGTAATATTTTGATAAATAATTTCAATCAAGTAAAAGAAGAATTGCTGGAGGAAAAGGAAGAAGCTAGAAGAGTTAAAAGGGGTGCTTTCAACATTGTTGTGCTGGACTTAGACAATGCCAATGAAATGTCAGACATTATTAAAAGGGCGAAGGTCGAAACAGACTATATTTTTGAATTACTTAAAAAGCAAACATCAGTTAATGATTCCACTATTAATATAATTAAAGAAGACGAAGTCCGCACACAAAAACAACTATCAGAGACTGTTGCAAGAATAAGGGACTCTCAGAAGTCGGCCAAACACAACTAATATCACTTCTTGCCAATCAAATAACATTAAAAGCATTAAACTTACAAAGGGTAGAAAAGGAGATTATCGACGTACTAACCGATGCTTACCGTGAAAAAATCAGTCCACTTTTATTATCACCACATCAGCTAAGACATGAATTAACTACAATGAAGGCACATCTACCAATACAACGTACGCTTCCAATTTAAGAAGAAAATATGTTGGTTCAACTATACAAGCTTATGAAGGCAAATGGAGCAGTGACAAAACATGAAATTCTCTTGGAAATTAGGTTGCCACCGATCGATCAACAGTTCCTAGAACTTCTGAAGATAACTCCGGTACCAACAATACGAAATAATTCATTATTATTCATCAAACCAGATGTACCTTTTTTAGCAGTGAATCCACACAGAGCTGAGTTTATTCGTTTTGCAACCGATGATTTATAAGGCTGCATTATAGCAACAATATATATGCCAAAATAAGCAGCTTAGATTCAAAAAGGATATAAATTCCTGTGAAATTAATATCCTCAACAGCGTTAACACAGCCGATTGTAGTCTTATCCGTCTGGCAGATAACACAATATGGACGCAAATGAAAAATCCGAATAAATGGATTTTTGCTACCACAACAAAAATAGAAATTTCAGCAGTTTGCGGCACTGAAACCTCCAACAGCTAATAAGAGGCACTGGAGTTATGCAAATAAGACCTAATTGCATAACGGCCACTTTGATGCATCAAATAGCTTGCATACTTCATACGTCCAATTCAGGCACATTGATCAAGTTAGCACTCCACAAGAGATCAAAAGAATATTTAATAATATTAACAACCAGGTTGTAACTCATTTCAATAACCTGCAGAAACAGCTTGAAGAGTCAACTATTGTAAGATTGCCAGAGTTAATCAGGTCCCAAAGCCAACGTCACCATGCCGTCAGCTACACTGCACTTTTAATTTCCCTACTCATTTTAATAGCCATCATCATAATCAAGCTATACTCAACTTATAAACGTAGAAAAATTCATAGGATTGTTCAACCGACACCTTATCCAGTTCCCTTACCGTGACCTGTTACCATCGACATTGCAAATACCAACCCTAATGAACTTTTGTCACCTGTGATCTTTGGTCAACGCGGGGGAGAAAGTTGATACTTAATCAACATAATTTTATTTTTTTTTAAATTAATAAAATTTTACTTTATTTTCGGCTTTTTGGTTCTTTTTAATTAATTTTCTAAACATTTTTAGAAAGAAAAATTATTTACAAATGTATGCGGACGTTTTCCAAAGAAAACAAGAAAAATTAGACGCTAGCAGAATGAAATGCAGCATTTTCTGGACCGCCACATCCTTCATCAGCATACTTTGCATCTATCTACCTTATGTTATGTACATCGTAAACATCATCTATTTAACCAACTAATCTTAATATTAATTTGGTGAGACGAAGTTCACACACAACTTAAAGCTTTTCTTTGTCATTCTCTTTGTAACTCGTCTTGTACATTTGTTGTTGCTTTTTTTGTACTAGCAATTTGATAGTCACAAATGCAACTTTTTATTTTTAATTATTCATACTTGTTTGCTCACAACATTATAGACACTGTTTCAGTATCATATTGACTTTTATGAGTTAAGTATGAATGTAAATACGCGGTGCCTAACGTTTGTTTTTAATTTTCACCCTGACCAGGATTCGAACCATCGATTTTATAAATTAATGAAATTTTACTTTATTTTCGGCTTTTTGGTTCTTTTTAATTAATTTTCTAAACATTTTTAGAAAGAAAAATTATTTACAAATGTATGCGGACGTTTTCCAAAGAAAACAAGAAAAATTAGACGCTAGCAGAATGAAATGCAGCATTTTCTGGACCGCCACATCCTTCATCAGCATTCTTTGCATCTATCTACCTTATGTTATGTACATCGTAAACATCATCTATTTAACCAACTAATCTTAATGTTAATTTGGTGAGACGAAGTTCACACACAACTTAAAGCTTTTCTTTGTCATTCTCTTTGTAACTCGTCTTGTACATTTGTTGTTGCTTTTTTTATTTTATTTATTTTTTTTATTATTTGTATTATTTTATCATTGTTAAAAAATATTGCTCAATTTCCGTATTTAAATTCAATAACTATTACTGTTAGGTATTGGGTACTAATTTTGATAATAAATGGTTACTCTAAACAATAGTACGTTTTATCCCTAGTTTAACTTATGTCATATTGTTAAGGCCCAACTATAATGTGCATAAGCTAGCTTTAGCTTATGTCAAAAATCCAACGAAAAGCCTGTCAAATGCTTAGGTAACTTATTAAAGAAATTTATGTGGCTACAATGTACATATATAAATTTAGTAACTTATTTGCCACAGTTGCATATTTATGTTTAATTCGTACTTTTGCCAAAAATAATTTCTATATAAATCAACAAAATTTTAAAACTAAAAGACTTTAAAGAAAATATTTTATATATTTAATAACATTCCCAAACACATTTACATATTTTGGTTTATGTTCTAAGAAAATGTAAAAAAAAAATTATTACAAATTATTTTCTGTTTTGTGTTTGTGGCCAAGTGGAAAGTGCGATCAGTTTCGTACCTTGCATAAAGAAATGAAATTTAACGAAACTTGACGAAAAGTTATCTTATTCACATTATAGTTTACCACAGATAATTTAATGTATTTGCACAGTTGTATAAGTTGGCTTAAGCTAGTTTATGCACATTATAGTTGGGCCTTTAGTTTTAAGAATGTACATAAAAAGAAAACATGAATAAAGCATTCGTTTTTGTGCATTGATCGAAGACACTACATTTGGCGACGAGTAGTTGAATTTCAACGCCCACGTGCTAAAACAAAAGCATAAAAGAAAAATTGAAGTTTTAGTTTCACACCAAAAAAAAATTTTTTTATAAGAATAATTTATTCTAACATAAAAAGTGATATAAAATGACGACGACATCAATTGAAGGATCTGTACAACATAGTTTGGTAGTAGGTGCAACAACAATTATAGCATCAAATGTTCCAGAATTTTTACCGGAACGAGACACGTGGTGTTTGTGGAAGGAACGTTTGGACATACACTTCTGTGAAATAAATTGTACAGAAAATAATGTCAAAAAGGCGATTTTATTAAAATCAGTAGGTACTGTGCCATACAAGTTACTACACAGTCTATGTAGTCCAAGTTCACCAGTATCAAAAACATAAAAGAATTGTGTGATATAATGATGACACACTACACACCGCCCGTTATTGTGTTCAGTGAAAGAAAAAATTTTCACTCGGCGCATAAGAGTGAAGAAGAAACTGTAGCTCAGTGGTTTGCCAGAATCAAATAATTGGCCCTAAATTCTAGTTTTGGTGCTAATTTAAATGCATTTATTTTAAATCAGTTTGTAATGGGTTTAAGCGGCAATCTCTGAGAGAATGTGTGAGAAAAGCCACACCCTTACTATTGAAGAAGCACTTAGAAAGTCAATGATTTTGGAAACAAAATTTTCATTAAAAACAAAAGCAGAGGAGTCAAGCATTAATTTTGTGAAAAGTGTAAGGCGTAATGGCAAAAAAGGCAGTAACAATAAAATTGATGAGCATAACAGCAGAGGTTCTATTCGCAACCAAAGTAACAACAAGAAGGAAAAGAAATCATGTTTTCATTGTGGATGGCGCAACCATGAAGCCCGTGCTTGCAAATTCAAAAACTACAAATGTCATTCTTGTGGCAAAATTGGTCACTTGGCTAATGTTTGTTATTCAAAAACGCAAAAGTCTGTAAATCATATAGTAAATAAAAATGAACATGAATATTCTCGTAATGTAGATTTTTTAAATGATAATTTTGACTTTTCTATTTATAGTGTAACCGGTGGGAAATCTTCTGAGCTGTACTCACTTCCTATTAATTTTGATGGATTAGACGTAAAAATGGCTTGTGATACAGGTGCTCCAAGTAATTTAGTTTCAGTGGAATTTTACAGAAAACTTCATGGTGGTAAACCACTACAACAATGTCATATTCCATATATTGGCTATTGTGGTAATCGGATTAAAATATTGGGTGAGTTTGTGGCAACGATATATTATCGTGGTGTTTGTAGAAAAGTCAAAACTGTTGTTTCTGATTTTAAAAAACCATGCTTGTTAGGTCGTTCCTTTTTAAGAGCATTCAACATTGAATTGACTCAAGTAAATTATATTATTAATGATGATTTCTCAATAATTATTAAAGAAATAAAAAATGAGTTTTCTGATGTTTTTGATAAGCAACTTGGAACTTATAAACCAAACAAAATATCACTTTCAATTAGTCATACAGCTGTACCTGTATTTTTTAAGCCTCGCCCAGTTCCGCTTGCTTGGAAAAGCAAGATAGAAACACAATTGCGTGAGTTAATAAAGAAAGATGTTTTAGAACCAATTGATAGTTCAGATTGGGGTATACCATTGGTTCCAATACTTAAACCTAATGGTGACTTGCGTATTTGTGGAGACTACAAAGTCACCATAAATAAATATTTAACAGATTTTAAGTATCCTCTTCCTCGTATTGACGAAATCTTTTCTTCCTTGGAAGGTGGTGAACTTTTTACAAAGTTTGATTTATCAAACGCGTCTTAGATGATCAATTGCAACTTTTATGCACTTGGAGTACACATATTGGTACGTTTAAAATGAAGCGTTTGCCATTTGGTATAAAACCAGCTGAATCGATTTTTCAATAAACTATTGAAAGTTTATTAAGAGATATACCAAATGTTGTTGTGTACCAAGATGACATTACTGGTACAGGCAAAAATTTAAATGAGCATGTCAAAACGCTTAAAACTGTTCTTAATAAATTAAAAAACAGTGGTCTTAAATTAAATTTACACAACTGTGATTTTTTTAAAACAAAAATTTCTTATTTAGGAATTGTCATTGACAAAAATGGATTAAGTAAGACAAAAGAACGTATTGCAAGTGTTGTGGATGCACCTGTCCCCAGAAATGTGTCTGAAGTAAAAGCCTTTGTGGGAATGGTCAACTATTATTCGAAATTTATAAAAAACTTTGCGCAGAAAATGTATCCAATATATCAATTGTTGCAAAAAAATTATGAATTTTGTTGGACCTCCGAGTGTCAGAAAGCATACGAAGTTATAAAAAAAGACATTGCGCCGGAAAACGTGCAAGTTCACTTTAATCCAAAGTTACCAAGAATACTATCAACTGATGCTTCAAATAATGCAATTGCAGGTGTTTTATTTCACCAAATTGATGGTTTTTTAAAACCGATTGCGTTCGTATCACGAGCACTATCGAAAAGTGAACAAAATTACAGCACTATTGAAAAAGAAGCACTTGCGATAATTTTTCTGTTACAAAATTAAAACAATACTTACTAGACATTTATTTTATTTTAAGGACAGACCACAAGCCTTTATTATCAATTTTTGGTGAGGGTAAGGGCTTGCCTCTTATGGATGAAAAGATGGGCTTTGATCAGGCTTTGATTATACAATTAAGTATGTTAAAGGAAATTTTAATCATGCTGATGAAGAATGCCACAAGTACAATATGAAATATTGAAAGATAGGGTAAGTTCCAAAACGTAATTTGCAATGCAACTTAACAAAGTTATGCATTCCTAAACGGAACCATGTAAACATTGACAATGTTACGCATCCCTAAATGTATAATAAAAGTTATTGATACGCAAACAAAAGCAAACTGTGTATCACTAATTTTGTTACTGCTTTGTTGATATTTTGTGCAAAATAAATGACAAACACATCAATCATGGCGGAAGAAAAGTAAGAAAATTTTCTTTTAAATTTAATTATTATTTAAACAGAATTTATTTATGTCTTCAGGGACAAAAAGTGGAATTTTGAGTGCAAGCAGCTGTTGTTAACAACACGTTTGCAAAATTTTATGGGAGAAGGTGCTCCGGTAAATTAAAACCATTGACTCGGACTTTTTTTGTATTTTTGTACAATTTTATAATTGCTTTGAGGTGTTTCGTCCAATAATCCCATAAAATTTTCAAAGATTATATTTTTTATTGTTGACATCGCCATCTTGAAAAAAGCAGATTGCAAAGAAGTGTTTCTAAATGTAAAAAATTTGCAAAGTTATTTTTTACAAAGTAAACAACATAGTTGGTTACTTTGTATTAAAACAGTAGCAAAACCGCATCACTGCAATGTGTTTTGACGTTTTGGAACTCACCCATATTAAAGATAGTAATTACATAGTTTATGCTGACAACGACAACTATTTAAATTTGTGTTACAAAGATATTGCAAAGCAAACAAGGCGTGATCCAATTTTGGCAAAAGTTTGTGAAGCAGTCCACCAAGGAGTAGTTTCTGAATTAAATGGTACTCAGTTTGATGCATTTCGAAGTAAAAGTCTTGAGCTTACTGTTGAATGTAATTCTCTACTTTGAGGATATAGGGTGGTCATACCTCAAAAATTTCAAAAAACTGTTCTTAAAGAGTTACATGTATCACATTTAGGTATTGTAGAAACAAAGGCTTTAGCGCGATCGTACGTATGGTGGCCTAAGATAAATGAAGATATTGAAAATATGATAAAAAGTTGTTTGCCTTGTCAAAAAACTCAACCAAACCCTATAAAAAGCTCTCTTATTCCTTGGAATCCAACATGCTCAGTTTGGAGTCGTATTCATGTAGACTTTGCAGGACCAGTAAAAAACCAATATCTACTCATAGTTATTGATTCTTTTTCTAAATGGGTCGAAGTTTTTCGAACTAAAGAAATTACTACTGCCTTTACTATTAGCAAAATGAGGGAACTCTTTTGTCGATATGGGCTGTTGACACACTTGTAAGTGATAATTGTCGACAATTCACTTCGCAAGAATTTAAACAATTTTTGCAGAATAATCACATTAAGCATGTATTAACTTCACCTGGACACCCTTCAACAAATGGCCAGGCTGAAAATATGGTGAAAACTTTACAAAAATCCATTTATGCTTGCTTAGGTGCAGATAATAATATTAATATTGACACCATCATAAATAGATTCTTATGTGATTATAAAAACGCTAAACATACTATTACTGGCCAAACACCTGCAGAATTATTTTTTGGTAGATCATTAAAAACGCGATTTAGCTTAAATTCGAAGGTATAATACACCAAACATTGACGTTACTTCAAATGAAATGAAGGAAGCAACTGAAAATATCCAAATGCCCATGTCAAATAAATATTTCTTTGTCCTGATGATGCTACACAAGGGAGTAGCGAAATATTGAAAAAATAAAAAATGAAAGACCTTGTGCTTGAATAATAAATTAAAAAATAAATAATTAAAAAGGTCAAATAAAAAACTATATTAATAAATTACACTTTATTAAATCAATTATTTGACGACTTAACTATTCTTGTTATACCACAAGATTTTAACTAGATGACGCTCACAATCAGAATGAATCAGCACGTATTGGCGTTGCTTTTATATACCTTATTTTTAGGCGCTCTTGAATATTCGAGAATTTCTACCTCCATCTGCTGCGTAGTAGAATATGCTGCGTTGCTACTTTTATCTCAGACACATTATGTGAGCATTGTTATTTACTTCTATTATTTCAAAATACATGTTGTGTATTTTTATTTAGTTATTATACAATGCAGGTGTGTGTATGGTTGTGTATTGTGTTTGTTTATTTCTGGCTTTGTGTTAGTTGTTTTTGTTTTGTAATAAAGATGTTTTTTAGAAAGTTCTAGCTTTGAAAACAAACACAATAGGCCATTTCGTTTCACTTTCTTGGCCTCAATTATTTTTACATCTTTTTATGATTTTAAAAAAGCATCCTTGTAACAATATATTATGGTGTATATTTCACTTAGAGTATAATTACCAATTTTTTGTTTTGTTTGACATCAGTTTGCTGTCTAATGTTTTATATATTTTTTCACTGTAGTACATTTTCTTCAAAAATGGCACTTTTTAACGGTCATACCGTACAGTTTTTAAGTCTTCCATATCATGCCCAAAGCCGCAACAATTTACGTTGCTAATTTTTTTTTTTTTGGTAAAGCTTTCATTTCCTTTTTTAAATTTGGGAGAGTAATTTTGAAAATTTGATTTCTCCTCTCTTTTTGCTAGTTTTTGGTAGTAAAGTTTCTGAACAGACCTTATATTAGTATTAGTTCAGTTGAACGTATAGTCGGTAGTGAAATAAAACATTATTTTAATATTAAATTCTTATAATAATATTCGGCCCTTATTAAATGTGCAGTATAAGTGTAAATACTCTAAATATATATATCTTACTTTTGAAGAATTGCAGATACTTGTGGCTGAAGTTGAAGCAATTTTAAATTCTCGCCCCATCGCTCCAATGTCTGACGATCCTAATGATGGTGAAGCCTTCACACCAGGCCACTTAATAATTGGTTCACCTTTAGTGGCCCTTCCTGAAGAAACCTTAAGTCTTACCATACCAAGGTCTCTTAGTCATTTCCAGCAAATTTCGTATTTGAAGAACCAGTTTTGGAAAGCATGGTCTAAGGATTACCTCTTGTCACTACAAGGACGAGCCAAATGGTTAAAGGTGGAGCCCAATATCATCGAAGGCCAACTTGTCGTAGTTCATGAAGACAATACCCCACCACAAAAATGGCAGTTAGCTCGAGTAACAAAAGCTATACTTGGTTCTGATGGACAGGTTCATTTCGTCGTCCTATTTATAAAATAGCTCCCTTAACTCCTCTAAATTCATCTTGAAAGAGGGACCTTTCAACGGGGGAAGAATGTCGGAGGAGATCACTTCTACTCACGTGCCCATCACTGATGAAAGTGCCAGCACTGTTGTTAATCCCTTTGTTTGTTTACTCGTTACATTGTTATTGTTGTTAAATTTGAATATTAATATTTTAACTTCATTTGTCTCTTACTTTTGATGATTTTGTTGCCTTATATTAACAGTTAATTTTATATTTTGATATTTTTGTAGCTCAATTACTTACTTATTGTAATTTTAGTTTTAGTCTAAAAGTTGAATTGAATAGAGAACCAAGCATAAAAATTCTGTCTCGCGTTTTAATAATTATTTTAAAAATAGTTAAATTTTTTACGCGACAAATATAAAAGACTGAATGTAAATAAGCCTGTATCTATATCCCGCCAAATTTTTAAGCTGACTCCATTTTTATGCAAGGATGGTTTAATACGCTTGTCTGGCCGAATTTATAACGTCACCTCTGTTAATCATTGTACTAAAGAGCAAATTATATTGCCAAAACAATATATATTGACAAGGCTTATAGTCAAACACTATCACGAGAAGTTTCAGCACCAAAATCAAGAATCCGTATGGGCGGCAATTAGAATAATATATTGGATACCTTGTCTGAGACAAATAGTTATGTCCACAAAAAGGAATTGCCAAATATGTAAAAACGCTTATGTTATGCCAAAACCTCCATTAATGGACTAACATCCTGAAGATAGGCTTACTCCGTATGTCTGACCATTTTCTTACACCGGAATATACTATATAGGTCCTTTCTTAGTTTCGATAGGAAGACGCCAAAAAAAAAGATGGGTTGCTCTTTTTACCTGCTTGTCAACAAGGGACCTGTCGGGGGATGCTCTTATACGGTATCTACGAATTTTGTCAACCGTAAGAGGTGTCCGGTGCCGATAAGGAGTTATCTGAACGTCCGTGTGCTCCTTTACGACAAACCAGAGGGACAACGGGCTAGGGCGATCACGTCTGGAGCCAGGAGAAAGTTAAACCAAATCATGATAAGGACTCGAATGTGGCATGGTGACCACGGTCTGGAGCTTGCCACGAACAAGACCGAGGTTATACTGATGACACGAGGCCACATGCCACTTGCGGTTGGCATGCGGATGGGCGATGTTTTCCAGGTAACGCAGAAGGTGGTGAAATACTTGGGCTTGAGACTGGACTGTAGGCTCAATTACATGGCCAACAAGGCAGCAAGGGTGACGGGTATGCTGAGCAGACTGATGGCGAATATTGGCGGTCCCACGCAGAGTAAAAAAAATTGATCATGGCTACAACAAACTTCATACTGTTGTATGGCAGTGAAATTTGGGGAGATGCGCTAAGATCGAAGGGCAAGCGCAAGGCACTGAAAGCAGTACAGCGCACAGCCGCACTCAGGGTTGCATCGGCCTACCGCACTGTCTCTGCGGCGGCAGTCTTCATAATTAGTGAGGAAATACCCGTCGCCCTCCTGGCCCGTGAGCGGAAGGAGGCATGGGACACAAGCGGGGACAGTGCTGGAAGTAGCGGGCGAACATTGCGGTCAATCCAGCGATGGCAGGACAGATGGACTGCGGAGACGGTTGGAAGATGGACGGCGACCCTCATCCCGGACGTAGGGAGATGGAGTCAGAGGAATTTTGGGGAAGTTAAGTACTTCCTAACCCAGTTCCTCTCGGGTCACGGATACTTTCGAAAGTATCTACTCCGCATGGGAAAGGTAGATGACCCTGGTTGCATCTACTGCGAAGCGCCGAACGATGACGCTGAGCACACTTTTTTTCAGCTGCTTCAGATGGCACTCTGAGAGGGAGAATTTGGAAGAGCAGATTGGGGAATTTACCCCCACCAACGAAGTTGGCAAAATGCTAGAGTGTGAGAACGGATGGAACGCTATGAAAAGGTACTGCGAATGCATCCTTCGGAAAAAGAAGAGAGACCTCGACGCATCGCAAATCGAGGCCGCCCACCAGAGTCGAAACCAGACAGAAAGCTCCAGGATCCAGTCTAGACACGTTCCACTTGCGTGTACCTCCCATTCTCGATGTCAGGGCAGGATTGGCTCTCGCTGCGATCTGGAAGTTAATATACTGGTAATCACTCCCACTATAGTACTCCAGTACCTTCCATCCAACAATTGCCCCGGCCAGGCTTTCGGACACCAGAGTGATATCCGGCGTGGTGTGTTGACACCCCGGTCTTCTGAAGGTAGTGACGTTCCCAGTGTTTGCTACGACCAGACCGAGCCTGGCGGACACGTCCAGGATGTACCTTCCCTGTGTGTTAGTTGTTGGGGAACCCCATTCAACCGCCTTGGCGATGAAGTCCCCAGCCATAATAAAGGGTCCGCCCATTTCATGTACCCTATCCTCAATAAAGTCCAGCTTCGTTTTAAACTGTTCTATACTGTCACTAGGGGTGAGGTAGCAGCCTATCAGCGTAAAATTCTTGGTTCGCACGTACGTGTGGTAACAACCGGCTCCGTACTGCGTGACTGCGAGCCTACTGTTGCCAGGCAGCCAAAGTGCCACTGTACCTGTTTCATCCTCGAACCAGGCGCCTCGGTATATTCGCCCGTACTATTCGCTGATAATGACCACATCTGCTCCCTCGTCGTGGCAGTGAATGCACCTAGCGGCTGCTTTGCAGTCCTTCTTTTTGTGCCCCGATTCGCCACATCTAATGCACGTATCCTTTCTGTCAGGGCCAGTGCAGTTTGCCTGGGTGTGTCCTACTCCAAGGCAGCGATAGCACCTTCTGATGTCCTCGCAAGCTTGTATCTTGGCTCGGATCCATCCGATTTTTATTTGACCAACTTTCTTGAGC
This sequence comes from Gymnosoma rotundatum, assembly GCA_916610165.2. NCBI lineage: Eukaryota > Metazoa > Arthropoda > Insecta > Diptera > Tachinidae > Gymnosoma > Gymnosoma rotundatum. Next base: position 62,894,294 of record OU744339.1, read on the forward strand.
CTCGCGGCACCTTCCACGGATAGCGTGACAAAAGCCCGTACCTGCTCCCGTGCGTTCTGCATCGTAATCCTTGTTCGTATCTGCCTTCAAATTCTTGTGTAAGGACTGCTTCACAAGCATATTTGCTTGCGTCTGTTGTTATACAAAATTCTTTTGTGAAGTCTGGATATTGTAGCAGTGTTGGACTCATTAATGCCTTTTTAAGATATTTAAATGCATAATCGCACTCTTTAGTCCAGTTGAATGATATACCTTTCTTTGATAGTTTTGTCAGATGTCTGGAATATTCTGAGAAGTTTTTAATGAATCTGCGATAGTAATTGCAGAAAGCTACAAATCTTTTCGCGCTATCCGCATCTTTTGGAGTTGGATAGTTTTCGATTATCGCATATTTACTATCGTCTGGAAGCATTCCGCTGTCCGAGCATTTATGACCAAGGTAAGTTACTTCTTTCCTGAAAAATGAACGTTTTTTGTTTATTTGTCTGTAATCTATAACTAGTCTCCATCTTTTTTGTTCAGAACCCGGAATGGATTTCTTTGGGACTAGTAAAATCGGACTATTATATTCGGACTGTGACGGTTCTACTATTTTATCATCTATAAGTTTTTTAACCTGTCTGTCAACTTCTTCTTTGTGTGAATGCGGAATACGATAATTTTAAATGTAAGTAGGTTGTCTATCTTTTACTCTTAACTTTTGTTCATAAAAATTGTTAGTTGTAATAGTTTCTGTTTCTAGACCAAAGGTATCACTGTATTTCGAGCAAAGTTTAATTAACGTTTCCTTAAATTGGTATGGAAAATTTTTCTTCAGAATATTTAAGACTTCTGTTTTTCTATTTTTATTTTTGTTTCTTTGATTTTTAATTATTTCATAATCAGTGATATTTTCAGTTTTGATATCGTTTTGTGAAATTGTGATTACATTATTAGTAGTATTCATGATACGAATAAATGCGTATTTTGTTTTTACCAGAGTATTTGCAATAAAAATGCCTGGCGAAGGCTCTTGATTTGGTATTAGAAGTTCGCTTTCTGGAGAATTTAATTTAATTTGACGTACAACTTCTGATCTAGCTGGTAATATTATTTCATTGCATGTATTCGTAATCGGAATTTCTATAGGTTTCGGAATGTTAAAAGGGCGTAGGACAAGGTAATCGCAGTATTTATTAAAATCTAATACACAGTTATACCTTTTGATAAAATCCATACCGATGATTCCATCACAAGGTATGGGAAAGTTATTTTGCACTACTTGAAAATTATGCGGTATACAGAAATTTTCAAATTTTAATTCGACAAAAATTTTTCCTATTGACTTAATTTTTCCCTGTCCTATTCCGCTTAGTGTTGTTGTGTTATTAGTGTTAATATTACTAGCAATAACATAATTTGTTATTATATGTGATATGTCTGCTCCTGTGTCTATTAGTAATTTTACGCTAGTGTGTTTGGTGTCGATTTGAAAGTTAATGAAGAAACATCAGTTAAGGTTTAGATTGTATATTTTGTTAACTATTGAATTGACCTTAGGGGAGGATTCGAGTTTTCCGAATCATTGTCATTTGTGTCTGTTTCGTGAACATAGTTCCTATTTCTTTAGTTATAATAGCTTTGTCTATTACTGTTGTTGTAACGATTCTTTCTATTATAATTATTATTTGCATTGCCTCTATTAAATCTTTGGAAATTAAGTTAGGTCTTTGCCCTAAGTGTTGTATTGCATTTTGCTGACCAGTTGCTTCAGTCCAACTATTAACAAATTTACTAACAGCTTCATTCATGCAGTTGAATTGTCCTGCTTCTAAGCAATTTATCCGCAATATATGCGTTTTCTTGTTGTTTTGCTAAATTTTCTATTTCGCTGCAATAGGCGTTTGCAGTTTTATTGTTTTGTTTTATATTCATTATTTTTGCCGTAAGCACTTCAACTGATTCTCCTTTTACACTGTTGTTTAATTTAGTAATAATTTCTGCAATAGTGTTTTCAGTGTCTATTAAGTTTCTAGCGTTCCCTTTCAGCTTAGTTCTTATAAGGGATACCGCTACCGATTCATGCGTTCCCTTTATAGAGTCAACCAGTGTTAACGAGTCTATAAAAGAACGTAGATTTTCGGATCTCCCGTCAAAATCAGAGATAAGTTTTGAGGCTGTGCCTAGAAAGTGGACTATTGTTTGTGCCATATTATTTGTTTGTACGTCTGGACTGGGGAATGTGAATTTGTATTCTATTGCTTCATGTATAGAAGTTTCTATTCCTTTTCTCGTAGCTAGCTTTAGTGTTCTATTTGTTAAGTCTTGGAAAAATTATTCAGCTGCTCTTTTATGAGCTTTTGTAAGCCTATGAAAATGTACGTTGAATAATACTCTTATCTCTTCTAGACATTGACACAAATTTTCAAAGTGAGTCTTTGTAGGTTCTTCCTTAATTGGTCTATCTATGTTTAGACATTTGTACGCTCGGTCAAAATTTTCTTTTTTTATGCTTGCCTTGTTAATTATATCTTGCCATTCCATTTGCCTTTTGTAATAAACTATTTTTTTCTTTAGATTTTGTCCAGACCGTTTGCTCTACTCAAATATCGTTTTTTCAATCTTCTACTATGTAGTGCGTAAATTCTCAAAGAAAAGTTGAGGCCTAATAATATAGTTATTATTATTAAACAAATTTCAATAGTTAGTAAATTTGGTTTTTCCTGTACTACCTCCACCTAATTGACCACGTTGGCATTTGGGTGTTCTATTTTTGATTGCTGTTTTCCTATTGTTTAGACCATCTAATCATTCTAACTATTTCTTCTTCTATTCATGGTTTTTCTGTTACGTCGGTCACCTTAGGTGTTTCTTTAATACCAATTATCGTCCATAGCTCTGTTAACATTTCAATTTTATTTTCTAATGAAGATTCTTTTAGTTTTTCTTCCAAACTCTCAGGATCGCCATGTAGTGTTTAAACAAAATGTTTATTTTATTTTTAGCTTAGTGGTCCGCGATTAGAGCTACTTAGCGATGTTCATTTAATTCTTGTCTATTCTAACAATTTCTTCTTCGTATATACTATTAGGTTGAGTATATTTCCAAATAACACTCAACCTCTTATTTCTATACTTAACCTAATTTATCCATATCTTAACTTCAGTAAAATACCAGGCAATCATGAATTTTGAGTAATTTACAAAATTCAGGTTTGAGTGGAATTATTTAATTCTTTTTATTTCTATTTTTACAAATTTACTTAAATAGAACAAATGCAATGAGAAAATGCTGATCGTTGCATTATTTTGCAAACCACTTGTCTGTTGTTTTACTCAACTGCATGTGTACAGTGTAACATGAGCTTATTGTTGTGAATGCCAGTCTGTCGGAATTTAGACTGTTTATTACAGTACTTATGTGATAGTAACATTAACCGATCAGTCACACTACAACACAAAACCAAAAAAAAAAAATTATACAAAAAAACGTCCAGAAATTCGAGTAATTCGGAATTTCGAATCGGCCTAAAAACAAAATGCTTCGAATTTCCGAGCGTCTACTGTATTCAAAATTTTAATTGCTAATGCAGCACATTTAAATAAATTTAAAAAAATAAATAAATGTTGTTAAATTTAAAACTGAGAATTTATAGTTACCGAAAAGGTTTTAATTCATGGGTAGAAAATAAAAATGTATGTCAATTTACTTTAGTTGTGCTTCATTCTTTCAAATATAATTATTTCATGATATTCTCATTAAATATTTATCATTTTAAACAAAAAGTGAAATGTATCACTGCGGGGAAAGTATATCCATATGGCCATTTTGCTACTGCTCACATAGCTCATCAGTGGATTCTCCCCAAATTTTGCAAACAAAACCTAAGAGTCTTATATGCAAAGCCAAATTGATCAAATGAGAACTTCATTGAATCAATAAGGCAAAAAAACTATTAGGTATGTGATGGAAATCGATTTCGAAATCGAGACGACTTAAAACCGTAAATGGTTGTGATGTCCTTACTATTTTCGGTTTTTTAATACCTTTAATATATATTTCAATAACTCTCCATTCAGTTTCTACAATTACTTTGGAGTAAATTCTTTACTTGTGCTTAAAATTTATCTCAAAACGAATCGTTTTCAAATCGATCGATTTCCATCACATACCTGTATAAAAAAACAAAAATTTTTTGTACAAAAACATATTAACATAATTTTGGGAGGATCCTGATAATTTACTTTAAAGGCTTTCCTATAGTACCCATATTGGCCCATTCCGTCAAAGAATATTTGAATTGTTGCATATTTTTTAAAAACTTTAGGGTTACGTAACTCTGAAAATATAAGGTTTTTCAGGACTTATCACATATAAAATTTCTCCTTAAAATTACTATTTCTGAACCCCGGACAACTTTTTATTTCATTTGGAGCTAATGGGATAAACTTGATTTCTTCAATTAAATAAAAGTAAATTAATGATGCATATAAAACGTAAAAAACTTGTTATAGAACTCATTATTCCAATACTTTTTATTTTATTTGTGACGAAAATAAACAAACGTACTGATTTATAAACTAGCTGATCCGGTCCGCGTTGTTGGATCTAAGCAAAAATTAGTGTTGTATTACCACATGATTTAAATTGAGTTTTTAACGAAATTTTCGGCTTTTCAATAAAAATCCATGGAATATCTTTCATAAAGATTTCTTAGAGAATGACTTACATATGGTGTAGATATGGGCTCATTCAAAAAAGAAACGCACGTATTAAGGCAAATTGGAAATTATATTTATTTATTACTTTACCTTAAGGCCAGCGGATAGACAATGTTTTTTGTTTTTTATTTGCTGTAAAAGCGTATAATTTTTTTGGCGTGCCAACTCGGGAGAAAGCCACATAAAACTGGCCGTGTAAAAACACGAATTTTCAAAAATTAGGCCAGTAATAGGGGATTCTTTAGCGAACTTCGGAGCACGACAATGTAAGCAAACTTAGCCCTTTGTTGTTATGCGGACTCAGCAATACAGGTTCGTTGTAAATTTCAAGCGTCTGTCTACAACTGTAAAAAAGTGTGGCCATATACGTCAAATTGAATGAACTACTGGCGAACCCTTAATCTATAATTTTTAATATTGATACTTGTTATTATAACGGCCATAGCAATCGACATGCTGTCCAATTTGCAAGCATTTGTCTATAACGGTTCTAAAGATAGGCCCATATAAGTAAATCTACATCAAGTATGGAACACCTTTAAATTTCTAAATTTAAATTATAAACTCGTCGTTATAGCGTGCTTAGCAATACAATTTTCTTTTAAGTTTAAGCGTTCTGCCTATAACGGTTTAAAAGTTCGGCCACATACACCAAATTACATCAACTACTGGGACACCCGTTTATTTCCAAATCCAAATTTTATACTTGTTGTAGCGAAGTTGGTAATACAGGTTCTTTGTAGATTTTTATCGTCCGTCTAGGACTTTTTAAAAGTATGGCCATATACATCAAATGAAATGAACTATTGTGGCACCCTTTTATTTATAATTTTATATATTAATACTTGTTACTATAGCGGCCATAGCAATCGACATTCGGTCTAATTTGCAAGCGTTTGTCTATAACGGTTCAAAAGATAGACCCATATCAGTAAATCTGCATCAATTATGGGATACCCTTTATTTTTTATAAATTCAAATTATAAACTCTTTGATATAATTTGAATTTATAAATTAAATGGTGTCCCATAATTGATGCAGATTTACTGATATGGGTCTATCTTTTGAACCGTTATAGATAAACGCTTGCAAATTAGTCGGAATGTCGATTGCGGGCTTAGCAATACAGGAGCCTTGTAAGTTTAAGCGTTCTGCCTATAACGGTTATAAGTTCGGCCACATACACCAAATTACATCAACTACTGGGACACCCGTTTATTTCTAAATCCAAATTTTATACTTGTTGTTATAGCGGAGTTGGTAATACAGGTTCTTTCTAGATTTCAAGCGTCTGTCTACAACTATTAAAAAGTATGGCCATATACATCAAATTAAATGAACTATTGGCGAACCCTTCAATCTATAATTTATAATAATAATGCTTGTTACTATAGCGGCCGTAGCAATCGACATTGGTCCGTGTGAATAAAACTATAGTTCTAGCTAAAACTAGTAAATCTTAAGTTCAAACTAGTTTTGAAGTGAATAAAATTTTCAGATAAAGGTAGTGCTTTTTGGTGCCTAGTTCAAGCTAGTTTATCCAGTGTTTGCTGAAAATATGTGTGAATAAAAACTAGTAAGTACTTAAATTTACTAGTTTTAACTTCAATTATTGTGAGCATGTTATTGAGGTTCTAGAAATACATTTATTCTAGGTTTATTCGTCAAAAATTGTATTGTCGTTTGTTATACCCTTCACCACAGGTAGTAAAAGGGTATATCTAAGTTTGTCATTCCGTCTGTAATTTCTACAACATCCATTTCCGAACCCATGAAGTTTATATATTCTGAGTTCTTATGCATAGCGAAGTCTATTAAACAATGTCCGTGCGTCTGTCCGTGTTAGTGTTGAAATCAACTTAGTCAAGGCACTAGATTAACTAGAGAAAATTTAAATACGACAATAGATTAGACATAGTTTGGAAAATTTTGCTATTGAAATCAGCATAATCCGTGTCCTTCGAGACAACAGGCAAAACAACAGGCCTTTTTTTGCTTTATCGTTTGAAACAAATCTAGTTAAGTGAGACTTGAAAAATCAGAGAAAAACAACAGGTAAAGAAATTGCTTTTAGAGCATGTCAAAAATATTTGCACTATTTTTATCACCCATCGTGATAATAAATAATCAAAACAAACTTATATAATAAATAATCAAAACAAACTTAAAGTGTTACCAAATATTTTTGTACAAGTTTTGCTTAGAATGTTTATTTTTTAAAACAGTGGTAACTCTCAAATATTTTTATTTTCCACTTTTCAGTACTAGCTATCACTATTACTTTTCAGTACTAGCTACGTAGTAGTAGCAAAGACTTATTCACACTTTTTGTAGTTTATACTTTTCAGCCTATCTAGTACTGAAAAGTTTGAGCTAGTGCTAGTACTAGGTACTATGTGGTATAACTGCCTTTTTATTCACTCTACCCAATGTAAAGTTCTGTCTTGCTCTTTTTCCATTGTTCGGTATTGTCTATATTTTTCTGTCAGTTTTTTGACGTGTTGCATGAAAATCTCTGTAAAAATTGCGGATGTTGGATTTTCCATGCCGAGTACATCAGGTCATTAATAGAAGTAATTATTGAATCTAAAATAGTTTTGTTTTAATATCGTCTTTGCAATATCCAAAGACTTCGTTGATATATTGATTGTCGTATAAATTAGTTCTATGTTATGTAGGGTAGTCAAGCTTTCATGCATGCGTGGATTGACGTATATAGATCCTTAATGTCGAAGAAAACGAGTCTAGTATTTTCGGTAATTTTGATGTCCTTAAGTTTGTTGATGAGTTCTTGTGTATTCCATAACGTGTATATGTTCTGTAAATTTATTTTCTCTTTTAATAATGTGGTGAGGTGTTTGGCCAAGTTTGTAATTTACTGTAGTGTAGGGGGTCCTGGATTCATGTTGAAGTTTTTGTAGATGCATCAAAGACTACTTGAATCTTTGCTGTGGCGTGTTCCGGTCTTAGGATGCAATGGTAAGGAATAATATAATTTGGAGATTCAAAAGATGTCATGTCTATTTGTGTCATATGACCCGGTGCTTCACACTCTTTCATAACATTTATGTATTTTGCTTTTATTTCGGGTGCCTTGCATAAAAGCCTTTGCAGCGAAAGAAACCTGTTAAATGCAAGGTAATGTAAATGTAATTTTTACCATAAATCTTCCATTCTGGTCTATTGTGCTTGTTTGAGCAAAATGATTGTCTTAGAACTTGTATGATAAATATAGCGAACACCAAATTGTTTTATTAACACATATGTATATATTGTACGAGCTTTATTTTCAAACTGATAAAATAAAGCTATAAAAATTTTCATACGTAAAATATTTTATATAACAAAACAAGCAAAGCATGCAAAGTATGCAAAGTATTTAATTCATAAATATACAACACTTCCCCTGAATTAATACTTTATTTTAATTATTTATAAATAGTTACTAATCCAATTTGTAACATACATTTATTGTGTTTTGTAGTTTGTAATCCTTTTGTTTAGATATCAGCAGCCATTTCCGAAGTAGAAACATATTCTATTTTGACATTTCCACTTGCTACATTTTCTCTAACAAAGTGATGGTGGATATTAGAGATCTGCATGAATGCATTCAAAACGCCTTTTGAATTATTCGTTTTTTTTCATGTCACGATTTGTTTTGTTTCGAATTTTTCAAAACGAATAGAACAAATCACGCATTAAATAAATGAGTTACGAATCGAATCAAAACATAACGTGATTCAAATTTGTAGAATCAGTTTTACACTAAAAGACAACGAATCATTTTTAATTCTATGAGTTGATTTTAATCAACTTAAAAAGAACAATGCATTATTGTTTTTTTTTGCCTCATATAAATACATATATACATACATTCATTCAGACATACATACTTATATTTATACATCCATAGGTAAATTCATACATACATTAAAACATACATTAATACATACATAAGGTCATACATACATTCATACGTATATAAAATAATACATTCATACATAAATTCATACATTCATTATTACATAAATTCTTACATTCATACATACATAAATTCATACGTACATAAATTCATGCATATATAAGTTAGTAACAATAAAGTTAAAAACATATTTTTTAAATACTTTTGAAAACAATAAATATCGTCAGGTGCATTGACACTTAAACTACAACAACAAATTTCACTTTACTTAAAACCAAGTGCATTGTCACCAAAATAGCTGACTTCACATTAAAACTTTTTTCCAATTTAAACAAAATGCATTACCACCAAAATAACCGACGAATTGCGTAAGCTTCGATTACTGATAATATTGCAAATTTAATAATAAAGTAAGTTGCTGCAATTATGCTAATTAAACAAATTTGTAGTATAAATAGCTAAGTAATTTTATTTTTAAGCGATTAATATTTTATGTTTGAAATAACAAAGATAAAAAAAAACTAAAAGTTGTGTTTTTTTTCATCATTTGTATAATAACCAACTTAACTAGCGCCCGAGCAAAATTTTTCACTAGTTGGAAGGAAGTGGCAGTAGGACACATACTAGGACATTCTCTTAAAGGAATAGTGAAACTAATTAACCCAAGTGTTCATACTAGTTGGAAGGAAGTGGAAGTAGGACACATACAAGGACATTCCCCCAAGAAGTAGTGATACACCTAGCTAACTCATCCAAGTGTTTGAAGTGGCCCCTTAGTAGTAGCATCAGCAGCAAAAAGGACGCGTAGACCGCAAGCCAGCGGACCAGGATGAACTTTGTAGTATTACTGTAAGATATAGGAATTTGTTTTAAGAAAATAACATAAAAAGTCTTTTTCTCCGGCAACCTAACGGTCGCCTATAACAATTTGCGTAACAATGCAGTTTAAAAATAATAAGATAGCAAACTTTTTTTTCTCCGGCAACCTAATGGTCGCCTAGAACAACTTGCGTAAAACCGCATTTTAAAATATAATAAAAATATTTTTTTTAATTTCGTTAAATTGTAAAACCAAATTCAATTTAAACATTTGTGAATTAAAATTAATTAGATATTAATGGAAAATTGTTTAAAAGATACAATCGATAAAATATTCAAAAAATACGAGACAATTGTAAAAAAACACACCTTCGAAGCAAATACCCGAACACCTCCTCTTAGATAAAACTAGTGGGCCAAAGCCAATTACATTAGAAACTTATAGGAAAAGGCAAGAAAAATATAAAACTAAACCAAACACTGCAATTAAAGTAACGGAAAAGAAGAAAAAAGGAGGGGAGGTAAAAAAGTACAAATCCATAGGAAAATTGCTAAGTTGTACCAAGAGCTACATTTCGAAAGCAATAGGGAAAACAAATTAAAAATTAAGAAAGAAATTATTGAAACTAGGAAACTAGCATTAGTAAATAAAAGGAAATAATAATAAAATTAGAAAAATGTCAAATCCCAATACTCTTATTCGTCCACCATTATTAAATAATGTAGCAAATGCGCAACAACTAGATAGGGAAGAGCTTGTAGCCCTAGTTAGCAGGCTAGCATTAGACGTGGTAAATAGACATACGCCAGCTGTAGTAAGAGCAACACTTAATCCAAATGCTGATTTAGCAAACATTGAGGACCAAACTATTAATGCAGATCATGCAAACAATTTGTCTGGTCTCGATAAGATACCAGATGTTGCCAAATGTTTGAGAGAATTTTCTGGTCAACCGGGAGAATTCAATTCGTGGAAAAAAAGTGTTGACTGCATCTTAAAAATTTATGAGAATACGTAAGGTACCCCCAGTACTATGGCATTATAAATGTTATCAGAAACAAAATTACTGGCAATGCAGACATTGCACTCGAGTCCTACAACACGCCTTTAGACTGGGGCGCTATTTGTAAGTGTTTGTCCTTACATTATGCAGACAAACGAAACGATTCCACTTTAGAATACCCAATGACCTCATTGGTCCAAGGTAATATGTCAGTAGAAGAATTCCACCAAGCAGTCTATTCAAATCTGTCGTTAATTCTTAATAAAGTAGGATCTATGAATGTAGGTACTGAGGCTCAAAACCTCTTCACGCAGTCATACAGAAATAAGGCACTCGACACTTTTGTGCGCGGCCTTAACGGTGATATGTCTAGGCTTTTGGGTATGAGGGAACCAACAGATCTTCCCCAAGCACTCCACTTGTGCCTGAAATTGGAAAATCAAAAATACCGCAAGCAATACGTACATAGTACTATTAGTCCCAGCCAAAAAACCAGGCAGCAAAACAATCTTCCACCGTCGCCACAAAAAAATTTTCGAAGGCACGGAGGACAACAACAATTTAACCCAGAAATAGCTTTTATACCACACTCGCAACAGCAAGATCTTTCGCGACAAAATATTTTAGACCAACATATAATTAATAACTCAAATGAACAAATGCATAGGCAGCAAGCTCCGATGCGCCCTCTAGCACCAAAACCAACATTGCAACCTCCGCCAAGTCCAATGGACGTAGATGAATCTATAAATTCAAGGCGTATAAATTACGTAAATAGACCACAGTTCAATAGGTTTACCAGCAAAAGGCCGTCCCAAACGCCATCCGAGCAAAACATTAGACCACGGAAACAGCACCGTAATTTTTACATTACGAACGGACCAAGCACTTGCGCTAGGCAAATAACCGACAATCATCTCAACGAATACTTGAACGTAGTATCAGAAAACACTGAGGAAACAGAAGAATACTGTGATGTAAATTTTTTAGACTAAAGCGCTCTTCGCTACCTTACATAGAATGTCGTACGAAGAGCGGTGATATATTAAAATTTTTAATAGACTCTGGCTCAAGCCAAAACTATATCCAACCAAATTTAGCAAAAAGAATCATACAAATAAAGATGTTTTTTTGATAAAAACTATTGCAGGCAATATGCAAATTAGAGAACATACTTATCTGAAATTTTTCAATCGGACAGAACCTTTTAAATTTTTTCTGCTACCTTTCCTTACAACATTTCATGGGATCCTCGGCTACGACAGCCTAAAACAGCTTGATGCTGTAATAAATACAAGCAAAAATATATTGCAAACAAAAAATATTAACATAAAAATTAAACAGTTAGAAACTGCAGCAGTAAATACTATTAGGATTCACGATGAAAATATAACGCCACATCAAAAGCAAATCTTACTACAGTTATTTGACAAACATCCTAAATTGTTTTTAGAACCAGATGTAAAATTAACATACACTACCAGAGTGGTAGGTGAAATTAGAACCTCTACAGACTCACCAGTCTATAGCAAATTTTATCCTTACCCTGCTTCACTTAGGAATGAATTAGACAGTCAATTCAAACAGTTACTAAATGATGGTGTAATTAGACCATCCAGGTCACCTTATAACTCGCCGGTATGGATAGTACCAAAAAAACCTGATTCCAACGGCAACAAACAGTTCAGAATGGTGATCGACTATAGGAAGTTAAATTCTGTAACAATAGCCGACACATACCAAATACCCGAAATAGAAGGTATGCTAGCTCAGTTTGGCAATAACTCGTTTTTCACTACATTAGAATTTAAAAGTGGATTCTTTCAGATCCCATTAAAAAAGTCCGACATAGATAAAACTGCTTTTTCTGTGAAAAGTGGCAAATTTGAATTTGTTCGATTGCCATTTGGGCTCAAGAATGCGCCTGCCATATTCCAGCGTGCTCTTGACGATATCCTTCATGAACACATTAGCAAGATTTGCTACGTGTACATTGACGATATCATAATTTTCAGTAAAACTGAAGAAGAACATATTAAGAATCTTGGAAAAATTTTTGAAACACTTGAACAAGCTTATTTGAAGGTCCAATTGGACAAATGCCAGAGGGAAGTCGAATTTCTCGGTTTTTTTTTGTATCAGGAGAGGGTATAAAAACAAATCCAAAGAAAGTTGAGGCAATAGCAAATTTTCCTGAACCGATAAATATAAAACAATTACGTTCATTTTTAGGCCTGTCCAGTTACTACCGCAGGTTCATTCGCGATTATGCGAAATTAGCAAAACCACTAACTATTCTACTAAGAGGGAAAGAAGGTAAAATTTCAAAAATACAAATCTGCTAAAATACCAATAGCGCTTGACGAGCAGGCAAAAGAAGCATTTTATAAAATAAAAAATGTGTTATGCCTTAGATTTTGAACTTACAACAGATGCCTCTAATTTTTCCTTTGGTGTCGTCCTTTCACAAAAAGGAAAACCCATTTCATTTATTTCGAGGACATTGACAAAGACAGAAGAGCATTATACCACCAACGAAAAAGAAATGCTCGCTATAATTTGGGCATTATCCTCATTACGAAACTTTTTGTACGGTCATGCAAAAGTCAAAATTTACACAGATCATCAACCTCTAACCGCGGCCTTAAGAATCAAATATTCTAAGACTGGTCAGCAGAACCCAGTTATAGCTTTCAGATAATCTTTCCCACTTTCCATCGCCACATTATTAAGGAACAAGAATTTAATCAAGATAAGCTCATTGCATTGTTAAAAAAGTACCTTAATCCATCAGTTATTAATGGGATTAAGGCCCCCGAACCCATAATGGGGATAATTCAAAAAAAATATTCCCAATTCATTTTAGTAAGTATCGCATTAGATTTACATGGAGGGATGTAGAAAATATAACAAATCATCAAAGACAAGAGGAAATAATCATTGAAACACATAAGCGAGCATATCGCAATGCTAAAGAAAACAAGATGCACATTCTGGAAAAATACTTTTTTCCCAGCATGAATGGTAAAATAAATAAAATAATTAAACTTTGCACAATCTGCAAAGCGAACAAATACGACAGACACCCAAATAAACCTGAAATACAGGAAACTCCTATACCCTCACAGTCTGGTCAAATAGTACACATAGATATCTATCAAACAGAAGGTCATTTAGTGCTTACCGCTATAGATAAATTTTCGAAATATGCACAGGTAAAGCAAATAAAGTCAAGGGCTATTGAGGATATAAAAGAACCACTTAGAAAGCTTCTTTTTTTATTTGGTGTTCCTAAAACGATTATCTTTGATAATGAGAAATCATTTAATTCTGCGTCTATTACTTTTATGGTTGAAGACATTTTAAAAATACAAATATACAAATCTCCACCTTACAAAAGTTCTGTTAATGGACAAGTCGAGAGATTCCACTCGACATTATCTGAGGTTATGCGCTGTTTAAAGGCAGAAAACAAGAAAATACACAAAAAAAAAAAAAAAAAAAAAAAAAAGATCAGACATTTACTCAACTTTTGGACAGAGCAGTTTACGAATATAATTACTCTTTTCATAGTTCCATAAAAGGCAGACCAATAGAAATTTTTTTCGGTAGGACAGTTATGCTGTGTTTAGACGGCGTGTACAAGTCATTGGAATGTTAGATTTTCCATATGTAAATCAATACACACCGTGTAAACCTTATGAAATATTACATATGTTATTTTCGTATGTGTTATAACATGTGTCAGTTTTTTATTTAGAGCACGCTCTATTTTGATATGTAAAACTATATGACAACAGATGTTTTCAGTTATGCTTACTTCCACATTTAAAATTTCCGCTCATAATATTTTTACGATTGAAGTTAGATGTCTGAAAATAAAATATTTTTTTAACTTTTGTAGGGAATATATATAAAGTGATCGTAGGCTAAAAAAACTTGTTAACCACGACAGAAAAAACAGCAAGCCTTGGACCTTTTTTTAATATGTTTGTAAAAACTAATTATTATTTTTGTTTCCTGTTTGCTGAAGATGCCACCTAACGGTGTGGCGAAATATTGAAAAAATAAAAGATAGTTATAAATATTTTTATTTTCAATATATAGCAATTTTGATATAAATAATAACAAGGAAAGGCAGTATTGTGCTTGTCGTTGTTTTTTTAAATTGTTACTGCTAAAAAATGAACATTTGACATTACTGCTTTAAGCATTTTAGTTTTCTCGTCAAGAATTAGAGGTTATGTCGTATGTACGTAACATATGCAAGTTTGAGCATGATAATTATAAACCGTATGTTAAACACAGATTTTGACATACACAAAAAATTACGTATGGATAGCAATTTTGACATTCCATATGACTTGTACACGCCGTCTAAACACAGCATTAGCACAGATCTAAAAGATAAACAACAACAGGACTTAAAGATCCATAACAAAAAACTTCATCCAATTATTCACTATAAACAAGGCGAAATTATATACGTTAGGATACATAATAGATTAGATACGAAAAGGACACCGAGATTCAAGAAGGAAATAGTTAAAGAAAATAGAGCAACTACAGTTCTAACCGAATCAAATAGAATAGTGCATAAAAGTAATATTAAAAGCTAAGGACAACATTTTTTTTCAGACTAATGTTAACGATGAAGACAACGGCCTTAACTGACTTTTCAATAACGGACTATTCCGCAACCCAAATAATTCCGATAAATAAAAGAACTAGCCAAAATCCAAGAAGGAACATTTAAACTAATTCATCTCGTTAATTTCGAACTGAATGAACAATTTTTAGAAATCCTAAAAGAGAACATACCACCACACAATATTTTTTACTCAGCTTTGAAACAGGAACTGGAATCAATAAAACCAACAAGCCACAGAGTAAAGAAATCACTTTTGCCGAAACAAGTGTTTTATATAATGCAACAATGTTAGCCTATATTATAAAGATACCTATAACAGAAATCGAATCTTATACCCGTATATTAGTTAAACTAGTTAAAAGAAATAATTCAATTATTGATATTCCCTTTGAAAATGTACTAAAAAAAAAGAATAGCATATTTGCAGTAGTAAATGAATGTAAGACAGTAAATTCTATTTCAATTTGTAAAAAAAAATCAAATTATTAACATAAGTAACGAAACTTGCGTAACAGTGAAAAGAACCCAATCTGTAAATTTAGCAATGCACATCACGTCAAATCATTAGAAATACTACAAGATGGAATGATACTTTTGAATGATTTTAATGGCACTATTAACAACACTGCAGAAGAAATAACAGTTGGTGGCACGTACATTGTAAAATTCACAAATATGACGATTAAAATAAACAAAGAGTCTTTCTTTAACGGGGAAGCCTACACGATAAAAGAAGAACCAGCCAGAATTCAGTTTACTCCAATGAAAAAAGAAAGAATTAATCTTCTCTCACTGGAATCCATTAACGAACTTTATATAAACAACATAGAATGCCTGGGTCGATTACAAACAAACTCCAAATTAAACCAAATCCTTATAACCATTTTCGCATTATTAACACTAACAGCGTTTTCAATCCTATATATATGCGAGTTATAACGGAGGGCACGGAAAAAATAGAGTTACCTCTTCAACTAGACCTTAAAAATCTACCATATTTTAGATCGATTGGGGACAATCGATTCTACGGAGGGAGTAGTTAGTAACAATAAAGTTAAAAACATATTTTTTAAATACTTTTGTAAACAATAAATATCGTCAGGTGCATTGACACTTAAACTACAACAACAAAAATCACTTTAATTAAAACCAAGTGCATTGTCACCAAAATAGCTGACATCACATTAAAACTTTTGCACTTTGTTTAAACAAAGTGCATTACCACCAAAATAACCGACGAATTGCGCAAGCTTCGATTACTGATAATATTGCAAATTTAATAATAAAGTAAGTTGCTGCAATTATGCTAATTAAACAAATTTGTAGTATAAATAGCTAAGTAAATTTATTTTCAAGCGATTAATGTTTTATCTTTGAAAGAATAAAGATAACAAAAAACTAAAAGTTGTGTATTTTTCATCATTTGAGTAATAACCAACTTATAATATTATTTATTATATTATGCTAATATCCCATAACATTTTTAAATAAAAATGCAATTTATTTGTTGGTTGGAAAAGCAGGTATCTATACGTATATAATAAATAATATTATAAAAATTCCCAAAATAATTTTTAAAATAAAATTTATATGCAATTGCTTGTGCAAACTGTTGGCATCACTGTTGTTTTTTTCTTTCTCTTGAGAAATTAAAATATAACTGTGTTGTTTTTATTTTTAATACGCCTTACGTCTGCATTAAGAGTTGGCATATAACCAACCTACCGCAGAGGGGAATGTAAGCAAAAATAAAAACGTGGTTTGTTTGTTGGTAATTTTTGTTAAAGCCTTAACATTTCTGTATTGGCTTCTTAAATAACTCTCATGTTGTTTTTGAAGTTTTTATACTTAAAGGAAATGTTTTTGGTTTTTCTAAAAATTTGCATAAAGGTTTCCTGATGAGCTGGCTTAAGCAACCGGCGAAATACGTATAGATACCTGCTTTTCCAACCAACAAATAAATTGCATTTTTATTTAAAAATGTTATGGGATATTAGCATAATATAATAAATAATAACCAACTTAACTTATAAATTCATACATACAAAAAATCATACTATCATACATACATAAATTCATACATACATAATTTTATACATTCAAACATACTTAAATTCATACATACATAAATTCATGCATACCTAAATTCATGAATACAAAAATTCATACATACATACATACATTCGTATATAAATTCGTACATTCGTACATAAATTCATACAATTATATCTACATATGTTCTTACATTCATACATACATAAATTTATACGTACATAAATTCATGCATACATAAATTCATACATTCATACATACATAAATTTATGCATTGATACATACATAAATTCATAAATACATTTATACATACATACATGCATAAGTTTTACCCAACACTGTAGAATATTGCAAGCCACAGAAATTCCCAATTGTTACTTAAATCTTTTGACACCACACCAAAAACTTATTCATATTACCAACATAAAACTCTAATAACAGTTTCATATTCACGTAACAATTGAACTTATGTTTACTATAAAATGTATTTACTTTATAATGTAAGAGAGTTATTGTAATACATGAGAATAATTAACTTATCACTTATTTTGAGTTCTATTTTATGTTTATATTTGTAGAATAAGAGAATTACACTTACTTACAACGCCCACTGATATATGTATAAAACCAAATTGTAAATTTAATTGTTAAGTTTTTGTCTTTATCCTCAACATAATAAAAGTTGTTGTATTCGTTAAATGTAATTGATTAAGTTCATAAATTAACGAAAAATCCAATAAAAAAAATTAATTCATTATAAAAAAATGAGAAAATACTATTACTATTTTGTTACATTTTTTTTGTCTCTTTTCGACTCTGTCTTTAGCATGCAAAATGTGCTGTTGACAAATTTTGTTGATTTCAACATCAGTTGCGTTGCTAAATTTTGAATGGCACGCACCTACGAATAGAAAAAAGGATATTTAATTAATTGTTTTAAAATTACATATTGTATGAAACATTACTTTTTATCAGTGTAAAAGTAGTGAAACGTTGGATTCTAGGTTTTTCGGTCGTTCCACGCCAAGTTAAATTAATAGCTATCTCATCCGATATAACAGTTTTTATTGCCATTTTGAGATATGAAGGCAAATCCCCTCCTCCAACTCTTCGAAATGTATTTTTCTAAAAACAAAAATTACAACTATTGATTTTATAACTAGTTTGTATAAATCAATCTACCAGCTGAGATCGCATGTCATCTTGCAATAGCAGTTTCGCATCAAAATCTCTAAGTTCAAAGAATAGTAATGGTGGTAGCAGTGACTTTTCTTCTTCCGCAGGCATATTTCGGATTTGCTCACTTCAAATTCGAATAAAAACTCATTAGGGTTTTTTAGTTTAGAAATACCTTCATACACGCCTACTAAAAGAACTTCAGAATATCCAGGAACATTGCACAGAATAGGCCAAACTTGCTTAAGTGAGCTTTTACATAATGGTATCCCATCAATATTGAAGTCCAGCTCAACATTTGCTGAAGCGTGCTCATTTACTAATAAAAAATCTGTCAGAGAGTCTTCTAAGCCATACTGACTATAAAAACCATCTCCCAGACTGCGAGATATAACTTTCTTTGGAGTTTTCTTCAACGTTCGACAGTCTTTAGGTACGCACACATTCTCTTCTCTTAATATTTTCAGCAGGTCATTTAGAGCACTGTTGCAAATATTATTTTCAACCGCCCATTTTCGTAACTTATCACTAAAACTTTTTTCCTCAAAACGACTGTTTCTATCCACATAATCATCAGAGTCACTTGAACTGTCAATTAACGAAACATCATAACATGAATACATTTGAGTAGAAACACTGGGTTCACAACTTTCTTGGCTATGAGCTGTATCAATTATTCTTTTTTTTATTGGATTTCTGTCACTTGTTGAACTCCCATATATATTTTTTATTATTTTATTCGCCTCTCTTTTGCTTTGTTTTTTTTTTGCCTTTACAGATAATTTACTCATACTGACTATGGGATAATTATAAAATTAACAAATAATTAACAATTATGTAAAAAGTACAACAATAACAAAACAAAGTAACACTTTACCACAAAGTAACACTTTACCACTGACCGACCACAGCAAAAGACAAAACAAACCTAATATCGATTATGTCAAAAACTTCTTTTTTGCATTCTTTTAATTTTTTTAATCTTATTTCGCGGTCACTGCGACTTTAACAGAAGTGGATAGTGTTGTTTTTGTTTATTATATCCATCCATAACGGCACATGCCGTTTTTGGCTGGTGTTGTAAACCAGAGACCTGCAACAAGTATGATCGAGCCGTCTTGTTCACAGTAGTTGAATTTTAAGAACAACACGAACAAGTATTACATCAATTTAATACTTGTTGCTTTTTATACACAAACACAAAATGCAACAATAAGTGTAAATCATTTTCAACAGTAGACTCGAACACATTTGTATTGAAACAAAAAAGTATCGTTAACAAGAAGTTATTTTTTTGCACAACGTCTTTATTGTACATGATCTGATTGGAGTTTTACCCAAAACAATCGAGCCACTTGAAAGTAAAAAAGCGCTATGCAGAAAAATATAAAAACAATAAGAAAAACTTACAGATGTGCATTTTCTTTCATATTCGAATTTTTTTATTTCTAGCTTCAAAGGTGAAAACAAAATTTTATACATTTAAAATATTTTAGAAGCAAACAAAATTTTGTTGAAATTATATTTACACATGTACTATGTACATAAATCTAAAAATATATGTTTTGAAAATTTTTCTCCAAATACCTATAAATAATGAAATCCAAAGTATATAATTTGTTTTTTTTTTTCATTTTCAGACTTTATTAAAAAAAAAGTATATATACATATATATACTTATAACTAAAAAGTAATGTTTTATAAAAAATTAAATTTTCATGAAAAAATTATTTATAAAACAATAAAAAGGACATAACAATATCTTAATTAAAAAATATTTACAAAAATTAATATAAAAAGGAAAAAGAAACAAAATTAAGTAGCAATTCATGGTAAAAAAAGAACAAGTTCAACACTATATTTTACGGGCATTCAAAAAACGTTTGGATATTAAGCACAAAAATTTATAGAAAAATAGTTTAATAATGTAAAAAAACGTAAAAACAACAAGAGAAGAAAACATCGAGTAGAAAATTAATTTAGAACTGAATAAAACACTTGTTTCGCTAACAACAAGTTTGCTTTGATGCAAAAATAGATTCAAACCTTAAATGACACTGTCAGAACATTCATGTTCGCACAAAATGACGAGTACATAAAATGAATGTTTTAAACGAACGGTTTATTCAACAAGTGTTTTTTGCTTTTGAACAAAAACGATTCGACTCATAAAAAACTAAGTGCTTGTTTAAGTAGACTCGAAAATTACGCAACCGAAACCGATCTCTGTTGTAAACAACAAACTATTTTCCAAACGTCGTCTGGATGATTAAAAGACGACTGCAATTTAAATTATTATTGTGAAATTCAAACTATCTTCCCATTAACGTCTTGAAGTAAGTAAGTAAGACGCCTTTGACGATGGACGATGAAACTTCCAAATGTTGGAAGGGTATACACAGCAAAAAATTAGACATTACCTTTAAAAGTACTGGCCATATAATGACTTACTTTTATGATAGCTATATTTTGTTACTCGCTTACAAAACACATGACATTAGTTTCCAAAAAAGGAAGTATTAATGGAACTAGTTTTTTATGTTAAAAGAGGCTACCGTACTAATGGTACTCATTATTTCCTACAATATTTAATGTATATATAATCGATTCTCAGTAATTGATTATAAAAGTCTCATGCCTTGTTAAATTCATTAAGTTGGCAATCCAGTGGGGAAGTATTTCTGATAAAACCGTTAACTACACACTCGACTACCTTTTCAAAAAATTTTGGCTGGGTGTATGTACATCCAAACATAAAAATTTAAAAATTAAAACTAAAGTTTTATGTACATATGTAAGTGTACGTTTTTAAACTACTTTTTGGAACTTCTGTTGTAAAAACTTTATTTTTACGATAAAATAAATAAATAAATAACTTAAATATACAAAAAAGTATTTTAAAAACTTCATTTCATTATTTATATTTATTTTTATTTACAAACATGCATATATTAGATTATTTAATTTTCAAAAGAAAATAATTTTATTTTAAAATTTACATACCTATTCCAAATAATTCTTATATTTCTCTTATTACAACGACAAATGAATCACAACTGTGAATCGTGTCTTTTTTGTTGAAATAATAACAATGTTGACAATCAACCGTTATTTGTTTAGATTTGATTTGAAAAAAAAAACGAATCAAGTTATGTTATGATTTTCATCAAAATAGGCAATGTTTTGATTCAATTGACACGTTTATATTTTTCATTCGATTCTCTTTGTTTCACATTTTAAGAAGAGAGTATTCGGTGTTAGTGTAATGATTAAGTGTAAGTTGAAAAACGAATACACTCATGGAGATCTCCAGTGGCTATCCATATGTTTTGTTCTCTTGTGAAATATTGGTTTTTTGCATAAAAGTCCAGCACCTTGATTGTCATTGTAAATAATAGTTGAACTTTGTTTACCTAATATTTCCTCTAAAAATCTTCTTAAATGGATTGCTTTCTTTGTGGCTTCTAAAATTGACATATATTCCGCTTCGGTGGATGACATTGCCACTGTCCGTTGTTTTCTTAGAATCCCAACTTATAGCTGCATTAGCTAATGTAAACACATACCCCGTATGTGATCTCCTGTCGTCTATATTAGCTCCCTAATCTGCGTCAGCATAGCCTGTCAATTCTTCATTTGTTGCTTTATAATGTAACAGCTAGTTTTTAGAACACAATTTGCCGTTTAAACGTACAAACACGTTACCGTTTCCCATGTTTGGGTTTTTAAAACGCGATTGTTATTTTGTTTTTGTAAAAAATGAACAAATGGCAATCGTTTCTGGTTTATGTGTCGCGCATTGTAGTGTCAGACACGTCAAAACTGAGCGAAGAAAAAAATCCATCTAATAAAAACATCTATTGGTATTATACATATATATAATCAGAATATCAAAAGTTAGAAATTATTTTTTATTTTTATAAGTATTGCTCAAACTATTTTATGTTCATAAATTTTTGTTTCATAGATTGATTGTTTAATAATTTTGTTTATTTAACTCAACTGTTTCTTTTTAAGCGCCGAAGCAGGGTTACCATCATTTAAGGCAAAAATAAAAATGTATATGAATATAATATATATATATATATATATATATATATATATATATAATAGAATATAATATATATAATATAATATAATATATATAATATAATATAATATAATATAATATAATATAATATAATATAATATAATATAATATAATATAATATAATATAATATAATATAATCACCCTTATTCTGCGTTTCGATTCGGATCGAAAATTACTCAGTTTGTCAACTTTGGTATTCTGCGTTCCGTTCCCCGTATTAATTCGATTTCTTTTTCGATTGTATGTGTTCTGCGTTACGATCGTAGCTACGTTTTTTCAAGTTGTTTACTTACTAGCGGAAAGTTTTTCGATTTTTGTTTTTGTAGTTAAAAAAGTGTAAAATTTCATAAAATGTGAGTATAAAATGCTATAACTTTATTTTGTAATATTTTTTTTGTAATTTTAAAGCTTTATTTACTTTATTGCAGGTTAGTATAATGGCAACGAAGGCTGATATGTATTGCGTCTGGATATAAGTATAGGCATTCTGGGAAGAAGTTCCATATGCACTTAACGCAATAGGGCCACAAAAAAAAACTGGAAAGAAAGTATGACATTTTAATAATAATAATTTAAATGATGTGTAGAAAATAAAAATTTCGCTCCGGCGCTTCAGGATTCCTCTCGCTGGAATAGTTTGGCCACAAATACCGTTTGCTTTTAGTCTGTTGACTATTTTCTTTTTTCCGCACTTTACTGATGAGTTTATTTAATTAAAACTTCCACAATATTTAGTTCTAATACATGTATTTATCACTGTTTATTGATAAAATTGTATTTATAGTTTAACAATTACAATGTTTACAAATTTTTTTTTGTTTTTTATGTTTCTATTTCATACGTTTCATAACAAAGCAGCTGGTTTGAACATACTCATCTCTTCTTCTTTTTCTTTCGATTAGGTTTTTTTGTAGAATACCTATTTTCGATTCGAGCGTAACTGAATGCGGGAACGTAATCGAAACGCAGAATAAGGGTGAATATAATATAATATAATATAATATAATATAATATAATATAATATAATATAATATATAATATATAATATATAATATATAATATATAATATATAATATATAATATATAATATAATATAATATAATATAATATAATATAATATAATATAATATAATATAATATAATATAAATTATTTTCTATTTAATTAAGCTTTGGGTCCTTATATTTTTTATTAATATTTTATTTCAATATTTCGGTACTTTCTGCGTACCTTCTTCAGGAAACAAAATTAATATTGATATTGAATCAAAAAAAAACAAAATTTATTAACAATTGAAAAAAAAATTTTTTTGTCATAATGAAATTAAAAAACAATGTTTCAAAAAATTTTTAAAAAACAAAAATATAAAAAAGTGTTTTGTGTTACATACATTTATTAAGAACAAAACATTTATGTTATTTTGTGAATTAAGTGTCTGTATATATGAGCGACATTATCTGTATCTGCTTTAAAATTAATTCTTTTAGTCAATGGAGTATGTAACATTTCCAAAATGTACCGTCTCTTATAATTTTTTTCAATACTAAGAACTGAAGCATTTTCAAAGTTAGGATAGTGACCTAAGTCAAAACAATGAGTGGATAATGCTGTTTTTGGTGAATTAACATGTCTTAAGTCCGACTTATGTCCAGCAATTCTAGTCCTAAGTTTATTTTTTGTTGTACCAATATATATGAGCAATGTCTGGTCTTGTTGAAACAGCCAAGTACATCAAAGATCAGACTAAGTTTTGGTATGGTAACTTTTCTGCTTCTAATTTTTCTTCCTTTGTCGGACACATTTCTTTTGAAAGTTTTATCCCTGTGTTAAATAGTGTACTAGCGTGTTTACATTATTTCATGCTAAACTTCTTTAAAATGCCGTTTAAATAATTACGTTGTGACAATATTTCCTTTGTATTTGGATCTTGTTTAAATTCAATACCCGAACAAAAATTTAGTTGTCCGAGATCCTTCATCTTAAATTATTTTGCTAGTTCTTATTTTAGTTCTTCCCATTTCCTTTTATTGTTTGTTGCGAATATTAAATCATCAACGTAAATCGCAATTAATATTGTGTCACTTCTTTCTTTTAACATATATACGCAATTATCTGAATTCAACGACCTAAACTTTAATTGTTGCAATTTTTCATCTAATTTTCTGTTCAATTGTCTTCCAGACTACTTGAGTCCATACAATGCTTTCTTCAATAAACAAGCTTTACCTTTGTATTTCTCCTGTTCATTGTGATCCAGAAACGTTTCTATTTGTTCTCGAATTTTCATGTATGTATAGAACTTATTCTCGCAACGGGCGCAAAAGTTTCGGAATAATCTATACCTTCTATTTGCGTAAACTCCTTTGCTACAAGTCTGGCCTTGTAACGTACTATTATTCCATCTGCTTTGTACTTCTTTCGTAGTACCCATTTGCAATCTACAGCTTTCTTATTTTTTACGTAGTTTTTTAATAACGCGTAAGATTTAGATTTCATGGCTTTTTTCCATTCGTTGCCTCTGGACCAGAAACAGCTTCTTTTGAAGTTAAAGGCTCATACTGTTCTATCTTATTTGCAAAATTCTCATTTTCAATTTCATTACATTCAATCATATTAAATAATTTTCTTGGTCTGCCCCTTTGTCCAGTTTTCAGTTTCTTTGGCCTTCAAGGGCCACGTTTTGTAGTGAGCGGTGTTTGATATTCATTGCTTGTATCGTGAATATTTTCTTCATCTATAATTTCTTTTTCAGCTTCAGAGAGCTTCAGAGAATCGATTAGATATGTCGGTACGATATGTCAGCGTACGATTTTTCCTTTCGGCTACACCATTTTCTTGTGGTGTGTATTCAACAGTATATTCATGTTTTATTCCTTCATTAGAAAATTTTTAAATTCATTACTAGTGTATTCAGTTCCATTACCGGATCGAATGGTTTTTATTTTCTGACCCGTTTTCTTTTCAACTAAAGTTTTCAAGTGCTGCACTCCTTTTCTTCAGAAAAAAAAACGTTCGCAACATCTTGATTTATCACCAATAAAAGTTAAAAAGTGTCTTAGACCAACTATAGAATTTACTCTCATCGGGCCGCAAACATCGGTATGTATTAGATGTAGTAGTTCTGAAGATTTTGAGATTGATTTTTTAACTGTTTCTGGGTTTGTTTTTACTTTATACAGACTTTACAAATTTTTAGTTTTTCATTGGGATTGAAATTAATTCCATTTACTTTTTGTTTTTGTAATAATTCTTTTGAATCATATTCATTAAGGTGTCCAAAACGTTCATACCATTCCTGCAGACGTGATACCTGTGCTACTTTACAATTTTCCGACACTTCAACATAATATAAATTTTGCCTTCTTTTCTCTAGTTTTACCTTTTCACCATTCCTTGGATTTCCTATAATTGCTTCTTTTTTTATCAAACTTTACCTCAAATCCATGATCAGTTATTTTTGCCACTGATAATAAATTTGACTTAAAATCAGGAACATATAAAGTATTTTCTAGCCTAGATGTATATACGGAGTTAGTTTTAATTTTTACAGTTCCAATTCCTTAAATTTTTGTTGAATTTTTATTAGTAAATGGAGCACTTCAGTAGACGAAGATTCCATTGTATAAAATTCTGTTTTATCTGAACACATGTGTGATAATGCTTCAGAATCAAGGCACCAACTACTGCGTTAACTATTTCCACACCTGTGACATTAAAATTTAAATTTCTCACCTTTGTTTTGTTGATTTTCCTTTGGTTTAAAAAATTTTTTATTAAGTTTCCTTGCTACTATTACATCTGATGATTCTTAACTAAAATAGGGTACGTTCGTAAATGCAACAGTTGCGCATCACTGCAGCATAGTAAAAGTAAAACGTTCATTAATGCAACACTTGGCAGCACTGCTTAACGTCAAAAGTGCATTTACGCAAACAATTGGCAGTACTACCGCAAATTTCTGCAAATAATGCAACAGTTTGGTTTCTGATGCAATAGTGCGCAATATACAAATTTGTTTGCATTAAAGCTACACAAAAAGTAAATTTTAGAAATTTTTTTTTCAAAAAGAAATTTAATATAATTTTTTCACATAAAACACGGCAAAAGTTAAGTTTAAACTCAATATTGTGCAATATTCATACCTTTGTCTGGAAAGGAGCAAAAAAATAAGTTTAAATAAAAGTCACATCGCTATTACAAAGCTTTCAAAGAGAAATATATAAACACTTTTCGAGTGAAATTCCTAACCGATCACCTAGTGTTCTTGTCCAAAAAGGCTTTAAGGAGTTTTGTAATTTCTGTTGAGAAAATATGGATAAAATATTAAATTTATTTAAGTATTATAGAATCAAAAGTAGAACGAGACATTCGAAAATGGGTATAAAAAACATCATCTGGATACCGTTTAATTACACCAAAGTAATTTTTTATTTTAGGAATCACCCTTCTTTTAAGTCTGACTTTATTTCCTATAATCAGAAGTCGTTTCATCTTGCTTTAAATTGTTTTTTGTTATATTTTAGAAGAAAGTTATCGCTTTTAGAATCAACATTTTCAATAATATTTGCTATTAGTAATTTGGTTAACATTTTGTGTTTCTTTTGCAAAACGTTCAAAAAAGCAAACTCTTTGCAGTTATCATGCATTTGCAAAGCATCTGCAACAGCTGATCGCGCATCAGCAACAAAACTTGGCATAACTGCTGCAGTGATGCACAAATTTGCAGCATTTACGAACGTACCCATACCTCTTACGGGCTTCATATTCTTCTAAAAGTTTTATTTTTAATACTTCTTGAGTTTCGATTGCAATCCTAAAAGGCTCGTATTTAATAGAAATGCTATATAAAAGTAAAATTGTTTGTAAATCAACAATAATCTCTAATTAAATTTCATTTATTACATCCACACTGTCAAAAAATCTTCTTATGTGTTCTCGTATATCAATACCATTCTTCATTTTTAATAGAATTATATTCTTGAGAAGCATTGCCTTTCCTGCGGGACCCTTTGATTGGTAAATGCTATGCAATTTGTCCCACACATCCTTGATTGTCTTGCAGTTCTTAATTTGCTTGAACTCATTCGTAGAAATTGATAATACTAAGTCAGCTTTTGCGTCTTCTTCTTCCCATGATCTTACATTTTGTGGAAGGTCTTCGTGGTTTGGAAACGTTCCATTTACAAATTTTAATCCATCACTTTTTATAAGTAATCCTTCACCTTGAATTTTTTATGTATCGAAATTATCATTACACTTTGGTTCAAATTTAAAATTCGAAAAACTCATCTTTGTTTTTTTTATGTAATTTTCCTTTTATCTATTACGCAGTTTTTCCTTTATTTTACGCGAGGTTAACGACTGGGCCCATAAAATATGATAAATATAGCGAACACCAAATATATTTATTAACACGTATATATTGTACGAGCATTATTTTCAAACTGGCAAAAAAAGCTTTAAAAATTTTCACACGTAAAATATTTCAAATTACAAAACAATCAAAGCATGCAAAGTATTAAGTTCATAAATATACAACTTGTCTGCCGTTGTTAGGATTTTTGCAAACTGACTTAGATTTTCCATGTCCCAATTTTGAGCAATGGCCTCTTCGAGATTGGTGTCGTCTTTTGTGCACATTCCACATACAGTAGTTAATGGTTCATGTCCTCCTACCTTGCCCGCAATAACCCAAATTATGTTCTTGTTTGATCCGTCCTACTGGCATTAATTGGTGAAAAAACTCTGCGCCTAGTAAAATGTCTATTTCATTAGGATGATTGATGATGAGTGACTGCGACGGTAGGGGAGCAACTATGTGTGTTACCCAGCAAAAAATTTTTGGTAAGGTAATACGCCAATCGCCTCGGCTGAAAATATGTCAATCGATCAGATTTAGTATCGAAAGAGGTGCTGTCGGAAATCAGCAAGATCGGTCCATGTCCTTAGACGCATCGGGCAAAACACCTCTAAATTTTCCATATAATTTGGAACAAATCTAGTTTAGTGAAGTAATTCCAATTAAAAAAAAGAAAATATATATATATATATATACAGTGGTGGCCACGAATTTAAGACACGGCATCTCACTTATATATTTGTGACAATTTTTACATTTTATAAAAAAAATTTTAGATCCCTAATATTTTTTATAAGATCTTAGTAGTGTAATGAAAAAAAATTTATAATATTTTATTAGCTATATTTGGTTAAGAATTTTTATTTACATTTTATATAGATTAACATAAATTTTATCCTGGTCATGAATTTAAGACATAGGCAAAATAAAACTTTAATTCACTAAAGTAAAGCTTAGATTCATAAAAAAATCTTAGTATTTGGTGGGAAATCCTTTATTTTGGATAACAGCAGCACATCTTCTGGGCAAACTTTCAACTAACGCCATACAACGTTGCTTTGGGATAGCATACCAAGCTTTTTGGATTTCTTCCCATAAATCGTTTACATTTGTTGGTTTTACTGCTCGTACGTGCTCCTCAACATCATTCCACAGGTTCTCAATCGGATTGAGGTCCGGGGACTGAGCTGGCCACTTTAGAACACTGATATTGTTTTCCTCTAAGCAACTCTTCACTAAGCGTGAAGTGTGCTTAGGGTCATTATCATGCATAAATTTCCATATTAAAGGCATGTTGTCTTCAGCGAATGGTTTCATAATGTCTGTGAGTATGTTTTTGTAAACCTGCTGGTCCATTTTTGTATCAATCTTGTGGATAGGACCTACACCATACCAGGAAAATGCTACCCACACCATCACATTTCCACCACCATGTTTGACCGTCTTAGGGTGATGCTCAAGGTTGGGGGGGCGCCATACATACTGTTTTCCGTCAGAGCCGAAGCGGCAAAACTTCGACTCGTCGCTCCAAGGTATATTTTTCCAAAATATCATCGGTTTCTTGAGATGTTCTCTTGAAAACGCTAATCGGGATTTAATATTTTTTTTTGACACAAGTGGTTTACGTTGTGCAATACACCCACGCAAGTTTTTTTTCATTCAGACGTCTTCTTATTGTCTTGGACGATATATCAATACCGAAATTCGATGACATTTCATTTTTTATTTTACTTGAGCTCGTGAAAGGATTATTAACAGCTGTTTTATAAATTAAGCTATCCTCCGTAGGTGTAGTTTTTCGGGCTCTAGACTTCTGTTTGACATTTTTGGTGGTACCATGTTGCTTGATGTGTTCTAGAGCGTTGTATATCTTGCATCTGGAGCATTTAAGTAGCTTGGATATCTCCATTACTGTCTTTCCATCATCCATCCGCTGCTGGATCAGTTTTCGCTCTGCATCGGAACTCCAAGTACCCTTGGCCATTTCTAACCAAATATTTCGATGTATACTAATATAAAATTAACTAAAATATTCGTTACTTACCGTTTAGCTTCAAAAAACACCAAAAAGTTACATAAAAACCAAATATTTCTTACATGTCTTAAATTCGTGGCCAGCTTCAAATACACGTTTTCACAATAATATTATCAAAAAAGCAACAAAATGTAAAATCGAACAAAATAAAATAACGGTTCTTTTTCTTAACACTACAGGGTACACAGCAAAATAAATAATACCTAATTTCATATTGCAGGGTTGTACAAATTAGCACAACTAAGTCAGTCATATGTCGTGTCTTAAATTCGTGGCCACCACTGTATATGGGCGAAAGATAAGTTTATATTAATGGAAAATTTTATTTATTTGAAGTTAAGTTATAAATATGCATTTTGTTTACAAAAGCAGTAACCTGTTTTATTTTTTATTACGTCTCCATATTATGCACGATTTCCTTTTTCTTTTGTTTTATAACTGGTAAACCAAGTTTCAATTTATATCAAATGTAGACTTTTTATGTTGCACTGAGATCGTTGCTTGCAAATGTCAAGCTCGACTGCCCTTAAAGCAATTGACATTTGTTAAAAAAAAAACAAATATGCAGATTATTTTGTTTTGATATACATATTCTTAATAGGACGTTATTAACAGGAACATTATTATCGTTAGTGCAAAAAATTATGTTTGGCCAAGATTTCGTGTCAAATTACCTCCTTTTCTATGGTGACGAAAAATTTTAATAAAAAATAAAAAACAATTCTTTTATTAAAAAAAGGCCTTGTATGTTAATAAATTCGATAAAAAATTAAAAAATACAAATTGGTGTGGAAGATGCAAATTTAATTAAAGATCTTCAGTCTATTTTTTTGTTATTGGTTATTTAATCTTCAATTAAATTATTAAAAAAAATTTATTTTTGAGTTACGGCCCTTTTGCAGCAAACGCTCATTGCCAAGCTACGAAACATGATTTGCAAATAGAATCACTGAATATTATTTTCTTAATGTCCAAACAATTTTCGAACCGAAACTCGTTCTCTATTCATTAAATTAAATGCATTAAATGCTGCCTCAATTGTTGCATAAACTTTCTCTTATATAAGTGCGTTTGATGACATCAATAACGTTTTTGACTTTTTGTAACTTTACTTTTTTTATTAACCTACTTTGTTTCTTAGTGATCCACGTATGTTATATAAATCTATATTCAACATAAGCTGTACATGAATGTTCTTTTGATTTTAAAGATGTTTTTCTGCAAATAGCCTTCAGTTTGAAAACACTTTGTTTCAGATGTCCTATATTACGGTTGTTATTACGATACTTTTATGACATTTTCTAAATTCTTAGTAAGGTACACGATCCATTTTTGTGTGATTTTTACGCTATTCACTAAACTTCCAAAAGATAGTATACAATTTCTACAAAAGCAAGTATAAAAAAATTGTTTTTCTTTAATACCTTAAATACTTTTCGAAGGTTTCGATACAAGTGTACTTGTAAGGTGTGTTCATCTGTCCTATAAAATCCTGTCTTTAGTTATTGGTAAGTTATAAAAATTGCGTTTAATCGTTTATGTGTGTGGTTACTCTCTACTGAAGGATATAAAATGTTTACTAAGAATTTTGATTCAGATTGTGGCAAATATATATTTTTTAATTAGGCATTCGTATTGGTATGTCTCGCCGATTTAGATAAAAAGTATACCAGATGAAGAACAAAATCACATTTTTCTTGAACATACTTTTAAATCTGTTTAACAGTTTCAGAAATATTTTGAAATTATTAGCGATTTTTCTTTTAAATGAACCAAAATTCATTTTTAAAAATTTATTATACCCTTCACCACAAAAAGTGGTGTAGTTTCTACAATATCCATTCCGAACATCCATCCATTTCTGACTGTTAGTGTTGAAATCAAGTTTGCCGAGACAAAAAAAAACTTTTAACTCATACATGTACTTTAAGAGCATCATAAGCCTTTAATAAGCAAAATAAACAAAAATATATTGAAAAACGTCTAAAAGGTTATTAAACCAAAAATAAAAAACAAAAGCAATTTTAAGAAGATAATGTAAAATACCCAATATTTGAGTTGTGGGCCTTTGAACTTTTCATAGAAAAGTACTATTTTTTTAAGATATTAATAAGGATATCATCTCAAATCTTCTAAATCTTAAAGGAATACTAAAGTTTTATAATAGTGATTAACCAGTTAGAAGATGACATTTTTATATGTAGTACTTAATTTGTTTTCTTATTTTTTAATTCTCTGATTGGAGATACTTTACTAAACTAAATTTATATAGATGGTGAAGGGTATATAAGATTCGGCATAGGCGAATACAGCTCTCTTACTTGTTTCGAGAATATATTGGTTCAGGAACTTTGTTCCTTCTTTAAAAAGATGTATATAGATAATGTGCTTGCCCAGAATCTGTATTAAGTTTTTTCTAACACGTAGACATTTTTTAGAGGTGTGACAAAAGAGTAAATAAAAAGAACTAAGTTTTTTTCCATTTTAGTATATTCCTGTATAAAGATATTAAGTGACAATAATTTTTAAACAAGTTTTTAAAACAAGTTAAATACGGAAGAGCAAAAAGTACAAGAAATGTGAGGGAAACAAAAGTTTACAAGTCTTAAGTTTATGTACCAGAAATAGCAGAAAGGACGGACAAATCAAAAACGGTTTGATTGGTGTTTTTATGGTTTTGAATACAATCACAAAAATAGCGCCTTATGTTGACAATACCAATCACTTCTGTTAAGCAATACTTGACATTATTCAGAAAACGAAGTGCAGCAAATACTGATGCATGCATTGCATGTTCTTTTAAAATGTTAACTAACAATCCCAAAAGCAGCGAATACTTAACTAATGCAGAGATTGTTTTTATGCATGATAGAATATACATATGCATGTATATGTTATTAATTGCATAGAAAGAAATTGAAGAACATAGGCTTGGTGTTTGTTTGAACAAAAATATTAAATGAAATACTCGTATAAATATTTTGAGAAATTAAACACGTCGACAACCTTTTTATGTTTCTCTGAGTTTATGTTTTTTTACGTTAAGTTAAGCATATACATACATATGTAAAATAGTTTTTTTGCCCTTCATAATTAATTTTCTTTTCTAACTTTTTAAGCACTATGTCAGTTTATAAATAAAAATATTGTTTAATATTTTTCATTTATTTTTTCTTTTTCTGTGTTTGTTAGAAATAATATTTTCAACTTAATTTTGTTTTTGGAAGAAAATCTTATTATTGATATTTTTTGTTTCCAGTTTCCCTAAGATGCCGTAAAAAATATTTTTAATTATAAACCGACCTAGTCAAGGCGAATCAAATATAAGGTGGTAGCGATGGCGAATTCATTGACATTCTCCGTTAGTCTAACTGTCAAACTTCAAGGCATTTTTTTTTATATGTACTTTGACATTCGGGCGTACTAGGGCCTTGGCCCTAGTGCTCAAATACTTAGAAAAGAAAATTAATCATATACATATTATATAGTTATTAAAATAAATTTATGCATAATATTCTGTGTTGTACCCGTAGTTTTTTTTATTGCGTGTTATGTATCAAATTTAAATGTTTTTTATAATAGGCCTTTTGTAAATTAAAGAAACGATATTGACAGTTGAAACGATATTGACAGTAAAGTTAAATTTAAACAAAATGAAAATTAAAGGGTATTCTATTGGTTAATGTTATTTTGAGAATACATTTATTCGAAAAAAAGCTTTTAAAAAAATTTAAAAAAAAAATGTTTATTAAAATGTAAATTAGTATGAAGATATGTATGTGTTTTTATTTAACGTGTATATATTCCATTCATGTTAATATACAGAAATATAAAACTCAAAATTGTACATGTTTATTAGTTAATAACAAATAGAAAAAAAAGTTAATTTAGTGCTATACAAAAAGAGGGACACAACAGCAAGTACTACTGAACGAGTGCTGAGATTGTTTCCATGTTCTTGGATGTGACAGTAACTGACATCCCTAAATTAGCGCGTAAGACGCAAAGCAATGTAATTCATAGCTTTTGCGCTAGAATGACATCCCTAAATAACAGCGTCAACTTTGTGTCTTTAACAGTAATGTTAACTAATTTTATTTTATAAAACCCGCTGTATAAAAATAAACAGAGAGATAAAACAGCTAGATTGCCTTAAAAATAACTAAATTGTCACTACTTTTCAGCCATAACAAAACAAAACAAAGCATCGAGCAGCCAACTTCACTTCCTAACGCACTGTCAAAATTGGATTTTCCAATTGCTAAGCGTTGACGCCGTGCTATTTAGGGATGCTTCATACATTTTGAATGAACATGAGAAATTTTGACAGTTATCTTGCGCTTTACGCGCTAATTTAGGGATGGCAGTATGTTTCACTGCTTGATGTGTAACGGCATCATAAAATGAGAGTGTTAAGAAGGCAATCAAAAATATAAGACATGCACTTACAAAGCAATGCATATTTTTATTGTTGTTGATTAAAGGCAATACAAAAGCAATGAATATGTGAATAGACAGAAAACGTGAATGCATTCAATCTGTTCTCTAGTATACAAAACACCTTGTAATGGGAATGATAACGAGAATTGTAATAAAGTATATGCATGTACAACAAAAAAAAACTAAAAACTGGAATTGCTGGACATAATTCTGATCAAAGATCAATCGTACTTATAATCAAATACGAAATTTTTTCGAGGCTCGCTTTAGTCATATTACTAGCCCAAATGCATGTCTTCTTTGAATCATATTATACTCACATTACTAAATATATTATCTCAAAATCAAACATGGCAAATAACATTTTGTTTGAAAATGGAGTTCTCATTACATCAATTTGGCTTTTGATATAAGACTTTGAGGGTTTCTTTACAAAACTTGGGTAAAATCCGCTGATGAGCTATATGAGCAATAGCAAAATGTCCTATTTTTTGAACCGTTATAGAAAAACGCTTGCAAATTCGACAGAATGTCGATTGCTACGGCCGTAATAGTAAAAAGTATTAATATTACAAATATTAAATTAAAGGGTGCGCCAATAGTTAATTTAATTTGATGTATATTGGCATACTTTTTAACAGTTATAGGCAGACTCTTGGAACTTACAGCGAACCTGTATTGGTAAGTCCCCTATAACAACAAGTATAAAATATGGATTTTTAAGTTAAAGGGTGGTCCAATAGTTGATGTAATTTCAAGTGTGTGGCCGTACTTTTGAACCGTTATAGACAGAACGCTCAAACTTAAAAGGGATCTTTATTGCTAAATCCGCTATAACAACGAGTTTATAATTTGAATTTAGAAATTAAAGGGTGCCCCATAATTGATGAAGATTTACTTATATGAGCCTATCTTTTGAACCGTTATAGAAAAACGCTTGCAAATTCGACAGAATGTCGATTGCTACGGGCGTAATAGTAAAAAGTATTAATATTTCAAATATTAAATTAAAGGGTGCGCCAATAGTTAATTTAATTTTATGTATAATGCTATACTTTTTAACAGTTATAGGCAGACTCTTGGAACTTACAACGAACCTGTATTGGTAAGTGCGCTATAACAACAAGTATAACATATGGATTTAGAAGTTAAAGGGTGTTCCAATAGTTGATGTAATTTCAAGTGTGTGGCCGTACTTTTGAACCATTACAGACTGACAGGTTTTACAAGGGACATGTTTTGCCAAGTCCGCTATAACAAGAAGCTTATAATTTGAATTTAGAAAGTAAAGGGTGTTCCCAAAATTAATGCAATTTGTTCTGTATGGCCGTAGTTTTTGAACCATTGTATACAAACACCTTAATTTTAGACAGAATCTTCACTAATTTATTTGGTATAAGAAGTATAAAAATGTTTTAATATAAATTAAATAGTTGATATAATCGGATGTATATTGGCAAACTGTTGAACCGTTACAGACAGATGGTTGAAATTTACACAGAACCTGATTGCTAAATCTACTACAATAGCAAGTGTATAATTTGAATTTGGAAATTAAAGAGTGACCCTATAGTTACTATAATTTGACGTATATTGCCAAACTATTGAATAGTTGAAAAAGTATAAAGTTTGAAAATATAAGCATCAGAGATCGGTTTCGGTTGCATAATTTTCGAGTCTACTTAAACAAGCACTTAGGTTTTTATGAGTCGAATCGTTTTTGTTCAAAAGCAGAAAACATTTGTTGAATAAACCGTTCGTTTAAAACATTCATTTTCTGTACTCGCCATTTTGAGTGAACATGAATGATAGTGTTGTTTAAGGTTTGAATCTATTTTTGCATCAAAGCCAACTTGTTGTTAGCGAAACAAGTGTTTTATTCAGTTGTAAATTAATTTTCTACTCGATGTTTTCTTCTCTTGTTGTTATTACGTTTTTTTGCATTTTTAAATTCTTTTTCAATAAATTTTTGTGCTTAATATCCAAACGTTTAATGAATACACGTTGAACTTGTTCTTTTTTTTACCATGAATTGCTACTTATTTTGTTTCTTTTTCCTTTTTTATATTAATTTTTGTAAATATTTTTTAATTAGGATTTTGTTATGTCCTTTTTATTGTTTTATAAATAATTTTTTCATGAAAATGTTACTTTTTTTAGTTATTATATAATTTACATAAATAATTTTTTTAGAAAATAAAGTCTGAAAATTAAAAAAAAAAATTATATACTTTGCATTTCATTATTTATATATGGAGCAAAAACTATAGAAATACATATTTTTACATTTATTTGCATAGTACATGTGTAAATATGATATTAACAAAAATTTTGTTTGCTTGTAAAATATTTTATTTGTATAAAATTTTGTTTTCACCTTTAACACGTTGACTACCACGCGTGTTTACAACAAAATCCCCGTCAGGCCACCCGTGCCACTGTAAGATGCGTGCTCTGCTACCGCATGTCTGTTTACATTTCTTTCGGTACTCTCACCCCGATATCTTTTACGATCCTCATTTATCACGTTATTACTCTGCACGAGCAGTTGTAATCTTTGCCGTGTACTGAGTAGTACAACTAATATCTCTGCCCAACTAATATCTCAACCGCAACTTTGCAGTGAATGCTTCAATATTTTGCACTGTAAATAATTTTGTTAATAAACGATTTTTAAAAAAATTCAACAGTATTATTATCTCCTGTCATATATTTATCTAAATATGTTCGGAAATCCTTTGGAAGGAGTCACCCGACGTGGCCTGATGAGAACTCTTGCTGTCACCCGAATACGGGTGACGTGGCCCGATGAGAACTTTTGCTGTCACCCGAATACGGGTGACACGGCAGTTAACGTGTTAAAGCGTTTCTATACCCTACGAATAAATTTTTTCACTGTCAGCTAGAAATAAATAAATGCTCATATGTTAAATACATAGAAAATGCACATCTGTAGGTTTTTCTTGTTGTTTTTATATTTTTCTGCATAGCGCTTTTTTACTTTCAAGTGGCTCTATTGTTTTGGGTAAAACTCCAATCAGATCATGTACAATAAATACGTTGTGCACAAAAATAACTTCTTGTTAACGAGACTTTTTTGTTTCAATACAAATCTGTTCGAGTCTACTGTTGAAAATGATTTACACTTGTTGTCGCGTTTTGTGTTTGCGTATAAAAAGCAACAAGTATTAAATTGATGTAATACTTGTTCGTATTGTTCTTAAAATTCAACTACTGTGAACAAGACGGCTCGATCATACAAGTTGCAGGTCTCTGATAAGCATGTCCCAATAGTTAATGTAACCTAATTTATGTGGCCATACACTTGAGCTGTTATAGGCAGACAGATGAAATCTGTTTTGAAGTCGGTTTTTTTTTGCAAGAATTATGTAGTTTTAAATAATAAATATTTAATGAGAATATCATGAAATATTTATATTTGAAGGAATCAAGCACGATTAAAGTAAAGTAACATTTTGCTTAATTTTTGTTAGTATCATAATGTGATTTTCTTTACCAATCAATACACTTTGCTATATATGTCAAACACTAAATGTCACACTGTAAAACTCTTGTAATAATCTAACTGAAAAACTTTAAAACCACATTCTTTAAATAAACGTGTTATAGAAAAGTTCGCCTTTTGTCTCGTGTACTTAATTTTAAATTTAATTCCAAACTCTTACATATGTTATAGGACTAGCTTGCCAAATAAATAGTCGGTCAAGTATTTTTGTCTAAACGTTTTGTATGGTTAAAAAAAAAGTTGAAATATTTTTTTTTGAAAAATGTCAAGTTCGATGCAGGTCAAAAACTTAAGTGAAAACAACTACGGAATTTTTTTTAATCTATATAAGTCTTGATTACGTTGGACTATTGGGCTGTAGTATATGGTACAACAGCAACTGCAGAAGAGAAAGCATAATCGAACGTAACCGCCAAAAAGCATTGGCTACTATCACCCTGAGTATTAAACCCCCTGAATTAATACACACCAAAAATGCAGATCTTCCGGAGAAGCATGGGAAAAATTAAGCTCTGTTTACATACATACATAGCTAAACGTCCAGCTCGAAAAGATAATTTATTTAAAAAATTGGTACGCTTCAAAATTTAAGATTGCAT
The DNA here is from genome assembly GCA_916610165.2 of Gymnosoma rotundatum. Lineage (NCBI taxonomy): Eukaryota > Metazoa > Arthropoda > Insecta > Diptera > Tachinidae > Gymnosoma > Gymnosoma rotundatum. Next base: position 62,932,670 of record OU744339.1, read on the forward strand.
TGGTTACACTCATCAAATTAACGAATTAAGCAAATTGGGTGAATCGTTAAAAGATATTGATGTTTCGGTCCCTGACGATTTTATTAGCATTTTGTTACTTTGTAGTGTCCTAGATGACTTTAAAAATTTTATTGTAGCTATGAAAGTAGAGACATATTACCAACAATAGATCAATTGAAGCTGAAAGTATTGGAAAAACATCAACATCGTGGCGAAAAAGTTCATGCGGGAATAAGGGGCATATAAAATCACAGTATATTAAGAAAGAAATAGTAATTTAAACTCAAATGATAACGATAGTCGGTAGTGGTTCATTTAAAGAGTATAAGCAAGCAGTTACCATGGCTTCAGGGGATTGTGTGTATGCAGAAAGCATAGGTAATGTAATTTTAAAATCGGAATTTGCTGACATTCCACTATGCAATGTTTTCTCTGTACCAAAATTAAATGCTAAAATTTTGTCTGTAAATAAAATAATTAAGCATGGAAATAAGGTACATTTTTCAGAAGAGAAAGTTATTGTAAAAACAAAATTTGGTGACATAATTTTTGAAGCTCAATAAATGCTGGTATTTTTCCAAATATTTTTCGAGAAAAAAACAAAAAGAAAACGTGATGATAGCAAAATGTAAACAAAATTGTGACGTATGGCCCAGAAGATTTGGCCACGTAAATATTTATGATTTAAAAAACATGTCAAAACATAAAATTGTCCCCGGACTGCAAATAGACAGCATCCAAATTTTTTGCTTGTGCTATGTGCAGGATACAGTGCAGCCATTTAAAATTATGGAAAACGTTTTACGAAGAAACCGCTGGAGTTAGTGCACATCGATATAGTACGTGAACCCATGAGGGTACACAAAGTAAAGGGGGATCGCGGTACTTCATATCGTTCATTGATGATTTTTCCCGTTTCACAATATATTTCCTAAAAGAAACTGATGCAGTATTTATTTTTACACAAATGCAGTAAGAGAGACTGTTTTAAATCTGAAGATAATACGTAGTGACAACGGCTGTAAATATGTCAATAATAAATTTCAATATTGTTTATCGTCACCAAGTATATTACATCAAACAAATGTGTGCTATACTCCACATTAAAATGGCATTGCGGAGAGGTCAAACAGAACGCTGATAAAGATGGCACGATCTCTAAAGTGTATACAAATATTTTATGATATTTTAACACTTTGTTGCGAAATGGTACGGTATGGATATCATAGATCTTATCAAAATTCCTAAAAGTCGCTATGCATACCACAAATAAATTTTTAGCCCAGACTCTCAAATGAAAAACTAGTCCTAAGACCTAGTTTTACCAAGTGCCCTAAAAAACACACTTATATAGTTATGTGCATATATAAATGTATATAAGTAAATATTTTTGCTATAAAAAGCACAAATTTAGTTCAAGAAGGTAAAAATGTACAAGACGAAATACAGAGAGAACAGTGAATAAATACGTTGGTTTGTGTGTAAATTTCGTCTAACCAAATTAATATTGATATGAATATGTCTCATATTCTTATTTACAAAGTTATTTGGTTATATAGATGATGTTTATAATTACACAACTAAGGTAGATAGATGCGAAGAATGCTGAAGAAGGACGTAGCAGTCTAGAAAGTGCAGCATTACATTCTGCTAGCGTCTAAAGTTTGTAAAATCCACTGATGAGCTATATGAGCAGTAGTGAAATGACCATATGAATATGCTTTCTCCGCAGTAATACATTTCAGTTTGAAGTTTTAAATAAAAAAATATTTCACCGTTTAAAGTAAATTAAAATCAAAAAGATTCCAAATAATAAATTTTCATATTGAAACATTACTTTTTCTCCTCAAAACTCCTTTTTCATTTTTCATCGTTAAGCTGTGATAAATACCAGAGAACTGCAAGAGTGTCTATTTTTAACATGAATCAAATACTAAGATTACGCAAACAGCAGTCCCGTTATTTTTTATTAAAACCGTGAGAGTAAAATTCTCTCTCGTGACGTCATAAAAATATATTTCAAATAGCACCACACCTAAGAAAAAAACGCGCATTTTTCAAAGGAAGCACTAAAGTTAAAATACAGTTATTTTATTTCATCATTGTAAATTGTGCTTGAAAGTAGTGAAGTTAATAAAAAGTGTAAAAACGAAATGTGCAGTGTATAATTGTGGAAATACTAAAAATAAAAACTTAGAAAAGAATGGTTAATATTTTGTCGTTTAAATGAAAAAAATTGAATGGGGAAAATGTAATGATCTCTACTAATTACATAAAAAAACATTTAGACGAGAGTCAAATTTAATAAATGTAGACGTTAAGGCAAAAACATTTTTCTTTCGTGCGCGAATGTTTTTCCAAATTAGAAAGCTTAACCAAATAATAGCAGATGACAAATCTAAGCGGAAACGTTAATATTCCAAAATTATTGTATAATATAAATATGCATATTCAGAATTCTTTTTTTTTTAAATTACTTATTTACAAATTAAAAACTAAATTAAACAGAAAGTTTTTTCTTTGTTTTACTAAAAGCACCAATTAGAATTTGTAAAAGCATCACTTTAGTGCTTTTTCTTTAGCATCAAAAAGAACTAAAAACAGTGCCGAATGCACAAAGTTGATATCACTACATTTTTACACAAAGACTTATTTTTATTACGTCATGAACAGAGAAAGAGAGAATCTTTGCGTAATCTTATTATTTGATTTATGTATTGCAATAAACACAATCAAAGGTTATCTATTGCTTAAACATTATAAGCAGAAAAACAGGCAACATCCGTTTTCATAGGTATGAAATACAACACATATTTAATGAATAAATTGCAATAAAAACTGTTAAAGGCAATAACATTTATAAAAAACCCACATGCACCACATACGCAACCAACATAGATTTTCATATTCCATTCTTTTAAACAGCTTTTTTAAGCGGGTATAGTTATTTTGTTGCTGTTTTTATGTACAAAAAATTTCAGTTTATGCGCCTTGTTGTCATAAACGTGCTACTAACGGTATTTAGAAAAACAAAATGATAAAATACAAAATAAATTTATTTATTTAGTAAACTTTTGTTGTGATTTTAATAAATGAAAAAATGGCGAATTTTTACGGGTTCTATTCAATTTATTTTCTGTTTTATATTAAATAAACTTTCATAATTTCAAAGAAGTATGTACATGTGTTAGCTAATTTAGACATTGGTGACTTTTGATATTCACCCCTATCGTGAATATATTTTCCCTCGAAATTTTTTCCCTTTTCCCCAAATTGCAATCGTGAATAGTTCACGTGAACAATTTTTCACGTAAACAAAAATTCCCCTTATCATGATTGATTTTTTCCCTCGAAATTTTTTCACTTTTCCCTTAGATTTGTTCACTTAAATTTTGCTGGGGAACTGCATACATTATGCCAGTTTTTACATGTTTTAATTAGAAAATTTACATCAATAACACATTTTTTTGATTCGATATCAGTTACTGCAGTGTAGACTGACATTATGCTCATCAAGATGCAAAACAAAGAGATCTATTGGTTATAAATTTATAAAGATTTTTTATTAAAACCATTTTTAAATGAAAAAAATGGAGATAGAAAAACTCAGATATAAAAATTTATTTTATTGAAATGGGTCAGTAGCAAGGTCTAGGGTAGGTTAGGCAGGCAGCCGTATTGACACAGCCCACTTTGGTCCATTGTTTGGTCATTTTGCGTCTAGGGTAACTATAAGGACTTTTACGCATGTTGCACGTCACGTTCTTGAAATAAAATTGTTGTCTGTTGTAGTATCTTCTCCTCTTGCAACAATACAATAGCACAAATCACTTAACTTTAAAAAATTTGGAATATTTTTTTCCCTATTTATATTTTCTTCTTTCTAATTTGCATTCAGTACGAATTGATAGCGGGAACAAACGTTCGCATGAAATTCACGATAGCAATTTTCCCTTCATGGGGAATGAAAATTTCATGGGAACAAAAATTTCACATTTTGTTCACGATAGGGGTGATTGTGTTTGATTCAATAATGTTGATCTGGTAACTCTGTTTTCATCACACTACACACGTTAAAATGTCTCTCTTGGTTCGTATGAGTACGAATGCTGAAAGTGAGAAAACTTTTTTACGAAGTAATGTAAAGCCAGCATCGCAAACATTTTGCTTGAGTATGCTAGAGACTCAAACTCACCAATACTCAAATGGAATGGATATAGTAAATACTCGCACAAAAGAAATGCGGTGGCGATCACACCGCAACCGCATTTAAGATGAGTATACTTAGAGTATCAAAAATAGACACTCTTGCAGTTCTGTCGTACACACAATGTTCTGTTCAAAACCAACCCGTACATATGTTTCTTTTCATGACAATTATGTATGTCTCTAAATTTTGAAATTTTCCGTACACATCCACGAATGTATTTTATTAAAATATTTATTTGCCCACAGGTACGTGAATGTTCGACTGTAGCTATTGTTTGTGTACGTGTATTTTATTTAAATTACGTGTACCGAAAAAAGTATATTTAAGAATTAAAATGAATTCGTGTACGTAAAAAAGTACATGAAGAAACAAAAATAGATTTTTGTACGAAAAAACCTTAGATGGAAAAATAAAAATAACTGAGTGTACGAAAAAAACGTACATGAAAAAATATAATAACTGCGTGTACGAAAAATACCTATATGGAAAAATAAAAATAACTGCGTTTACGGAAGGCAAAAAAGTACATGTACTATAGACAAAATAAATTAACATTTTTTATTGTTATTATTATTCGTTTTTTTTTTTAGTTAAAATTTAAGCATACCATTGCAGTTTGTTTTTGGTCATTGGTAAGTAGTGGAGTTCCTTGAAAATTCAAGCGAGGGTCATATGAATGGCTCATTAATAAAAACGTGCAATAAGTACTCGTAGTATTATAAAAAGTAAGGGTTAAGGGTAATAATTTGCTTATCTTTAAGATTATTGCAATTATGATGTTTACTGTTGTCATAAAGTAATTATTTTTAATTGGGGTTTTTGTTTGTCCAATTGTTTTCGTGCTCTTTAAATTTGCATGTGTTATTTGTTGTTGTGGTTTTTCATAACGGTAAATGTTCATTTGTTGTTGTTTTATTACTGCCTTCATTATAGCTTGTGTTATTTGTTGTTGTTCAACAGTAAATATGCTTTGTTTATGTTTTAGGTTAGGGATGTTTACTTGTGCATTTGTTATTATATTATTACTGTCTTCGCTATAGCCTGTGTTATTTGTTATTGTTGAACAGTAAACGTGATTTGCTTATGCATTTGTCGAATCGAATTTTAAGCATGTGCTTTCTGTACTTTTTGTTTTTCAACAAGTCGTTTTCTGTGCGTTTTTTGAAATTATAATATTCGAGTCTCTTTTAAGCGCTCAACTGATTAATAAATTTTAAGTCATCTTGGGTAAACTTAAAAGACTCACTTTGGTGACTTTTGTAAAAACAATCTTCCAAATGCTAACTGGGTCAAAATAACTTAATTGTTTCCTAAGTATTGAAAATTTATGAGAATGTATGTATAAGTAGGAATATTTGAATGTTTTGTCTGTTGGTTTTTTGAATTTTTTAAGTTTGTTTGACAAATTTTTTTCAAATTATTATTGTGTTTGCTAGTGCATTATAAATTAGAAAAGAAAATTAATTATAAAGGTTAAAAACACAATATTATAAAAAAAAATAATTTAAAGCAAGTAAGAGTGCTAGGCCGAATCTTACATACCCATCACTGTATATGGGCAAATCCTGCGTTAGGAACGCTACATTCGTACGCACTTTCGGATTGAAATATAAAAATTTATTGGTCTTTCAAAGGCATACCTTTAAGTTATACATATTTTTTTACAGGTATAATTTGCGAAAAATTTTATCTCCCGCTACAAAAAATGGAAGTAGCTTTCAAGGTAGAGGGATGTTTTTGTAATTTTTAGCAAAGTTAACATAATAAAACAAAAAATTAAATACTTAAAAGATAGATGAATGTAAGAGCATTCTAAACTAACTTATTTGCAGCCAAAAAATGTTGTAGTTTTTTATACAAATGCCGTGAACTCAGCGTTATGCACGCTACAGTTTTTCCAGCAGTATATAAATAAAAATAGTTGTACTTATTTTAACAAAACAGGTCATTTTCTTGTTTAATAACATTATTTAATTCATATTTTATGCTTATAAATTAATTTATTTATATATGCTTATAAATAATGAATCTGCCGTTAGTGCTATTTCGGGCACATTTTCGTTAAGTGATGAAAAATAATGGTTGCTTTTAATGCCGGGAATGATCTTAACGATAGCCCATTTCTCCGAAAGAAATCCATTTTTATTTTTTTATGTATGTACTGCTTACATATAAAATAAAAATATTATTTATATTCGTTTTTGCCAATTCAAAAAAATCATGGGTGTTATAAAGAATAATATTCTGAGCTTTCACCATTCACCAAATTTTTTTCATTACGACAGCTCCAATTCCGTCTACTTCATCCTTTCCGTGAGGAGTTTCAAAAAAATTCCACTCAAAGTGGGTCAAATTCAATTTTTATTTCAAAAACGATACACTGCGCAAAATGAATTTGTTTTTAAATTGACTTACACAACCATTAGAATATAAAAATAACTTTGAAATAGTAATTTGTTTTTTAAGTTTCTTTACAAGTACCTGTAGAAAGCAAAAACATCATATTTATTGTGTGACAGTTGATCGCTCGTAATAGCAAATGATCTTGTGCAATTGGTCAATCAGGCAACACAAGTAAATATAGTTACTTGTGAGTAACTGAAGTGAGCTGAGTGAATTTCATTTTGAGTGAAAAGCCTAAAGTTTTCAGCAATATCAACTTGTAAAACAGCATCATCTTGTTTAATTGATATATTTCGGTCTTGAAAGTATTTTTGTTGAGTCCTTTTAACATAAGTATGCAGTTTAAAGGAAGGTAACTGAGATTCCAATTCATCAATCAAATCAGTTATTGGTCCTCTTGTATGACAAAGGACCATGTGTTTATCAACGATTCTCCAATGCTTCCATTCAGTAAGCTCTTGAAGTTGATTTATGTAAATTAAAGGGACGAAAACGTCTTTCATGCAGTAGTGGCATTCATTCCTTAATCAAATTTCAATGGTTTCGTCACAACACACTTTTTTTAAAAAATTGAATAAGTTTGTTGGAAATATACGAAAAATGACAAACATAGCTTCCAATAAAAATGAGAAATTGGCGTGGTACTGACAAACACACATGTTATATGGAAGCTTACTTGATAATTCCACGTGTTTTGGCCGGTTGTTATGGAATTTAGTACGTGAAATATTTGTTTCTGGAAACGTTGTTTTAAACAATTCATATGCTTCTCCAATTAGCATAAACATGAATCTTTTATATGTTGGAAGGTTATTGGATTTTGATATAAGTGTGGACTTTCTTCCGGAAGTTTCCGTAGAGATATCATCATTAGTGTAAAACTCATAGATCATTTTTACATTTTTGTCAACCTCTCTCAAGTATTTTTCTGTAAGCATTCTATGAATTTTTCTTTTTTTTTGTTAATGTCTTTTGGTAATGCTAATTCCACTTTTTTTTAAGCCTTGTAAGGGGTATTTCTGCACTTCAATACGCCATCCAACGATATTATTTGTTCCTCTTGTTTTTGTTATTTTATTTTCTTTCTATAATCTTCCATACGGTTTTGGTGCTCAGACTTTAGCTTTTTGATAACGAATCATCATTTTTAAGTTTTTCTTTAAGATTTTTTCGATCAATTTTCATTCTCTTCGCATTTTTTAAACGTTCTATTTGTGTTAAATTTTCACCTGATTGTATTTTTTTTTGCGATATTTCCGAATACGCTCTGCACCCGTCTTCGATTTTAACCGACTTAAAAAATAAGGAGTTATACAATTCGGCTGAATGTTGCTTTTTTTTATATTTGTGCCTCCAGAACTCAGTCGTTTCTGATCCGATTTTGAAAATTTTTGGTAATATGATAGATTATGCTCACAGATTGGTCCCGTTTTAAAAACAGTTCATAATCTTAAAAATTAAAGGGTGTCCCCATACAACATACATATTTTTTACGTGTATTATGAACTGTAAAGGACGATTCTGTAAAATTTAAAATGAGTGCGTATTACTATGCCTCCAAAAAACAAAAAATTATGCAAAAATAAATCTAAAAATTAAAGGGTGCCCCCATAATTTATGTAAATTTACTTATATGGGGCTATCTTTTGAACCGTTATAGACAAACGCTTGCAAATTGGACAGAATGTTGATTGCTGTGGCCGTTGTAGTAACAAGTATTAATATTACAAATTTTAAACTAAAGGGTGCGCCAACAGTTCATAAAATTTAATGTATATGGCCACACTTTTTAACAGTTGTAGACAGACGCTTGAAATTTACAACGAACCTGTATTGCTAAGTCCGCTATAACAACAAAAATATAAAATTTGGATTTGGAAACTAAAGGGTGTTCCAATAGGTAATGTAATTTTGTGTATGTGATTAAACTTTTGAACCGTTATAGACAGAACGCTGAAACTTAACTAGTTAAGCGTGGAATTTAGTTTTAAAAAACCTCCACCGTGTGTGGAATTAAAATCTTTTGGATCGAATACGTCGAACTATTTTTGTTGATACTGTTTCGTATTAGTCACTGCAAGCATATAATAATTAATAATAGTAACAATAATAATATAATAAAAATAATAATAATCAAATAATATTCTTATTGGATTTCATTAAAATTTAGAGATTTTATAGTCGATAATTTTTTTCTCACGACGTGTATACACGTCGAACGCACCGTAATAAAGATTTGGTTTGACGTGTATACACGTCAAACACACTTAAGAGGTTAAAAGTGACCTGTATTGCTAAATCCGCTATATCAACGAGTTTATAATTTGAATTTATAAATTAAAGGGTGTCCCATAATTGATGAAGATTTACTCATATGAGCCTATGTTTTGAACCGTTTTAGTCAAACGCTTGCAAATTGGAAAGAATTTCGATTGCTATGGCCGTTATAGTAACAAGTATTAATATTACAAATTATAAATTAAAGGGTGCGCCAATAGTTCATTAAATATGATGTATATGCCCATACTTTTGAACAGTTGTAGACAGACGCCTGAAATTTACAACGAACCTGCATTTTTAAGTCCGCTATAACAACAAGCATAAAATTTGGTTTTGGAAGTTAAAGGGTGTTTCAATAGTTAATGTAATTTTGTATATGTGACCAAACTTTTGAACCGTTATAGACAGAACGCTGAAACTTAAAAGGGACCTGTATTGCTCAATCCGCTATATCAACGAGTTTACAATTTGAATTTAGAAATTAAAGGGTGTCCCATAATTGATAAAGATTTACTTATATGAGCCTATCTTTTGAACCGTTTTAGAGAAACGCTTGCAAATTGGACAGAATGTCGATTGCTATGGCCGTTATATAAACAACTATTTATATTACAAATTATAAATTAAAGGGTGCGCTAATAGTTCATTAAATTTGATGAAATGGCGATACTTTTGAACAGTTGTAGACAAACGCTTGAAATTTACAACGAAGCTGTATTGCTAAAGGTACGGTCACATATGACAAACATTTGCCTAAAATTTGTTTGCTGTTGTTTGGCCTAAATTTTTTGAAAACAATACAAAATTTGTTTTGTGGTCACACTACGCTCATTTCTTTGCCTATTTTTATTTGTTGAAACAGCTATGAAGTAATGTCAAATAAAATACAGGCAAACATGTTTTATGTGCGGTCACATTTTAAATAATATTTGCCTTAAAAATATATTCGATCAAACCGAAAAAAAAACATAAATTTATTTGCTCACAAACTGCTGCGCATGGGATGTCTTCACTGCCATTCAATTTCTTCGGCATTATTTTAAAGTTATTGCAAAGAAAACGTGTAAAATATTATTAAATGCTAATTACAAATGAAGAAAAATAGTTGCTACTCTTAAATATTTATTTGCAGTACAATATACATAAGTTCAAAACAAACAAAAAATAACCATTTGTAGTCGGAACAAAAATGTACAACTGTAGAAAATTTTTTTCCATCTAAGCACTTTGGGCGCATCTTTTTAAAAGTCTCAAATGAAGTGTTTATTCTCTTCCTATAATATACTTTTCCTATACCTTGTACGAGAAATTAAATACCACATTTTTAAAATAAAAATAAAATATCCACCGCTGATAGCCATAAACTATAAAAGTTGGTCAAATAATGGTGGCTAATATTATATTTATGCACCCGCATGTATCATTTATAGAGATTCCATTAAAATAACTATTACACATAATGGCAATGTGAGAAGAAAGAATATAATGAATAACTCCCATGTATGAAAGTTCCAAATAAACAAAGCCAAGCAACAATATCAAATTTTTCATATTCTATGCTATAAACAAGCTCCAAAAGGTGTTTTAAAGAAGGAGCACAATAAGAGGATGAAGCTAAATAGGAATTAGATTCCACTTTTTAACAATAACTTATGATATTCATTCATTACATTTTTTTGATTAAAATTTCTAAAAACTTTTAATTTATTTAATATATTTTTCAAACTACAGCTGTTTATTTGTTTACTTGATATACACAAGTGTAGACAAATAATATGTGGAAATAAAACGTCGCTTAAATTAAACAGCCTATTTCACAAAGAATCAAACTACAAATATGCGAAATTTTTATTGGGATACAAAGTTCTAAAATTTTTAAGAAATTTTAATGTTTCAGATTTCGGGAAATAGAGGAAAAACTCTTGTACATATAGTTTTTAAAAATTGTTACATTATAACATACCGGCAAACGAATATATTTATATTAAAAAAAAAATCTGTTTACATTAATTGCAAAAATAATCTTTCAGCTTAGTACTTATAGAACATACATCTTTTGATTGCAAATCGAAACAGAACAGTTTGAGTGCTTAAAATGGATATTCACTAATGACTCTTAGCTCTAGTAGGGCGGAAGAATTATTTTGGTTTTGTTCTGCGCATAGTCGAATTTTTTCGTCACTTTAAGCAGTTAAATGCGTGGGCACTGTGTTTCTTGTTTAATATAATTTAACCGATATTGATTCTTAAAGTGAAAGCATGTTGCTTGTTGTCATATATAACTTCATTTATCTATAAGCATTTTAAAACAAAATGCATCTCAACCTTATCATAGGTTTATATGCAGATATATAACAGTATATAATTTACAACTTCAAACTTTAACTTAACATTAATTTAGCGGCAGCGCAAATTTTCAAGTTATGTAATTCCTTGCGACTGTACTTTCAACCAATACTTAATTAAAATTTATAGAAAAAGATTTAATAATCCCTTTTTTACATACAATTTTGAAACTTTGCACCATTCTGAGGCGAAAATGTCGAAATATACCAAATTATATATAAAATACTTTGATGATATATAACTGGAAAAATATGTGGCCCGACAACTTTTTTAATTTACTATTTCTTCCAAAAATTGCACTTTATTATTTTTTATCTATAATTTTATTATTAATTGCGTACAGTATTTTGTTTTTATTTAATACACATATAAGTTTAAAATAATCAGCGAGTTTTTCCGAAACTTAATAATTTAGTTTAAATACTGGGCAACATTGTTGATACAGCTGTTATTTGTCTCTGTTTGTTCTTACAAAAACTTTGTTGTTATTTGCCTAAAAATGAGTCAAATATTTGACGTAGAGTGGTCACACTATGTTCACATTAGAAGCATTTTTGTTTACTGGCAAATAATTTTATATGCCCAAAATCAGCTGTGATGTTATTTGCTTCTAATAAATATTTTGTGGTCAGACTACGGCAAATAAATATTTGCCGATTTCAGTCAAATGTTTGACTAATGTGACCGTACCTTAAGTCTGCTATAACAACAAGTATAAAAAATAGATTTGGAAGTTAAAGGGTGTTTCAATAGTTGATATAATTTCAAGTGTGTGGCTGTACTTTTAAGCCGTTATAGACAGAACGCTGAAACTTAAAAGGGACCTGTATTTCTAAGTCCGCTATATCAAAGAGTTTATAATTTGTATTTAGAAATTAAAGGGTGTCCCATAATTACTGTAGATGTACTTATATAAGCCTATCTTTTGAACCGTTATAGACAAACGGTTGTAAATTTGACGCAATGTCGATTGCTATGGCCGTTATAGTAACATCTGATAATATATAGAATTATAAATTAAAAGGTGCACCAATAGTTCATTTAATTTGGTATATGGCCATACTTTTAAACAGTTGTAGACAGACGATTGAAATTTACAAAGAACCTCTTTTACTAACTCGCCTATAACAACAAGTATAAAATTTTGATTTCGAAATAAACGTGTGTCCTAATAGTTGATATAATATGGTGTATGTCGCCGGACTTTTGAACCGTTATAGACAGACAGCTGAAATTTACAAGGGACATGTTTTGCTTAGTCCGCTATAACAAGAAGCTTATAATTTGAGTTTAGAAATTAAAGGGTGTTCCCCAAATTAATGCAATTTATTCTATATGGACGTATTTTATATGGGCAAACTGTTGAACCGTTACAGACAGACGATAAAAATTTGCACAGAACCTGATGGCTAAATCTACTACAACAGCAAGTATATAATTTCAATTTGGAAATTAAAGAGTGACCCTGCTGCAACTTGATATATATTGCTAAGCTATTGAACAGTTGAAAAAGTATAAAGTTTGGAGATATAAGTGTGTCCCAATAGTTAATTTAACCTAAGTTATGTTGCCATACACTTGAGCTGTTATAGGCAGACAGATGAAATCTGTTTTGAAGTCGGTTTTTTCGCAAGAATTGTTTCAACTGTTATTAATAAAAATTATACTTTAAGCAAAAAATTTTGTGTGGTAGCAATATGCCGATAATCTTAACTAACACTGAAAGATAATTTCATGAAATTTTCTGTTTAGGCCTGTGGTACCAACAAAATAATCCAAATTGTTGTTGCTCTGCTTATTATAGTAGGCTAAGAATATATTTAAGTAGCAAAGTGAGAAGAAAAGAGAATAAAATTGCAAAGGTTTTTATTGTAATACTTGGAAGAACTCAAATCGTTACGTACGCTACAGAAATAAATACGCTGTAATTTTTTGGTTTTCAATTGTAGAATTTTAATTTTTTTACTTAAAAGCTGGATATTAACTTAAAATACTACTCACAATATAAAATTACCTTATTTTCCGTTACGCACGCCCACAACGCATTTACCTGGCAATTTATAACAGATTTTAATGTTTCCAAAAAAGTAAACAACATTTTTTCACCACAATTAAGCAGAATTGAGTGAATAACCATATGGCTTTCGATTGGACCATCTATGTTAATACTAAAGCAATGATATCAACATGTAAACAATTTTACTTTTTTTATAAAATTAAAAAATCGGAGGTGGGGTAGGATTTTGAAATATTTTTTTTATTAATCATCATCGAAATATTTTTTTTTTTATAAATTTATAAAATTACATGTATACTCGTACCTATTCTAATATTGTTTCTGGGATATACCCAAATATAAATCCATTTTAATGAAGTAATTCCAATAAAAAAATATTAGGGTCACAGAGACTTATAAAATAAGAAAAACAAATTAAGTACTATATTCTACATCAAAATGTCATTGACTTTTAATGGGTGAATCAATTTTTTTTAAATTTAGTATTTCCTTAAATATCTCTTTAGAAGATTGTAAATGATATCCGTATTGATATCTTAACAAATATGGGCACAGGCGTGGTGTTTTGTGCACTGCCTCCAAGGACATGGACCGTTCTTGCTGATTTTCAATAGCAAATTTTTCTAAACTATGTCTGATCGAGAGCCGCATTTAAATTTTCTCTAGCTCAAATAGTGCCTTGGCAAAGTTGATTTCAATCCGAACCCGGACGGACAGGAACACAGTATATTAATATATATATATATATATATATATATACATATATATATATATATATATATATATATATATATATATATATATATATATATATTAACAAGTTGTTAAACTGAGTCTACTTGATATTTTAATATAAAAAAATTAAAAAGACGCGAATCTAAAAATTTTGAGGCATGTGGTTTTAATTTAAATTTTTTATATTCACCTGATGTTCTGTTGAATCGTCTTCCGGTGTTAAAGAAAGTGATGATTTTCTGTTACCTTGTCTTATCCCACCAGATGAACTTGTTCCGGAAGTGCCCATGCCTTAAATAAAATAAAATGATTATTCAAATTTTAATTATAAATTTTTATAGAAATTATATTTTTAATATTCTATCTAAATAAAATTTAATTTTTAAGAATTTCGCTAACAAACACAATTTTTTGCCAAGTAACAACCGCTTTTCAAAATTTCTGAGTTTAGAAGTGTTTCGCCTTCGGCCTGAACATTTTAAGTTAATGTGAATATACATTTAGACACTAATGCATGTGCAATTTATGAAATAAGTGGTAAATTTTTTAGTCAACTTTAAATTGTTGAACTCTACACTTACACTAAGTCTTGACGAGCCATTCAACCGTTGAACATTTTGAATTATAATGTGCATAAGGTATCTAAAGCTAATGTCAAAAACCTACGAAAAGCCTGTCAAATGCTTTTTATACTATTAAGGAATTTTAGATGACTGCAATGGACGTACAAGAACTACATTTAAAAATTAAATAAAAAATTCATGCATTTTTCTTTAATTTACAATCTATTTTACAATATTAAGCAAATTTAATAATTTAAAAATATATCACATGAGTTGTTAAACTACATTAATGTCTCGTTTTTGTAACTTATTTTCTAACGTATTGCACGCCCAGTGGCGAACGATTTAAAATTTTGGAATTGTACGCTTTTATTTTGAGTGTAAACAAAAAAGCTTTTAATTATTGAAAAAATTTTGGTTCGCATATACAACGAACGAAGCAAAATGTCAAAATAAAAAATCACAAAAAATTGATCGTATGTGTTCCGTTTGCAATAAATAAATAAAAATGGATTGTTTGACCAAAAAAATGTAAGTACTTTTAAATGAAATTAAACACCATATACTGATAATAATAATTATACTTTGCAGAATAAAAAAGACTAACCCTAACCAGTTTCGTGCTTTGGTAGACTCGATGGACGAGTTCCCAGAACTAGCCACTTTAAGTCCCAGTTTCGGTAAAACAAAGGCCGAAATTGAAGCCAAATGGGATATTGTAGCTGTCAGGCCTCCAATACGAAATGGGACAGAATGGAAAAAAGTATGTTCTATGTCATTTGATTTATTCCAATTTCCTATGATATTTAATTTTCAGATATGGGCAGACATCAAGTGTAGAACCAAGGGGAAAATAGCGGAGAACACCAAAAATATGAATGGTACAAGTGGCGGACCGTCTTGTGTAACTCTATTAACAGAAATAGAAAATGATATAGACTGGATATGCCACCTTTCCGCAGCTGCAGCTCCCACCGGAAATACATTTGGCGTAACTGTAAGGCCGAAAATGAATAAGCCAATTGCTTTGGAAGCAACGCCACCCAGACGCACAAATAATGTGGCAATTGTTTCTCTTACAACTTCGGGCACAAAGTCATACTCACCACCATACTATAATATCCCCAATACAGTCAACACCTACACCCAACACTCCAACAATAGATCTAGCAACACCAAAAACACCAATGTCACTCACTACCAACTACAGGAAATCCTTACCCACAAAAACAGCAACAAAACGAAAATGTACCGTCAGAAACATTCAAGAAGCAGAATAAATAAAACTTTTGAGATTACAGGTGGAACAAAACGCTACGTAAGTGGACGAGATGAAGGCTCAAACTAGAAATCTTAACTCCATGGCGGATTCCCTCCGAGGGATTGAAAATGTAATGAGAGAAATAGTTTCTTTCTTAAAAGATGAATAGGAATGAAAAAATGTCTGTAGGTATAAGATTTATATATTATTTACACAATATACAAATTCAAAGTATACAGAAATATCTAACTTTATTACATCCTACATTATAATCTACCCACAAATATTGAGTTGCAAACTCCGTAGCATACATATTTAACAACAGGATCGTCAAGAGCAATAATTATCCACAAGTGTAACTAACACCATATATAGAAAATTTATAGCGTAAAAAATTTATTTAAACCTATCTTTCTCATTCCATTACTCAAACATCAATGGAAACAAACCAACATCAAAACTGTATTGACGAAGAAACCAGGCACATAAAGAAAAAACTGTTTTTTTTTTGTTAACTCTACTTCTAACCATATTCATACTAACGCACACACACACACAACACACTTGATTATAAAAAAAAATATATGAATGTTTTTTTGACCTTTTTAGTTAATTTTTGTTTTCTAATTTTTTAAGCACTAGGTCAGTTTATAAATAATAACAAATGTTTATTTATATTTTCAATATTTCGCCACACCTTTGGGTGGCATCATCAGGAAACAAAAATTAAATTTTCTTTTTTTTAAAATAACAAATTTAAAATTAAATTATTTTTTCAAACAAATATATAATTATTTTCTATATTTAAAACAGTTTGAGTTATTTTACTTGAATGTTTTTTGAGTTTTAAATTTATAAGAATGTAAATTTTAAATATTTGAGTTTTTTGTCGTTTGGTTTTTGATTTTTCTGTATTTGTTTGAAAAAATAATTTCATTTTAAATTTGTTATTTTAAAAAAAAAGAAAATTTAATTTTTGTTTCCTGATGATGCCACCCAAAGGTGTGGCGAAATATTGAAAATATAAATAAACATTTGTTATTATTTATAAACTGACCTAGTGCTTAAAAAATTAGAAAACATAAAAAAAAAATATTGGTTTCCACTTTTGCAAATGAATAAAATATTAGATTTTGAAATTATTTGTTGTTTTATTTATTTATATTGTTAGGTTTCTAGAAATTTCGTCTCTTACTGTTAAAGCTGCCAACTGAATTCCTGATGATTTAGAAACATATTCATTATCATCGTTGTCGGTTCCAGTCTCATATGGAATCCAATTGTTTTTATAAAAAATACATACACATGCTATATATAAAGCACAACATGCATTTATAATTTTTGCTATATATAAAGCACAACATGCATTTATAATTTTTGTAGTTTTTTCAGGACTGTAATGCAATCCTTGTGATCCAATTATGCATCTAAATCGGTTCTTGAGCACACCAAAGCAGCGTTCTATAATGTTTCGTATCTTGCAATGCTTTTCATTGAACTTCTTGTGTCTGGCGTCTGTTGGATTTCGATAGGCTGAAGCTTGTGTCCAGAATCGCCTTTTTTAAATATGTTTTTGATGACTCTGTTAGTATATATTTTATAATAAAGAAATATAACTACATACCAAGAAGCCACGTATTCCTCTTTCCTTTTAAATAATTAATTTTAAAAAAACTATGCACTGAACTTTGGTCCCAAACAAAGGCATCGTGGTTGGCACCTGGGTGTCTGGCGTCGACATAATTTATAACCATATTTTGATCACATATCTGAAATGTGAAAAATAATTAAGTGTTACTGCTACATATATCTCACAATACTTACTGCCATTACATTTATACTATAGAAACCTTTTCGGTTATAACATAAATGATGTTGTTGTTGTCCCGGTGACTTCATGCGAACATGGGTTCCGGCTATGCAACCTACAACACCAGGTATGGCAGCCTTGTTGAAAAATTATTCCTTTGTTTTATTTTCTTCTTTTTCTAAAGTTATCCATTTAGGGCACAGTATTGTTCACATATGTCTAAGCATTCGCTTATCACTTCGGACACTTTCGATTTACAGATGTATGAAACACATTCATTTCCAATAGAAAATTGGTAGCCACCACTTGCCAGAAATTTTAAAAATGTTGACAATTTTATAATAGTGGGAATGCTGCTACCTTGCCTGCCTTGTTTCATTCTTGTTCCCAGTTCTCCTAATAGAATTGAAAATACTTCCTTGCTAACACGGAAAATTGCTATAAATCTACAAAAAATATCTTATTTTCATAAAATCAAATTATTTCATATACTTACTTGTTTTCTAGCAGTTCCAAAACATTGGTTGCATCACGTAAAATTCTACGGCTTAGGCGACTCTCTGTAGTGGCATTTTCCGGAGTATTTATAGAAAACCCGAAAGCAATGGACGAAATCATAGAGAGTTGCCCCCATTTACCAAACATCAGATATATTTGTAACGAAAAAGCTTTAAGAAATGTTAATAAAGCCATGTAGGCAGTATTGCTCTATGAAAGGAACACAACCAAGAAAAAGAGCTTTTATGCCCAAGCGAAAAGATACAATGAACACAATTAAAAACTTGATTGCTTGTATAGCAATTGCACGTCTGTTTTTTGAACACATTTACAAAAACAGGCTATAAGTTAAACAAACTACACTAGTCGGCATAATTATTTTGACATATGGCAATATCAGCTTTTTGCTTATTGTTTACATTCAATCTCCATATAACGGGACTATTATTGAGTTTTGCTTATTGTACTCATTCTAGGTAATATAGGTACAAACTTTTTTGCAAGTTTACTTACATACTTTTTATTTCTGTATCAGAATAACCAAGTAAACACAGCAATTTTAACGGCATAAGTATTTTGACATTTGCTGACTTCAATATTTTCTTTGTTTCTAGTCTAGTTTCTGTACGTTGTTTTTGATTTATTTATCATTCTTCATTAAAAATAACTTAAAAGTTTGTGTATTAATTCATTAACATGGTAAAAACACCTGAATTACATGAAACTGTTAGAACAGAAACCTTGACAAAATACAAAATGGGTATTTCTGTTATAAATATTGCAAAAGAATATAATTTGTCACGACAAACAATTTATTATCAAATAAATAAATATAAAAAACTGGACGAACAACTTATTTGCGCCGAAGTGGTAGAAAACGCAATACTACGATCTATGAGGACCGGCTGATTGTTCGGCAATTTAAAAACAACCCACTGCAAACACCCAAAAATGCCGCTATGGAATGGAATAAAACCGCAATTAATCACATAAGTGAAAGAACCGTTCGTCGGCGCTTAGCTAAAGCCAATATAAGGACATATATTGCAAAAACAATTCCTTTCATCAGTCCAAAAAATAAAATGAAGCGCTTAGAATTCGCCAAGAAATACATTAACAAGCCTCTGGCCTTCTGGCGTAATGTACTCTGGACTCACGAAAGTAGTTTCGAGTACCACTCATCACCCAAAAAAGTTTTTGTGAGATTAAATAAAAAAATACATAAAAAAGTGACACCTGTATGTCAGAAAGTAAACCATGGAGGTGGAAGCGTTATGTTCTGGGGTTCTATTTCATATAATGGAGTAGGGGACTTGGTTCCTGTTGACGGTTCCATGAACCAACATCAATATTTAAGAATAATAAATGAATATGCGTTTCCCTCTGGTGATAGATTAATCGGAGAATCATTTATTTTCCAGCAGGATAATGCCCCATGTCATAAAACAAAGATGATTACAAAATTTCTTACAGAGACTGGTGTTCAAACTCTGGATTGGCCCCCCCAAAGTCCAGATTTAAATGTAATAGAAAATGTCTGGTCATACATAAAGCGAAATAGATCAGCGGATTTGACAAGAACAAAAGATGAGACAATCATAAAGGTCACAAATACTTGGAAAGAGATTCCAGTGGATTTTCTCCAGTCCTTAGTGGATTCCATTCCGAACCACCTCCAAAAAGTTTTAAATGCGAAAGGAGGATACATTTTTTATTAATTTTAACGATTTTTCTTTAGATTGAAGTTCCCGATTTTTTAAATATGCTATGCAAAAATGTGTCAAAATAATTATGCCGCAAACTAAATTCTCATTTTTCTAGTTTTAATTTCAAAAAAATAAAAAAAAAACATTTGAAATGTGAAAAGTCTTTTGTTTTCTAATAAATTACACTTTCTTTTACAACTTTAAGTATTTTCAATTTATTACTTTTATTGCGTAGGACCAGAAATAAAAAAGAAGAAAAACAACTGGTATGTCAAAATAAATATGCCGACTAGTGTATATAAAAATACATATGAATGAATATACATACATACAGTAGTTAAAATTTTTGTTGTTGTTTTTTATATTTTATTTTCTATATTGGAGATCTAGAACATGAAACCTATTTAACCTTCTAATCTCATTTGTTTCATCTAGTAACGCAATTACCAATGTATTTTGATGGTTGCTTACTTAGCCTATTTATGTACCTAGAGCTAAACCTGTTTATTTCATTTTGAATAAATGGAACTTTCTCTATGTATTTGTATATTGGTCATAAACCAGGGTGCATTGCATATGTTCCTTAATGTTTTGGATTGATACCGCTGCAGTATCTCAATGTTTGAGTTACTGGTCGTTCCCCACAACTTAATACCATACGTCCATACTCGTTTTAAAATTACTTTGTACAATTTAATTTTGTTCTCTAGGCTTAGTTGGGACTTTTTCTCAATTAGCCAGTTCATTGTTTTGGTTTTTATTTTAAGATGATCTCTCTTTTTTTTAATATGGTCCTTCCATGTAAGGCGTTTATCTATATACATACCCAAATACTAACGCAGTTTGATTTTGGTAATTCTAAACCATTAATATATAATGGAGGGCACTCTTCTTTTCTTAAAGTAAATGTAATGTGACTACATTTCTCATGACGCTTCAATGTGGCATTCATTAGAAGATATTAAAGCGGTATCGTCCGCATAAGTCGCAACTAAAATATTATCGGATGTTGGCATATCTGAAGTGTATATTGTGTACAGTATAGGACCCAAAACACTGCCCTGCGGTACACCACTAAATGTCACCAACTTTGACATAAAAAGTCCGATTGTGTAGGTATGCTTTTATTACCGAAAAGAATGGAGCTGGTAAAATTTTTTTAAGTTTGAACAGCAGGCCTTCGTGCCATACTCTATCAAACGCCTGTTTAACGTCAAGAAATGCTTCCGAACAGTAAATTTTTCTGTCTAGCGAGTCCGCTATTACGCTTACAATTCTGTGACACTGTTCCGTGTTTTTTACGAAATCCATACTGGTGATCGGGTATAATGCATTGTTTTTCCAAAATCGGTAATAATCTTAATGCAAATAACCTTTCGAATATTTTTGAAAACGTGGTTAGTAGACTTATTGGCCTATATGATGAAATCTGGTTTTCTGTTTTTTTCGGTTTATGAATCATTACAATTTCCGCTCGTTTCCAAATGGATGGAAAATACAAAATTCTTAATATGGAATTGTATATAAGCGTTAAGTAAAAAATACCTTTCTTAGAAAGTGATTTTGTGACTATAGAGTCTACTTTGTCATGACCAGGAGATTTTTTGTTATTAAGTTTTGAAATAACATTTTTAACATCTTGTGGAGAAAACGATTTTACGGGAAAATCCATCTGGAATGGAGATTCTAAAAAATTTAATACATTATTTTCGTGTAAAGTGTTTGTTCTTTGCAGTGGCTTATATATTGTTTTTAAATATTCGCAAAATGCGTTAGCTTTACTCTTGCTATTCCTGCACCATGTACCATCCACATTGTACAGACTATAGTCTGTATCTTTAGAGGTGTTTAGATTTTGCAAAAACAATGTTACTTCATCGTTTCTAAGTTCAGCTATTCTCTTTTTGAGATAAAATGAAGCCCAATTGAAATTAGTTTTATCTATCGGATTTCTACTTCGCTGCCAGATTCGTCGAAGTCATCGTCGTTCTCGTATAAGTTTTCTTATTTCATAGGATATAAACACTTTTTGGCCCCTTTCAGTTTGTGTTGCAGGAGTGGAGAGTTGGACAGAAATATTTATAATATTACAGAAGTGCTCTACAGCTTTATCAATATCATCTTCAGTTTTGATAGTTATATTTAGGTCTTAAGTTTAGATCCATCCAGTTCTGAAACGCGGTAGTGTCGGTTTTATGTGAGATAATTCTGAAACTTTTTGGAATAGTTGCTGTAATAGTACTGTAGCTTGAAATAATGGGAGAGCGATCAGAGTTAAGATCTTCAGAATCAGTAATATCAAGATGATTATCTGGTATACCCCAGTATATAAAAAAATCTAGCAAATCTGGAATTTTATTTGGATCAGCCGGCCAATAAGTTGGACTTCCTGTCGACAATGTTTTGTACCCTAGTTTAGTGATGCACTTAGGAAGTTCTTTCCCTTTAGGATTAGAAAGCCTGGAGCCCCACCATGGATCTTTAGCGTTACAATCTCCTCCGATAAAAAAATTTGCTACCGAGAGTCTTGAAAAATGCTTCGTAGTTTTGAACGCTTAAACTTTGCCGAGGTGGGCAATATATGGCATATATTGAAACTTCATAAGAAATGCACTAGATTTTTATACCACTGCTTTGAAACGATGGTTTTGTTACGGGGCCACTTAACCCCGTATTTTCAGATTTGACTTAATTAAAACAGCTGGCCCAGCGTGGGCTTTACCATCAGGATAATTGGCCTGAAGGAGATCGTAACCCTTTATATTAGAATATGTTTTTGAAGTGAAATTCGTTTCAGATATTAGCAGAATATCTATTTGATTGGTAATCAGAAAAATTTCTATCTCTCTTAGTTGATTGGATGCTCCATTAGCATTCCATGTTGCAATACGTAGATTTATTTGCATAGTTTTTCCATAATTTTTGACATCATGTCAAACATTTTATCCATCATGCGTTCCAGCCTTTCTAAAAACCTCATTTCCGGGCTAACTGTATTACCTGCAACTACTTGGCATATGTGACTCCTTCATTAGGACTTTGGTTGGTTTGATTAATTGGCGAAAAAATTGAAGGGGGGAATCGGTTATTATGAATTAATTATCTTGGCCTATTGTTGCTATTACGTTTTTGTTGTATTTTTTGATAAAAGGGACAGCCTTTATAATTTGCGGTGTGATTCTGAAGGCAATTTACACATTTTGGTGGCGTTTCAGACTACTTTGAACATTCTGTAGTGGAATGGTCTAAGCCACATTTTACGCATTTAAATGGTCGTTTACAGTAGGATTTGGTGTGCCCGAACTGTTGGCAGCGATGACATTGGATTAAATCATTTGTTTTTCTTAGCGCTTCAGCTGTAACAATTGCGTTATTTATGTTTTTAATTTTAAAGATGTCTTTATTATTTGGACTTGGGTCAAGATCCGCAAAAAACATTGGCAGTGGCAACTTTGTTACTCTACTCCTAGCATTAACTACATTTCTAACCATTTGACCTAGTTCTAAGAGTTCTGCTTTAATATCAGCAACTGGGGTAGAATAGTGAATTCCCTTGATTACTACTCTGTACGCTCTTTCCTCTTTAAGTTAAAAGGTGTGATAATTTATATTTTTTGCCTCAAATAATTTGACTATCTTTCTATATGAATCAATACTTTTTATCATCAATCTGATTTCATTGTCTCTTAAACACTTATAATTAAAGTCTTTTATTTCACTGATAATTGCCTTTATCATTATAGTAACATTTGTTACAGCAGGAATATACATTGGTGGCGGTTTTGGTATTTTATTAACTTCCTCATTTCCTTGTTGATCTTCAACTTCCTTGTTTTTTTCATCAATAAACTGGAATTGATTTATTCTTGACTCTTCGTTAGAAGTAAATTTCTTATGTTGATGTCATAGCGACAAATTGTTAATGCTATTTTCTTGTTTTAAGTATTTATTTTTTATTCTTTTTGTTTGTTTTTTTTTTTTTTTGTAACGTCTGTGTTACAATTTTAACATTGAAATTGTTTTTGGGGATTAGAATTCAAATTTTTTTTCACTAATCCCTTTGTTTTGTAAATGTTTTGATGTTCAAATAATGCAAAAGGTTTTTAACACGTCTTTTCACTATGAAAGTCAACGAAATACTGATAAATAGAATTTAAAATCAAAAAGTGAATTAAAAGAAGAAATTGTATATTATTGGATTTTAAGATAGAAATAATTTGAAAATTATTGTAACTGTCAAAAAATCCAACGTTACTTTACATGTTGTTTCAGAGTTCAAGTAGATTGAAAGTTATGAACAGCAAAGCAACACTGTTTAAACTAAGGGCCAGTTGTTGACTTCGTATTTAAATGTCATTTATATTTAAGTTCTATTCAAGTACAAAATTCAGTTTTTTAATACACACCTAAATTAAACTTAAATGACCAATCTTGCGCTTTAAAATCCATATGGTTATGACATTTTTTGTTATTGTTTCGCAAAACTAAACGAAAGTAAACAAAAATTTTGCACACATTTCTTAATGAAAATACTGATTAAAAAGTTAAATTAATAAATAAAATAAGTTTAGGTGGTGAATACATGAGTATCGCTGACATTTTTTAATATATTTAAAAAAAATTTACAAAATTTGCAATTCATTGTGTTTGCTGCCATATTTTAATCATAGTTAAATAAGAACGATCATAAATGACTGAAAAACTGAAACTGTATTTAAATACTGTTTAAATTTAAATGCAAATTAACTAAATGCGTATTTAAATATGAGGTCAAAAACTGGCCATATATATCAAAGTGTTAGGAAAATTTCTAAAAATGAATTTTTTTGCTTTTTTGTGTTATAGCCAAAAATACAAAAACAGGAAATGTAGTGTATTTGTATACCCTTCACCACAAAAAGAGGAAAAAGGGTATACAGTGAAAACTCTACTTGCGGACACCCCTACTGAGCGGACAATTTCTTCAGTCCCTTCGATTTCCGAGTATTTTAGAACAAATTACACTCTGCTAGACGGACACTCCCATGGCCGGATGCGGACTCTTTTTATGTAAAACACCTCACGCAGACGGACAAATATTTCAACAAAGCATAAAAAAATGCTTGAGAAAAGTACAAGAAACAAATTAATGTTTACAAAAATACACAGCAACACTTAAGCACGTATGACACTTATTTTTTCATTTTTTGAAACAAGGCAATTAATTGTAAAAGAAAATTTCACCAAGAGTAAAGAGTTGAGCTATACTAACAATAATCGAGCTTAAAGTAAAACAATGATGTCAAATTTTTAGTTTTTTACTCAAATTAAGCAATTTAACGATATTATTGTTTTAAAAGTAGAGTTTTTTAAAACGAAAAACAAAACACATTAATGCTTTTACTCTTTCTAACATTTGTTCTTTCGTTCTATCGAGTTCAAATTAATAAATGCAAAAAAGTAAGTATCATATGGGCTTGAATATATTAAATTGTGTGATTACCCTTTTTTAAACTATTGATAGTTCGTTACATAATAGTCCTTAAACATTTTTTAACGTGTTCGTTTAAGAAAAAGTGTTGATTGAGTAAGGTGTTTTAAGAATTTATCTACAATTTTATATTCTAATAATGGCTAGGAGAAATTCTCTTTCTGTTAAAGAAAAAAAAAATTTTAATTATAAACGCTCAAGAACAAGAAAAACTTTCATTGCGTGAAATTGCAAAAATGTAACGAAATAAAACATTTTGAAAAAAGTTTCTTAATAGTGAAAGTTTTTAGATTTAATATTGGAAAACGTAGTCTGCAAGCATACGAGTATTAAAAAACAAAGATCTGAAAGCCAGTTGGCAGTGTGGAATTAATATCAATTTTTAAAAGAATTGCCTATCTACAAAAGGTGCAGAGCTTCATAAGATTTGTTTTGATTGCTTTGTTATAGCCAGAAGTAAGAATTTACCTACCTCCGTACCAATTGTAATGGCAAAGGCAAAAGAAATAGTTCAGAAAGTAGGTGATCATGGGTTTCTGCATCAAATGGGTGGCTACAGAAATGGCCCAAGCGACAGAACGTAGCTTTTAAGAGCATATCAGGGAGGCGGCGCACGTTTTCTCTGAAGACGTTACTCAATTTAGGACAACACTTTCTTCAATAATTACTCAGCACAAGCCAGAAGAGATCTACAATGCAGACGAGAGTGTCTTTTTTCGAGTATTTCCTACAAAAACATTGGCCTTAAAATCAGAAACTGCACCGGAGGTAAATTGTCGAAAGAAAGACTTACAATTTTGTTTTGTGTTAACATGGTTGGGGAGAAGCAAACGTTATTGATAAAGTTGCTCGTCCACGCGCATTTAAAAATATATCTATTGGGCAATTACCAGTGGATTGGAAATCCAATAAAAAGGCATGGATGACTAGAGATATTATGAGCGAGTGGTTGCGTCAGATGGATAATAAAATGCGGTCTTTCAACAGAAAAAATATTTTATTTTTAGCAACGCCGCATCTCATTCTAGAGACTTGTCCCTTTCTAATATTAATGTAATATTTTCGCCAGCAAATACAACTTCGGTTTGTCAACCCCTAAGGAATAATTAAAAATTTTTAAGTAAACTACTGAAGCTTGATTTTGAGTTACGTAGTATCAAAAATTAGTTCGGCCAATTCAGTATCAGAGCTTTCAAAGAATATTAACGTGTTGGATGCAATATGTTTTGTGACGGTGGAAGTCACGAAGCTCGTTTCCACGTACACATTTCCGTGGAAGCATATTATACCCTATTATACGTATTATCTCTAGTATATCAGAACCTAAATTCTTTATTATTTTATTTTTAGCATTGAAATGTTTTATTTTTATCATCGAATTGTGTATTCCTTTATTGTTATAAGTTTTTTTATATATATTCAAAATGCGTTTGTTTTCCTTTGTTAAACAAACGGTGTACCTATGCTGTGTTGTTGTCGTGACGATCAAAAACAAGTATTTCTGTTTTATTGCTTTTATAACACAAACAGGCGTTCTGTTCCTTTTTTTTTTTTTTGTATTTACAACAGCCGCGACAACAACCAAGTAAGCGTTGGTTGATGGCCAACCATTTTGCCTACGTAGTATAATCAAATGTATTTTTAGAATTAAAAGCAAACACTACCACAATCACAGCCTGCCTGTATGTGTGGCCAGCCGACGGGTATAAAAGGCGAGCAGTCTGCCTGTATCGGGACAGTTGATTGCCAGCTGGCCTTTGGTTAAGACCGGTAGTTTAGTAGTGATATACACGCTAGACTGTTGCACATACTCAGGCAGTAGAAAAAAGTGGTAGCGATTGCTTGCCTTCATTACCAACTCCTCCGAGAGTGGTCATTTGTCTGTTGTTAGTCGACTATCATATTGGGGCTTACATCGGTTGCGACGTACGCGCCTGTGTATTTCCCAAGATGTGCGAGTAGTGATATATACGCTCATACCAGCTAACCGACAACGACTACCGACGGTAGTGGTACTCACACGCTTGAGCCTTGGTCAGTAGCAATTTATTAAGTAGTTTTTGTTAAAACGTGTAGCAGAATAAAACTCGCAACGACGACGACCGTGGACGCCGCTGAGTTCTGCCGCAGCAACCAGCGGAAACGTGTCGTGACATTGGCGCCCGAGCAGGGACAAATCTAGTTTGTCCACCTACGAACTACAGCAGTAACACCCGTAACTGCGACGAAGCAAGCAGCATCAAGCCTGCGCACCAGCAACCATACCCGCAGCGGCAAACCGGACTGCACGATAGTCAGCTGCCGCACCGAAGAGAGCACGCTACCGGCCGACAGCAACAGAGGGCCGCCAAGATGCTAGGAACCACCTGGGTATATTCATTGAAGAAGGAAGAGCTCGTTACCTACCTTGCTGCTTTCATCACGGCAGATCATCCCGAGGCACAACAGTAGCGACTTTTAGAACTGCAAACCGACCATGAGAAGCTGTTCACCACCAGCGCAGCCTATGATCTCCTACAGCTGCCGCCACCAACCATGACGGGCGATGCAGCCTCACCAACAAAAATTGAAGGTCCGCTGCCACACAAAACTGGCGCCGGCTCCGAGCGTCCGTTGAACGACTCCCGTATGCACCACCTGGATACCATCCGGGAATGGGGCCTTAAATACGACGGCGGCAAGGATCCCCTTGATTTCCTCGAGAGAATAGAGGAACTGGTTGTACTGTACGACGTAGACTTGAGGGAAGTGCTACGCGGCATGCCGGAGTTATTGCGCGACAAGACTCTGTGTTGGTACCGCAATAACACGCGATCATGGGGCCAGTAGTCAGAGTTAAAAAAAGAAACATGGCTACGTTTTTCCTCAGCGGTACTTCGAAGAGTTGGACAACGACGTCCGCAAACGAGTGCAGCGACTGCGAGAATCTTTCCGGGATTACGTGTTGGCACTCCAAGGCTTAATGAGATACGCCGATATGAGCCCCGCACAAAAATTAGAGCGGATTTTTCGAAATGCCCATCCAGACTATCAATGGTATATTCGGCGACGAGATTTTTTAACCCTCGACGACCTCGTGAAGTTTTTTTATTTTTTTTATTTATTTATTTTATTTCAAGTCTATGGAACATTCATTTCCTTACAGACGATGCTTAAATTAAATAGATAACAAACTTTAATGTAAAGTATTTTATACTAAAGTTATAATTATATAAAAAGTACTAAAATAAACTTAGGTTAAAATTCTAAAAAGTTGCATTTTAAATTCAGTTTTTGTTGTGCAAAACTCTAAACCTTGAGTAGGAAAAGTGCCATTAATTAAGTTTAAATAATTAAAAGCACGAGTGAGTGTGCTATTTAAAGCATAATTTCTATTATGGAATTGAACGTTAAAAATGTGCTGATGACGCAGAATTCTAGGTGGAACATTAAAGCGAATCCGTGAAAGTAAGTCTGGGCAGTTAATATTACTATTTATTATATCGTAAACAAATAAAGCTAATTGAAATCCACGCCTATATTCTAACGTTTGCAGGCCTAGCATTAAACATCTAGATTTATATGATGGCATGGGCTCTTCAAACCGCATTGACGATAGAGCAAACTTTAAAAATATTCGCTGTACTCTTTCAATGCGAGATGATTGACGTGCACAATATGGATTCCAAATAACTGCGGCATACTCTAACTTGGACCTAACGTAAGACATATATAACAACTTTATCGTATAAGGATCAATAAAATTATAGCAATTTCTTCTTATAAATGCTAGTGCAGCATAAGCTTTAGGAACAAGTTAGGAATGGAGCTCGAATGCATCCCCCACATCAGCCGTCCCATGCACATAACGCGTGGCGAACATCACCGGAGCACGCCAGTTAAGCTCGAAAGACAGAGCAGGGGAATTGTTGGAGATCTTCAAGTTCGTAAGGCGAAATCTGGAGAAGGCATCCAAGAAGCAACAACAACACTATAACTTGCGACGCCGTCCGTGGCGGCCCAACATAGGTGACCAAGTTCTGCTCCGCGCACATCCACTATCGCGGGCCATCAACAGTTTTGCGGCCAAGCTAGCGCCAAAATACCTAGGCCCCTATATTGTAAAGAATTTTATATCCCCCGTTATTGTGGAAATTAGTAGTTGTAGTTGTAGCGACGAGCGCACCTTAGCGAATTGAACCCTTTTCCTTCACCGACCACTAATCCTTCTTCTTTTTCTCTCTATAGATAAACGCAGAGAAGAAACAAAAGAAAAACTAAGAATAAAATGCAGCGGCTTCAAAGAAAGCGACCCTCTCCACTTACCAACTCGACCGAAGAAAACAGGTTTCAAGAAACCAGCCAGAGGTTCCGACATAAGTTGAAGGCGGAACCAGCAAAGGGTCGCCGAATTATATTTCTAAATTAAGACAAAGTACCTAGTCGAAGCCAACAACATACCAAAACAACCCGGCTCGCGGAAGACATCGTTTCCGTCATCTTCATCATCTCGGTCGTCATCATCAGCCCCTACAGCTGTCTCATGGCAAATACCAACAGCAGCCGCGACGACAACGACAGCATCACGCACCACCACAAGCCCGGCCATTCTAACACCCGCCACAGCCCCCCCGACCAACGTTCTCCTGCTACAAACTGCCGTGAATAGGACAACTTCCCCACGCGGCAGTTTCCACATCATCCCCGAACACCAAGCCCTACAGATAGTACGAGAAGCAATAGCCGCCGGAAAAACAAAGGGCATCTACCGGACACGTTTCCGCGTCCAGGCGTTACCTGGTCACCTGGTCAAAAACCACGCCAACGGTGTTCCGCTTGCTGCCGCCTACCACAGAACCCGGGGAGAGGGAAGGCTAGTGTGACGGTTGAAGTCACGAAGCTCGTTTCCACGTACACAATTCCTTGGAAGAATATTATACCCTTTTATACGTATTATCTCTAGTATATTAGAACCTAAAATCTTTATTATTTTATTTTTAGCATTGAATTGTTTTATTTTTATCATCGAATTGTGTATTCCTTTATTGTTATAAGTTTTTTTATATATATTCAAAATGCGTTTGTTTTCCTTTGTTAAACAAACGGTGTACCTATGCTGTGTTGTTGTCGTGACGATCAAAAACAAGTATTTCTGTTTTATTGCTTTTATAACACAAACAGGCGTTCTGTTTCTTTTTTTTTTTGTATTTACAACAGCCGCGACAACAACCAAGTAAGCGTTGGTTGATGGCCAACCATTTTGCCTACGTAGTATAATCAAATGTATTTTTAGAATTAAAAGCAAACACTACCACAATCACAGCCTGCCTGTATGTGTGGCCAGCCGACGGGTATAAAAGGCGAGCAGTCTGCCTGTATCGGGACAGTTGATTGCCAGCTGGCCTTTGGTTAAGACCGGTAGTTTAGTAGTGATATACACGCTAGACTGTTGCACATACTCAGGCAGTAGAAAAAAGTGGTAGTGATTGCTTGCCTTCATTACCAACTCCTCCGAGAGTGGTCATTTGTCTGTTGTTAGTCGACTATCATATTGGGGCTTACATCGGTTGCGACGTACGCGCCTGTGTATTTCCCAAGATGTGCGAGTAGTGATATATACGCTCATACCAGCTAACCGACAACGACTACCGACGGTAGTGGTACTCACACGCTTGAGCCTTGGTCAGTAGCAATTTATTAAGTAGTTTTTGTTAAAACGTGTAGCAGAATAAAACTCGCAACGACGACGACCGTGGACGCCGCTGAGTTCTGCCGCAGCAACCAGCGAAACGTGTCGTGACATTGGCGCCCGAGCAGGGACAAATCTAGTTTGTCCACCTACGAACTACAGCAGTAACACCCGTAACTGCGACGAAGCAAGCAGCATCAAGCCTGCGCACCAGCAACCATACCCGCAGCGGCAAACCGGACTGCACGATAGTCAGCTGCCGCACCGAAGAGAGCACGCTACCGGCCGACAGCAACAGAGGGCCGCCAAGATGCTAGGAACCACCTAGGTATATTCATTGAAGAAGGAAGAGCTCGTTACCTACCTTGCTGCTTTCATCACGGCAGATCATCCCGAGGCACAACAGTAGCGACTTTTAGAACTGCAAACCGACCATGAGAAGCTGTTCACCACCAGCGCAGCCTATGATCACCTACAGCTGCCGCCACCAACCATGACGGGCGATGCAGCCTCACCAACAAAAATTGAAGGTCCGCTGCCACAAAAAACTGGCGCCGGCTCCGAGCGTCCGTTGAACGACTCCCGTATGCACCACCTGGATACCATCCGGGAATGGGGCCTTAAATACGACGGCGGCAAGGACCCCCTTGATTTCCTCAAGAGAATAGAGGAACTGGTTGTACTGTACGACGTAGACTTGAGGGAAGTGCTACGCGGCATGCCGGAGCTATTGCGCGACAAGACTCTGTGTTGGTACCGCAATAACACTCGATCATGGGGCCAGTAGTCAGAGTTAAAAAAAGAAACATGGCTACGTTTTTCCTCAGCGGTACTTCGAAGAGTTGGACAACGACGTCCGCAAACGAGTGCAGCGACTGCGAGAATCTTTCCGGGATTACGTGTTGGCACTCCAAGGCTTAATGAGATACGCCGATATGAGCCCCGCACAAAAATTAGAGCGGATTTTTCGAAATGCCCATCCAGACTATCAATGGTATATTCGGCGACGAGATTTTTTAACCCTCGACGACCTCGTGAAGTTAGGAATGGAGCTCGAATGCATCCCCCACATCAGCCGTCCCATGCACATAACGCGTGGCGAACATCACCGGAGCACGCCAGTTAAGCTCGAAAGACAGAGCAGGGGAATTGTTGGAGATCTTCAAGTTCGTAAGGCGAAATCTGGAGAAGGCATCCAAGAAGCAACAACAACACTATAACTTGCGACGCCGTCCGTGGCGGCCCAACATAGGTGACCAAGTTCTGCTCCGCGCACATCCACTATCGCGGGCCATCAACAGTTTTGCGGCCAAGCTAGCGCCAAAATACCTAGGCCCCTATATTGTGAAGAATTTTATATCCCCCGTTATTGTGGAAATTAGTAGTTGTAGTTGTAGCGACGAGCGCACCTTAGCGAATTGAACCCTTTTCCTTCACCGACCACTAATCCTTCTTCTTTTTCTCTCTATAGATAAACGCAGAGAAGAAACAAAAGAAAAACTAAGAATAAAATGCAGCGGCTTCAAAGAAAGCGACCCTCTCCACTTACCAACTCGACCGAAGAAAACAGGTTTCAAGAAACCAGCCAGAGGTTCCGACACAAGTTGAAGGCGGAACCAGCAAAGGGTCGCCGAATCATATTTCTAAATTAAGACAAAGTACCTAGTCGAAGCCAACAACGAACCAAAACAACCCGGCTCAGATACCAACCCCGCCCGCGGAAGACATCGTTTCCGTCATCTTCATCATCTCGGTCGTCATCATCAGCCCCTACAGCTGTCTCATGGCAAATACCAACAGCAGCCGCGACGACAACGACAGCATCACGCACCACCACAAGCCCGGCCATTCTAACACCCGCCACAGCACCCCCGACCAACGTTCTCCTGCTACAAACTGCCGTGAATAGGACAACTTCCCCACGCGGCAGTTTCCACATCATCCCCGAACACCAAGCCCTTCAGATAGTACGAGAAGCAACAGCCGCCGGAAAAACAAAGGGCATCTACCGGACACGTTTCCGCGTCCAGGCGTTACCTGGTCACCTGGTCAAAAACCACGCCAACGGTGTTCCGCTTGCTGCCGCCTACCACAGAACCCGGGGAGAGGGAAGGCTAGTGTGACGGTTGAAGTCACGAAGCTCGTTTCCACGTACACAATTCCTTGGAAGAATATTATACCCTTTTATACGTATTATCTCTAGTATATTAGAACCTAAAATCTTTATTATTTTATTTTTAGCATTGAATTGTTTTATTTTTATCATCGAATTGTGTATTCCTTTATTGTTATAAGTTTTTTTATATATATTCAAAATGCGTTTGTTTTCCTTTGTTAAACAAACGGTGTACCTATGCTGTGTTGTTGTCGTGACGATCAAAAACAAGTATTTCTGTTTTATTGCTTTTATAACACAAACAGGCGTTCTGTTTCTTTTTTTTTTTGTATTTACAACAGCCGCGACAACAACCAAGTAAGCGTTGGTTGATGGCCAACCATTTTGCCTACGTAGTATAATCAAATGTATTTTTAGAATTAAAAGCAAACACTACCACAATCACAGCCTGCCTGTATGTGTGGCCAGCCGACGGGTATAAAAGGCGAGCAGTCTGCCTGTATCGGGACAGTTGATTGCCAGCTGGCCTTTGGTTAAGACCGGTAGTTTAGTAGTGATATACACGCTAGACTGTTGCACATACTCAGGCAGTAGAAAACAGTGGTAGTGATTGCTTGCCTTCATTACCAACTCCTCCGAGAGTGGTCATTTGTCTGTTGTTAGTCGACTATCATATTGGGGCTTACATCGGTTGCGACGTACGCGCCTGTGTATTTCCCAAGATGTGCGAGTAGTGATATATACGCTCATACCAGCTAACCGACAACGACTACCGACGGTAGTGGTACTCACACGCTTGAGCCTTGGTCAGTAGCAATTTATTAAGTAGTTTTTGTTAAAACGTGTAGCAGAATAAAACTCGCAACGACGACGACCGTGGACGCCGCTGAGTTCTGCCGCAGCAACCAGCGGAAACATGTCGTGACATTGGCGCCCGAGCAGGGACAAATCTAGTTTGTCCACCTACGAACTACAGCAGTAACACCCGTAACTGCGACGAAGCAAGCAGCATCAAGCCTGCGCACCAGCAACCATACCCGCAGCGGCAAACCGGACTGCACGATAGTCAGCTGCCGCACCGAAGAGAGCACGCTACCGGCCGACAGCAACAGAGGGCCGCCAAGATGCTAGGAACCACCTGGGTATATTCATTGAAGAAGGAAGAGCTCGTTACCTACCTTGCTGCTTTCATCACGGCAGATCATCCCGAGGCACAACAGTAGCGACTTTTAAAACTGCAAACCGACCATGAGAAGCTGTTCACCACCAGCGCAGCCTATGATCACCTACAGCTGCCGCCACCAACCATGACGGGCGATGCAGCCTCACCAACAAAAATTGAAGGTCCGCTGCCACACAAAACTGGCGCCGGCTCCGAGCGTCCGTTGAACGACTCCCGTATGCACCACCTGGATACCATCCGGGAATGGGGCCTTAAATAAGACGGCGGCAAGGACCCCCTTGATTTCCTCGAGAGAATAGAGGAACTGGTTGTACTGTACGACGTAGACTTGAGGGAAGTGCTACGCGGCATGCCGGAGTTATTGCGCGACAAGACTCTGTGTTGGTACCGCAATAACACGCGATCATGGGGCCAGTAGTCAGAGTTAAAAAAAGAAACATGGCTACGTTTTTCCTCAGCGGTACTTCGAAGAGTTGGACAACGGCGTCCGCAAACGAGTGCAGCGACTGCGAGAATCTTTCCGGGATTACGTGTTGGCACTCCAAGGCTTAATGAGATACGCCGATATGAGCCCCGCACAAAAATTAGAGCGGATTTTTCGAAATGCCCATCCAGACTATCAATGGTATATTCGGCGACGAGATTTTTTAACCCTCGACGACCTCGTGAAGTTAGGAATGGAGCTCGAATGCATCCCCCACATCAGCCGTCCCATGCACATAACGCGTGGCGAACATCACCGGAGCACGCCAGTTAAGCTCGAAAGACAGAGCAGGGGAATTGTTGGAGATCTTCAAGTTCGTAAGGCGAAATCTGGAGAAGGCATCCAAGAAGCAACAACAACACTATAACTTGCGACGCCGTCCGTGGCGGCCCAACATAGGTGACCAAGTTCTGCTCCGCGCACATCCACTATCGCGGGCCATCAACAGTTTTGCGGCCAAGCTAGCGCCAAAATACCTAGGCCCCTATATTGTGAAGAATTTTATATCCCCCGTTATTGTGGAAATTAGTAGTTGTAGTTGTAGCGACGAGCGCACCTTAGCGAATTGAACCCTTTTCCTTCACCGACCACTAATCCTTCTTCTTTTTCTCTCTATAGATAAACGCAGAGAAGAAACAAAAGAAAAACTAAGAATAAAATGCAGCGGCTTCAAAGAAAGCGACCCTCTCCACTTACCAACTCGACCGAAGAAAACAGGTTTCAAGAAACCAGCCAGAGGTTCCGACACAAGTTGAAGGCGGAACCAGCAAAGGGTCGCCGAATCATATTTCTAAATTAAGACAAAGTACCTAGTCGAAGCCAACAACGAACCAAAACAACCCGGCTCAGATACCAACCCCGCCCGCGGAAGACATCGTTTCCGTCATCTTCATCATCTCGGTCGTCATCATCAGCCCCTACAGCTGTCTGGCAAATACCAACAGCAGCCGCGACGACAACGACAGCATCACGCACCACCACAAGCCCGGCCATTCTAACACCCGCCACAGCAACCCCGACCAACGTTCTCCTGCTACAAACTGCCGTGAATAGGACAACTTCCCCACGCGGCAGTTTCCACATCATCCCCGAACACCAAGCCCTACAGATAGTACGAGAAGCAACAGCCGCCGGAAAAACAAAGGGCATCTACCGGACACGTTTCCGCGTCCAGGCGTTACCTGGTCACCTGGTCAAAAACCACGCCAACGGTGTTCCGCTTGCTGCCGCCTACCACAGAACCCGGGGAGAGGGAAGGCTAGTGTGACGGTTGAAGTCACGAAGCTCGTTTCCACGTACACAATTCCTTGGAAGAATATTATACCCTTTTATACGTATTATCTCTAGTATATTAGAACCTAAAATCTTTATTATTTTATTTTTAGCATTGAATTGTTTTATTTTTATCATCGAATT
This sequence comes from Gymnosoma rotundatum, assembly GCA_916610165.2. Taxonomy (NCBI): domain Eukaryota; kingdom Metazoa; phylum Arthropoda; class Insecta; order Diptera; family Tachinidae; genus Gymnosoma; species Gymnosoma rotundatum. The sequence goes on from OU744339.1 coordinate 62,968,836, forward strand.
GTGTATTCCTTTATTGTTATAAGTTTTTTTATATATATTCAAAATGCGTTTGTTTTCCTTTGTTAAACAAACGGTGTACCTATGCTGTGTTGTTGTCGTGACGATCAAAAACAAGTATTTCTGTTTTATTGCTTTTATAACACAAACAGGCGTTCTGTTTCTTTTTTTTTGTATTTACAACAGCCGCGACAACAACCAAGTAAGCGTTGGTTGATGGCCAACCATTTTGCCTACGTAGTATAATCAAATGTATTTTTAGAATTAAAAGCAAACACTACCACAATCACAGCCTGCCTGTATGTGTGGCCAGCCGACGGGTATAAAAGGCGAGCAGTCTGCCTGTATCGGGACAGTTGATTGCCAGCTGGCCTTTGGTTAAGACCGGTAGTTTAGTAGTGATATACACGCTAGACTGTTGCACATACTCAGGCAGTAGAAAACAGTGGTAGTGATTGCTTGCCTTCATTACCAACTCCTCCGAGAGTGGTCATTTGTCTGTTGTTAGTCGACTATCATATTGGGGCTTACATCGGTTGCGACGTACGCGCCTGTGTATTTCCCAAGATGTGCGAGTAGTGATATATACGCTCATACCAGCTAACCGACAACGACTACCGACGGTAGTGGTACTCACACGCTTGAGCCTTGGTCAGTAGCAATTTATTAAGTAGTTTTTGTTAAAACGTGTAGCAGAATAAAACTCGCAACGACGACGACCGTGGACGCCGCTGAGTTCTGCCGCAGCAACCAGCGGAAACGTGTCGTGACATTGGCGCCCGAGCAGGGACAAATCTAGTTTGTCCACCTACGAACTACAGCAGTAACACCCGTAACTGCGACGAAGCAAGCAGCATCAGCCTGCGCACCAGCAACCATACCCGCAGCGGCAAACCGGACTGCACGATAGTCAGCTGCCGCACCGAAGAGAGCACGCTACCGGCCGACAGCAACAGAGGGCCGCCAAGATGCTAGGAACCACCTGGGTATATTCATTGAAGAAGGAAGAGCTCGTTACCTACCTTGCTGCTTTCATCACGGCAGATCATCCCGAGGCACAACAGTAGCGACTTTTAAAACTGCAAACCGACCATGAGAAGCTGTTTACCACCAGCGCAGCCTATGATCACCTACAGCTGCCGCCACCAACCATGACGGGCGATGCAGCCTCACCAACAAAAATTGAAGGTCCGCTGCCACACAAAACTGGCGCCGGCTCCGAGCGTCCGTTGAACGACTCCCGTATGCACCACCTGGATACCATCCGGGAATGGGGCCTTAAATACGACGGCGGCAAGGACCCCCTTGATTTCCTCGAGAGAATAGAGGAACTGGTTGTACTGTACGACGTAGACTTGAGGGAAGTGCTACGCGGCATGCCGGAGTTATTGCGCGACAAGACTCTGTGTTGGTACCGCAATAACACGCGATCATGGGGCCAGTAGTCAGAGTTAAAAAAAGAAACATGGCTACGTTTTTCCTCAGCGGTACTTCGAAGAGTTGGACAACGGCGTCCGCAAACGAGTGCAGCGACTGCGAGAATCTTTCCGGGATTACGTGTTGGCACTCCAAGGCTTAATGAGATACGCCGATATGAGCCCCGCACAAAAATTAGAGCGGATTTTTCGAAATGCCCATCCAGACTATCAATGGTATATTCGGCGACGAGATTTTTTAACCCTCGACGACCTCGTGAAGTTAGGAATGGAGCTCGAATGCATCCCCCACATCAGCCGTCCCATGCACATAACGCGTGGCGAACATCACCGGAGCACGCCAGTTAAGCTCGAAAGACAGAGCAGGGGAATTGTTGGAGATCTTCAAGTTCGTAAGGCGAAATCTGGAGAAGGCATCCAAGAAGCAACAACAACACTATAACTTGCGACGCCGTCCGTGGCGGCCCAACATAGGTGACCAAGTTCTGCTCCGCGCACATCCACTATCGCGGGCCATCAACAGTTTTGCGGCCAAGCTAGCGCCAAAATACCTAGGCCCCTATATTGTGAAGAATTTTATATCCCCCGTTATTGTGGAAATTAGTAGTTGTAGTTGTAGCGACGAGCGCACCTTAGCGAATTGAACCCTTTTCCTTCACCGACCACTAATCCTTCTTCTTTTTCTCTCTATAGATAAACGCGGAGAAGAAACAAAAGAAAAACTAAGAATAAAATGCAGCGGCTTCAAAGAAAGCGACCCTCTCCACTTACCAACTCGACCGAAGAAAACAGGTTTCAAGAAACCAGCCAGAGGTTCCGACACAAGTTGAAGGCGGAACCAGCAAAGGGTCGCCGAATCATATTTCTAAATTAAGACAAAGTACCTAGTCGAAGCCAACAACGAACCAAAACAACCCGGCTCAGATACCAACCCCGCCCGCGGAAGACATCGTTTCCGTCATCTTCATCATCTCGGTCGTCATCATCAGCCCCTACAGCTGTCTCATGGCAAATACCAACAGCAGCCGCGACGACAACGACAGCATCACGCACCACCACAAGCCCGGCCATTCTAACACCCGCCACAGCACCCCCGACCAACGTTTTCTGCTACAAACTGCCGTGAATAGGACAACTTTCCCACGCGGCAGTTTCCACATCATCCCCGAACACCAAGCCCTACAGATAATACGAGAAGCAACAGCCGCCGGAAAAACAAAGGGCATCTACCGGACACGTTTCCGCGTCCAGGCGTTACCTGGTCACCTGGTCAAAAACCACGCCAACGGTGTTCCGCTTGTTGCCGCCTACCACAGAACCCGGGGAGAGGGAAGGCTAGTGTGACGGTAGAAGTCACGAAGCTCGTTTCCACGTACACAATTCCTTGGAAGAATATTATACCCTTTTATACGTATTATCTCTAGTATATTAGAACCTTAAATCTTTATTATTTTATTTTTAGCATTGAATTATTTTATTTTAATCATCGAATTCTGTATTGTTATAAGTTTTTTTTATATATGTATATTCAAAATGCGTTTGCAATTTACACATTTTGGTGGCGTTTCAGACTACTTTGAACATTCTGTAGTGGAATGGTCTAAGCCACATTTTACGCATTTAAATGGTCGTTTACAGTAGGATTTGGTGTGCCCGAACTGTTGGCAGCGATGACATTGGATTAAATCATTTGTTTTTCTTAGCGCTTCAGCTGTAACAATTGCGTTATTTATGTTTTTAATTTTAAAGATGTCTTTATTATTTGGACTTGGGTCAAGATCCGCAAAAAACATTGGCAGTGGCAACTTTGTTACTCTACTCCTAGCATTAACTACATTTCTAACCATTTGACCTAGTTCTAAGAGTTCTGCTTTAATATCAGCAACTGGGGTAGAATAATGAATTCCCTTGATTACTACTCTGTACGCTCTTTCCTCTTTAAGTTAAAAGGTGTGATAATTTATATTTTTTGCCTCAAATAATTTGACTATCTTTCTATATGAATCAATACTTTTTATCATCAATCTGATTTCATTGTCTCTTAAACACTTATAATTAAAGTCTTTTATTTCACTGATAATTGCCTTTATCATTATAGTAACATTTGTTACAGCAGGAATATACATTGGTGGCGGTTTTGGTATTTTATTAACTTCCTCATTTCCTTGTTGATCTTCAACTTCCTTGTTTTTTTCATCAATAAACTGGAATTGATTTATTCTTGACTCTTCGTTAGAAGTAAATTTCTTATGTTGATGTAAATTAGGGGATTTGGTTAAATTTGTCATAGCGACAAATTGTTAATGCTATTTTCTTGTTTTAAGTATTTATTTTTTATTCTTTTTGTTTGTTTTTTTTTTTTTTGTAACGTCTGTGTTACAATTTTAACATTGAAATTGTTTTTGGGGATTGGAATTCAAATTTTTTTTTCACTAATACCTTTGTTTTGTAAATGTTTTGATGTTCAAATAATGCAAAAGGTTTTTAACACGTCTTTTCACTATGAAAGTCAACGAAATACTGATAAATAGAATTTAAAATCAAAAAGTGAATTAAAAGAAGAAATTGTATATTATTGGATTTTAAGATAGAAATAATTTGAAAATTATTGTAACTGTCAAAAAATCCAACGTTACTTTACATGTTGTTTCAGAGTTCAAGTAGATTGAAAGTTATGAACAGCAAAGCAACACTGTTTAAACTAAGGGCCAGTTGTTGACTTCGTATTTAAATGTCATTTATATTTAAGTTCTATTCAAGTACAAAATTCAGTTTTTTAATACACACCTAAATTAAACTTAAATGACCAATCTTGCGCTTTAAAATCCATATGGTTATGACATTTTTTGTTATTGTTTCGCAAAACTAAACGAAAGTTAACAAACATTTTGCACACATTTCTTAATGAAAGTACTAATTAAAAAGTTAAATTAATAAATAAAATAAGTTTAGGTGGTGAATACATGAGTATCGCTGACATTTTTTAATATATTTAAAAAAAATTTACAAAATTTGCAATTCATTGTGTTTGCTGCCATATTTTAATCATAGTTAAATAAGAACGATCATAAATGACTGAAAAACTGAAACTGTATTTAAATACTGTTTAAATTTAAATGCAAATTAACTAAATGCGTATTTAAATATGAGGTCAAAAACTGGCCATATATATCAAAGTGTTAGGAAAATTTCTAAAAATGAATTTTTTTGCTTTTTTGTGTTATAGCCAAAAATACAAAAACAGGAAATGTAGTGTATTTGTATACCCTTCACCACAAAAAGAGGAAAAAGGGTATACAGTGAAAACTCTACTTGCGGACACCCCTACTGAGCGGACAATTTCTTCAGTCCCTTCGATTTCCGAGTATTTTAGAACAAATTACACTCTGCTAGACGGACACTCCCATGGCCGGATGCGGACTCTTTTTATGTAAAACACCTCACGCAGACGGACAAATATTTCAACAAAGCATAAAAAAATGCTTGAGAAAAGTACAAGAAACAAATTAATGTTTACAAAAATACACAGCAACACTTAAGCACGTATGACACTTATTTTTTCATTTTTTGAAACAAGGCAATTAATTGTAAAAGAAAATTTCACCAAGAGTAAAGAGTTGAGCTATACTAACAATAATCGAGCTTAAAGTAAAACAATGATGTCAAATTTTTAGTTTTTTACTCAAATTAAGCAATTTAACGATATTATTGTTTTAAAAGTAGAGTTTTTTAAAACGAAAAACAAAACACATTAATGCTTTTACTCTTTCTAACATTTGTTCTTTCGTTCTATCGAGTTCAAATTAATAAATGCAAAAAAGTAAGTATCATATGGGCTTGAATATATTAAATTGTGTGATTACCCTTTTTTAAACTATTGATAGTTCGTTACATAATAGTCCTTAAACATTTTTTAACGTGTTCGTTTAAGAAAAAGTGTTGATTGAGTAAGGTGTTTTAAGAATTTATCTACAATTTTATATTCTAATAATGGCTAGGAGAAATTCTCTTTCTGTTAAAGAAAAAAAAAATTTTAATTATAAACGCTCAAGAACAAGAAAAACTTTCATTGCGTGAAATTGCAAAAATGTAACGAAATAAAACATTTTGAAAAAAGTTTCTTAATAGTGAAAGTTTTTAGATTTAATATTGGAAAACGTAGTCTGCAAGCATACGAGTATTAAAAAACAAAGATCTGAAAGCCAGTTGGCAGTGTGGAATTAATATCAATTTTTAAAAGAATTGCCTATCTACAAAAGGTGCAGAGCTTCATAAGATTTGTTTTGATTGCTTTGTTATAGCCAGAAGTAAGAATTTACCTACCTCCGTACCAATTGTAATGGCAAAGGCAAAAGAAATAGTTCAGAAAGTAGGTGATCATGGGTTTCTGCATCAAATGGGTGGCTACAGAAATGGCCCAAGCGACAGAACGTAGCTTTTAAGAGCATATCAGGGAGGCGGCGCACGTTTTCTCTGAAGACGTTACTCAATTTAGGACAACACTTTCTTCAATAATTACTCAGCACAAGCCAGAAGAGATCTACAATGCAGACGAGAGTGTCTTTTTTCGAGTATTTCCTACAAAAACATTGGCCTTAAAATCAGAAACTGCACCGGAGGTAAATTGTCGAAAGAAAGACTTACAATTTTGTTTTGTGTTAACATGGTTGGGGAGAAGCAAACGTTATTGATAAAGTTGCTCGTCCACGCGCATTTAAAAATATATCTATTGGGCAATTACCAGTGGATTGGAAATCCAATAAAAAGGCATGGATGACTAGAGATATTATGAGCGAGTGGTTGCGTCAGATGGATAATAAAATGCGGTCTTTCAACAGAAAAAATATTTTATTTTTAGCAACGCCGCATCTCATTCTAGAGACTTGTCCCTTTCTAATATTAATGTAATATTTTCGCCAGCAAATACAACTTCGGTTTGTCAACCCCTAAGGAATAATTAAAAATTTTTAAGTAAACTACTGAAGCTTGATTTTGAGTTACGTAGTATCAAAAATTAGTTCGGCCAATTCAGTATCAGAGCTTTCAAAGAATATTAACGTGTTGGATGCAATATGTTTTGTGACGGTGGAAGTCACGAAGCTCGTTTCCACGTACACATTTCCGTGGAAGCATATTATACCCTATTATACGTATTATCTCTAGTATATCAGAACCTAAATTCTTTATTATTTTATTTTTAGCATTGAAATGTTTTATTTTTATCATCGAATTGTGTATTCCTTTATTGTTATAAGTTTTTTTATATATATTCAAAATGCGTTTGTTTTCCTTTGTTAAACAAACGGTGTACCTATGCTGTGTTGTTGTCGTGACGATCAAAAACAAGTATTTCTGTTTTATTGCTTTTATAACACAAACAGGCGTTCTGTTCCTTTTTTTTTTTTTGTATTTACAACAGCCGCGACAACAACCAAGTAAGCGTTGGTTGATGGCCAACCATTTTGCCTACGTAGTATAATCAAATGTATTTTTAGAATTAAAAGCAAACACTACCACAATCACAGCCTGCCTGTATGTGTGGCCAGCCGACGGGTATAAAAGGCGAGCAGTCTGCCTGTATCGGGACAGTTGATTGCCAGCTGGCCTTTGGTTAAGACCGGTAGTTTAGTAGTGATATACACGCTAGACTGTTGCACATACTCAGGCAGTAGAAAAAAGTGGTAGCGATTGCTTGCCTTCATTACCAACTCCTCCGAGAGTGGTCATTTGTCTGTTGTTAGTCGACTATCATATTGGGGCTTACATCGGTTGCGACGTACGCGCCTGTGTATTTCCCAAGATGTGCGAGTAGTGATATATACGCTCATACCAGCTAACCGACAACGACTACCGACGGTAGTGGTACTCACACGCTTGAGCCTTGGTCAGTAGCAATTTATTAAGTAGTTTTTGTTAAAACGTGTAGCAGAATAAAACTCGCAACGACGACGACCGTGGACGCCGCTGAGTTCTGCCGCAGCAACCAGCGGAAACGTGTCGTGACATTGGCGCCCGAGCAGGGACAAATCTAGTTTGTCCACCTACGAACTACAGCAGTAACACCCGTAACTGCGACGAAGCAAGCAGCATCAAGCCTGCGCACCAGCAACCATACCCGCAGCGGCAAACCGGACTGCACGATAGTCAGCTGCCGCACCGAAGAGAGCACGCTACCGGCCGACAGCAACAGAGGGCCGCCAAGATGCTAGGAACCACCTGGGTATATTCATTGAAGAAGGAAGAGCTCGTTACCTACCTTGCTGCTTTCATCACGGCAGATCATCCCGAGGCACAACAGTAGCGACTTTTAGAACTGCAAACCGACCATGAGAAGCTGTTCACCACCAGCGCAGCCTATGATCTCCTACAGCTGCCGCCACCAACCATGACGGGCGATGCAGCCTCACCAACAAAAATTGAAGGTCCGCTGCCACACAAAACTGGCGCCGGCTCCGAGCGTCCGTTGAACGACTCCCGTATGCACCACCTGGATACCATCCGGGAATGGGGCCTTAAATACGACGGCGGCAAGGATCCCCTTGATTTCCTCGAGAGAATAGAGGAACTGGTTGTACTGTACGACGTAGACTTGAGGGAAGTGCTACGCGGCATGCCGGAGTTATTGCGCGACAAGACTCTGTGTTGGTACCGCAATAACACGCGATCATGGGGCCAGTAGTCAGAGTTAAAAAAAGAAACATGGCTACGTTTTTCCTCAGCGGTACTTCGAAGAGTTGGACAACGACGTCCGCAAACGAGTGCAGCGACTGCGAGAATCTTTCCGGGATTACGTGTTGGCACTCCAAGGCTTAATGAGATACGCCGATATGAGCCCCGCACAAAAATTAGAGCGGATTTTTCGAAATGCCCATCCAGACTATCAATGGTATATTCGGCGACGAGATTTTTTAACCCTCGACGACCTCGTGAAGTTTTTTTATTTTTTTTATTTATTTATTTTATTTCAAGTCTATGGAACATTCATTTCCTTACAGACGATGCTTAAATTAAATAGATAACAAACTTTAATGTAAAGTATTTTATACTAAAGTTATAATTATATAAAAAGTACTAAAATAAACTTAGGTTAAAATTCTAAAAAGTTGCATTTTAAATTCAGTTTTTGTTGTGCAAAACTCTAAACCTTGAGTAGGAAAAGTGCCATTAATTAAGTTTAAATAATTAAAAGCACGAGTGAGTGTGCTATTTAAAGCATAATTTCTATTATGGAATTGAACGTTAAAAATGTGCTGATGACGCAGAATTCTAGGTGGAACATTAAAGCGAATCCGTGAAAGTAAGTCTGGGCAGTTAATATTACTATTTATTATATCGTAAACAAATAAAGCTAATTGAAATCCACGCCTATATTCTAACGTTTGCAGGCCTAGCATTAAACATCTAGATTTATATGATGGCATGGGCTCTTCAAACCGCATTGACGATAGAGCAAACTTTAAAAATATTCGCTGTACTCTTTCAATGCGAGATGATTGACGTGCACAATATGGATTCCAAATAACTGCGGCATACTCTAACTTGGACCTAACGTAAGACATATATAACAACTTTATCGTATAAGGATCAATAAAATTATAGCAATTTCTTCTTATAAATGCTAGTGCAGCATAAGCTTTAGGAACAAGTTAGGAATGGAGCTCGAATGCATCCCCCACATCAGCCGTCCCATGCACATAACGCGTGGCGAACATCACCGGAGCACGCCAGTTAAGCTCGAAAGACAGAGCAGGGGAATTGTTGGAGATCTTCAAGTTCGTAAGGCGAAATCTGGAGAAGGCATCCAAGAAGCAACAACAACACTATAACTTGCGACGCCGTCCGTGGCGGCCCAACATAGGTGACCAAGTTCTGCTCCGCGCACATCCACTATCGCGGGCCATCAACAGTTTTGCGGCCAAGCTAGCGCCAAAATACCTAGGCCCCTATATTGTAAAGAATTTTATATCCCCCGTTATTGTGGAAATTAGTAGTTGTAGTTGTAGCGACGAGCGCACCTTAGCGAATTGAACCCTTTTCCTTCACCGACCACTAATCCTTCTTCTTTTTCTCTCTATAGATAAACGCAGAGAAGAAACAAAAGAAAAACTAAGAATAAAATGCAGCGGCTTCAAAGAAAGCGACCCTCTCCACTTACCAACTCGACCGAAGAAAACAGGTTTCAAGAAACCAGCCAGAGGTTCCGACATAAGTTGAAGGCGGAACCAGCAAAGGGTCGCCGAATCATATTTCTAAATTAAGACAAAGTACCTAGTCGAAGCCAACAACATACCAAAACAACCCGGCTCGCGGAAGACATCGTTTCCGTCATCTTCATCATCTCGGTCGTCATCATCAGCCCCTACAGCTGTCTCATGGCAAATACCAACAGCAGCCGCGACGACAACGACAGCATCACGCACCACCACAAGCCCGGCCATTCTAACACCCGCCACAGCCCCCCCGACCAACGTTCTCCTGCTACAAACTGCCGTGAATAGGACAACTTCCCCACGCGGCAGTTTCCACATCATCCCCGAACACCAAGCCCTACAGATAGTACGAGAAGCAATAGCCGCCGGAAAAACAAAGGGCATCTACCGGACACGTTTCCGCGTCCAGGCGTTACCTGGTCACCTGGTCAAAAACCACGCCAACGGTGTTCCGCTTGCTGCCGCCTACCACAGAACCCGGGGAGAGGGAAGGCTAGTGTGACGGTTGAAGTCACGAAGCTCGTTTCCACGTACACAATTCCTTGGAAGAATATTATACCCTTTTATACGTATTATCTCTAGTATATTAGAACCTAAAATCTTTATTATTTTATTTTTAGCATTGAATTGTTTTATTTTTATCATCGAATTGTGTATTCCTTTATTGTTATAAGTTTTTTTATATATATTCAAAATGCGTTTGTTTTCCTTTGTTAAACAAACGGTGTACCTATGCTGTGTTGTTGTCGTGACGATCAAAAACAAGTATTTCTGTTTTATTGCTTTTATAACACAAACAGGCGTTCTGTTTCTTTTTTTTTTGTATTTACAACAGCCGCGACAACAACCAAGTAAGCGTTGGTTGATGGCCAACCATTTTGCCTACGTAGTATAATCAAATGTATTTTTAGAATTAAAAGCAAACACTACCACAATCATAGCCTGCCTGTATGTGTGGCCAGCCGACGGGTATAAAAGGCGAGCAGTCTGCCTGTATCGGGACAGTTGATTGCCAGCTGGCCTTTGGTTAAGACCGGTAGTTTAGTAGTGATATACACGCTAGACTGTTGCACATACTCAGGCAGTAGAAAAAAGTGGTAGCGATTGCTTGCCTTCATTACCAACTCCTCCGAGAGTGGTCATTTGTCTGTTGTTAGTCGACTATCATATTGGGGCTTACATCGGTTGCGACGTACGCGCCTGTGTATTTCCCAAGATGTGCGAGTAGTGATATATACGCTCATACCAGCTAACCGACAACGACTACCGACGGTAGTGGTACTCACACGCTTGAGCCTTGGTCAGTAGCAATTTATTAAGTAGTTTTTGTTAAAACGTGTAGCAGAATAAAACTCGCAACGACGACGACCGTGGACGCCGCTGAGTTCTGCCGCAGCAACCAGCGGAAACGTGTCGTCACATTGGCGCCCGAGCAGGGACAAATCTAGTTTGTCCACCTACGAACTACAGCAGTAACACCCGTAACTGCGACGAAGCAAGCAGCATCAAGCCTGCGCACCAGCAACCATACCCGCAGCGGCAAACCGGACTGCACGAAAGTCAGCTGCCGCACCGAAGAGAGCACGCTACCGGCCGACAGCAACAGAGGGCCGCCAAGATGCTAGGAACCACCTGGGTATATTCATTGAAGAAGGAAGAGCTCGTTATCTACCTTGCTGCTTTCATCACGGCAGATCATCCCGAGGCACAACAGTAGCGACTTTTAGAACTGCAAACCGACCATGAGAAGCTGTTCACCACCAGCGCAGCCTATGATCACCTACAGCTGCCGCCACCAACCATGACGGGCGATGCAGCCTCACCAACAAAAATTGAAGGTCCGCTGCCACACAAAATTGGCGCCGGCTCCGAGCGTCCGTTGAACGACTCCCGTATGCACCACCTGGATACCATCCGGGAATGGGGCCTTAAATACGACGGCGGCAAGGACCCCCTTGATTTCCTCGAGAGAATAGAGGAACTGGTTGTACTGTACGACGTAGACTTGAGGGAAGTGCTACGCGGCATGCCGGAGTTATTGCGCGACAAGACTCTGTGTTGGTACCGCAATAACACGCGATCATGGGGCCAGTAGTCAGAGTTAAAAAAAGAAACATGGCTACGTTTTTCCTCAGCGGTACTTCGAAGAGTTGGACAACGACGTCCGCAAACGAGTGCAGCGACTGCGAGAATCTTTCCGGGATTACGTGTTGGCACTCCAAGGCTTAATGAGATACGCCGATTTGAGCCCCGCACAAAAATTAGAGCGGATTTTTCGAAATGCCCATCCAGACTATCAATGGTATATTCGGCGACAAGATTTTTTAACCCTCGACGACCTCGTGAAGTTAGGAATGGAGCTCGAATGCATCCCCCACATCAGCCGTCCCATGCACATAACGCGTGGCGAACATCACCGGAGCACGCCAGTTAAGCTCGAAAGACAGAGCAGGGGAATTGTTGGAGATCTTCAAGTTCGTAAGGCGAAATCTGGAGAAGGCATCCAAGAAGCAACAACAACACTATAACTTGCGACGCCGTCCGTGGCGGCCCAACATAGGTGACCAAGTTCTGCTCCGCGCACATCCACTATCGCGGGCCATCAACAGTTTTGCGGCCAAGCTAGCGCCAAAATACCTAGGCCCCTATATTGTGAAGAATTTTATATCCCCCGTTATTGTGGAAATTAGTAGTTGTAGTTGTAGCGACGAGCGCACCTTAGCGAATTGAACCCTTTTCCTTCACCGACCACTAATCCTTCTTCTTTTTCTCTCTATAGATAAACGCAGAGAAGAAACAAAAGAAAAACTAAGAATAAAATGCAGCGGCTTCAAAGAAAGCGACCCTCTCCACTTACCAACTCGACCGAAGAAAACAGGTTTCAAGAAACCAGCCAGAGGTTCCGACACAAGTTGAAGGCGGAACCAGCAAAGGGTCGCCGAATCATATTTCTAAATTAAGACAAAGTACCTAGTCGAAGCCAACAACGAACCAAAACAACCCGGCTCAGATACCAACCCCGCCCGCGGAAGACATCGTTTCCGTCATCTTCATCATCTCGGTCGTCATCATCAGCCCCTACAGCTGTCTCATGGCAAATACCAACAGCAGCCGCGACGACAACGACAGCATCACGCACCACCACAAGCCCGGCCATTCTAACACCCGCCACAGCACCCCCGACCAACGTTCTCCTGCTACAAACTGCCGTGAATAGGACAACTTCCCCACGCGGCAGTTTCCACATCATCCCCGAACACCAAGCCCTACAGATAGTACGAGAAGCAACAGCCGCCGGAAAAACAAAGGGCATCTACCGGACACGTTTCCGCGTCCAGGCGTTACCTGGTCACCTGGTCAAAAACCACGCCAACGGTGTTCCGCTTGCTGCCGCCTACCACAGAACCCGGGGAGAGGGAAGGCTAGTGTGACGGTTGAAGTCACGAAGCTCGTTTCCACGTACACAATTCCTTGGAAGAATATTATACCCTTTTATACGTATTATCTCTAGTATATTAGAACCTAAAATCTTTATTATTTTATTTTTAGCATTGAATTGTTTTATTTTTATCATCGAATTGTGTATTCCTTTATTGTTATAAGTTTTTTTATATATATTCAAAATGCGTTTGTTTTCCTTTGTTAAACAAACGGTGTACCTATGCTGTGTTGTTGTCGTGACGATCAAAAACAAGTATTTCTGTTTTATTGCTTTTATAACACAAACAGGCGTTCTGTTTCTTTTTTTTTTTGTATTTACAACAGCCGCGACAACAACCAAGTAAGCGTTGGTTGATGGCCAACCATTTTGCCTACGTAGTATAATCAAATGTATTTTTAGAATTAAAAGCAAACACTACCACAATCATAGCCTGCCTGTATGTGTGGCCAGCCGACGGGTATAAAAGGCGAGCAGTCTGCCTGTATCGGGACAGTTGATTGCCAGCTGGCCTTTGGTTAAGACCGGTAGTTTAGTAGTGATATACACGCTAGACTGTTGCACATACTCAGGCAGTAGAAAAAAGTGGTAGCGATTGCTTGCCTTCATTACCAACTCCTCCGAGAGTGGTCATTTGTCTGTTGTTAGTCGACTATCATATTGGGGCTTACATCGGTTGCGACGTACGCGCCTGTGTATTTCCCAAGATGTGCGAGTAGTGATATATACGCTCATACCAGCTAACCGACAACGACTACCGACGGTAGTGGTACTCACACGCTTGAGCCTTGGTCAGTAGCAATTTATTAAGTAGTTTTTGTTAAAACGTGTAGCAGAATAAAACTCGCAACGACGACGACCGTGGACGCCGCTGAGTTCTGCCGCAGCAACCAGCGGAAACGTGTCGTCACATTGGCGCCCGAGCAGGGACAAATCTAGTTTGTCCACCTACGAACTACAGCAGTAACACCCGTAACTGCGACGAAGCAAGCAGCATCAAGCCTGCGCACCAGCAACCATACCCGCAGCGGCAAACCAGACTGCACGATAGTCAGCTGCCGCACCGAAGAGAGCACGCTACCGGCCGACAGCAACAGAGGGCCGCCAAGATGCTAGGAACCACCTGGGTATATTCATTGAAGAAGGAAGAGCTCGTTACCTACCTTGCTGCTTTCATCACGGCAGATCATCCCGAGGCACAACAGTAGCGACTTTTAGAACTGCAAACCGACCATGAGAAGCTGTTCACCACCAGCGCAGCCTATGATCACCTACAGCTGCCGCCACCAACCATGACGGGCGATGCAGCCTCACCAACAAAAATTGAAGGTCCGCTGCCACACAAAACTGGCGCCGGCTCCGAGCGTCCGTTGAACGACTCCCGTATGCACCACCTGGATACCATCCGGGAATGGGGCCTTAAATACGACGGCGGCAAGGACCCCCTTGATTTCCTCGAGAGAATAGAGGAACTGGTTGTACTGTACGTCGTAGACTTGAGGGAAGTGCTACGCGGCATGCCGGAGTTATTGCGCGACAAGACTCTGTGTTGGTACCGCAATAACACGCGATCATGGGGCCAGTAGTCAGAGTTAAAAAAAGAAACATGGCTACGTTTTTCCTCAGCGGTACTTCGAAGAGTTGGACAACGACGTCCGCAAACGAGTGCAGCGACTGCGAGAATCTTTCCGGGATTACGTGTTGGCACTCCAAGGCTTAATGAGATACGCCGATATGAGCCCCGCACAAAAATTAGAGCGGATTTTTCGAAATGCCCATCCAGACTATCAATGGTATATTCGGCGACGAGATTTTTTAACCCTCGACGACCTCCTGAAGTTAGGAATGGAGCTCGAGTGCATCCCCCACATCAGCCGTCCCATGCACATAACGCGTGGCGAACATCACCGGAGCACGCCAGTTAAGCTCGAAAGACAGAGCAGGGGAATTGTTGGAGATCTTCAAGTTCGTAAGGCGAAATCTGGAGAAGGCATCCAAGAAGCAACAACAACACTATAACTTGCGACGCCGTCCGTGGCGGCCCAACATAGGTGACCAAGTTCTGCTCCGCGCACATCCACTATCGCGGGCCATCAACAGTTTTGCGGCCAAGCTAGCGCCAAAATACCTAGGCCCCTATATTGTGAAGAATTTTATATCCCCCGTTATTGTGGAAATTAGTAGTTGTAGTTGTAGCGACGAGCGCACCTTAGCGAATTGAACCCTTTTCCTTCACCGACCACTAATCCTTCTTCTTTTTCTCTCTATAGATAAACGCAGAGAAGAAACAAAAGAAAAACTAAGAATAAAATGCAGCGGCTTCAAAGAAAGCGACCCTCTCCACTTACCAACTCGACCGAAGAAAACAGGTTTCAAGAAACCAGCCAGAGGTTCCGACACAAGTTGAAGGCGGAACCAGCAAAGGGTCGCCGAATCATATTTCTAAATTAAGACAAAGTACCTAGTCGAAGCCAACAACGAACCAAAACAACCCAGCTCAGATACCAACCCCGCCCGCGGAAGACATCGTTTCCGTCATCTTCATCATCTCGGTCGTCATCATCAGCCCCTACAGCTGTCTCATGGCAAATACCAACAGCAGCCGCGACGACAACGACAGCATCACGCACCACCACAAGCCCGGCCATTCTAACACCCGCCACAGCACCCCCGACCAACGTTCTCCTGCTACAAACTGCCGTGAATAGGACAACTTCCCCACGCGGCAGTTTCCACATCATCCCCGAACACCAAGCCCTACAGATAGTACGAGAAGCAACAGCCGCCGGAAAAACAAAGGGCATCTACCGGACACGTTTCCGCGTCCAGGCGTTACCTGGTCACCTGGTCAAAAACCACGCCAACGGTGTTCCGCTTGCTGCCGCCTACCACAGAACCCGGGGAGAGGGAAGGCTAGTGTGACGGTTGAAGTCACGAAGCTCGTTTCCACGTACACAATTCCTTGGAAGAATATTATACCCTTTTATACGTATTATCTCTAGTATATTAGAACCTAAAATCTTTATTATTTTATTTTTAGCATTGAATTATTTTATTTTAATCATCGAATTCTGTATTGTTATAAGTTTTTTTTATATATGTATATTCAAAATGCGTTTATTTTCCTTTGTTAAACAAACGGTCTACCTATGCAGTGTTGTTGTCGTGACGATCAAAAATCAATCTGCCTGTATCGAGACAGTTAATTGCCGGCTGCCCTTTGGGTAAGACCGGTAGTTTAGTAGTGATATACACGCTAGACTGTTGCTCATTATCAGGCAGTAAAAGAAAGTGGTAGTGATTGCTTGCCTTCATTACCAACTCCTCCGAGAGTGGTCATTTGTCTGTTGTTAGTCTACTGTCATATTGGGGCTTATATCGGTTGCGACGTACGCGCCTGTATATTTCCCAAGCTGTACGAGTAGTGATATACACGCTCATACCAGCTAACCGGCAACGGCTACCGACGATAGTGGCGCTCACACGCTTGAGCCTTGGTCAGTAGCAATTGATTAAGTAGTTTTTGTTAAAACGTGTAGCAGAATAAAACACGCTATCGTACTGTGAAGCATACCGTGTTTTACTCTCAACGACAACGACCTTGGACGTCGCTGAGTTCTGTCCCAGCAACCAGGGGAAACGTGTCGTCACAGTTTTATAAAAAAAAGCTTGGAAAAAAGTTTAACCCACTACAATAGCTAACTGTTTTTTGAAAAGTAGGATTTATGCATCAGAACCAAATTATCAACGATTTTGATCCAGAAGATGAGGTTCCATTAGCTACCCTATTGAATTTTCAAAGAATTTCAGAAACTAACGAAACTAGTTTTGAAGAATTTGTAAACATCGATAACATGAAAAATATCGAGAAATAATATATCAGTTTTATAAAAAAAAGCTTGGAAAAAAGTTTAACCCACTACAATAGCTAACTGTTTTTTGAAAAGCAGGATTTATGCATCAAAACCAAATTATCAACGTTTTTGATCCAGAAGATGAGGTTCCATTAGCTACCCTATTGAATTTTCAAAGAATTTCAGAAACTAACGAAACTAGTTTTGAAGAATTTGTAAACATCGATAACATGAAAAATATCGAGAAATAATATAACAAGTGATCCAGAAGAGGATGTTGTAGATCAAGAAACCAAAAAATTAAATCGTTTGAAGAAGCTCTTGTACGGGCTTTTAAAAGCTTTCGCTTTAGATGATTTTGTTGCATATGAAAAATTAAGCAATTTGCAAAACCATTTTGAAGAAATGAACAAAAAACTGAGACAAGGGAACTCTATCAGGATACAATTCCTCAGTTCTTTTTCCCAAGCACATAAGTTTAGAGTTAGTTTGTTTTTTTTTTACGAATGAAAACGATTTTGATCTAGAAGATGAGGTGCCATTAGCTACTCTATTGAATTTTCAAAGAATTTCAGAAACTTACGAAACTAGTTTTGTAGAATTTGTAAACATCGATAGCATTGCCCACACTAAAAATTATAGAATTCAAATAAATTCCGAAAATGAAAATTCTCGAGAAAATGAAAAATCTCGAGAATAAGTGATTCAGAAGAGGATGTTGTAGATAAAAAACCGAAAAATTAAATCGTTTGAAGAAGCGCTTGTACAAATAGGGCGTTTCAAAGCTTTCGCTTTAGACGATTTTGTTGCATATGAAAAATTAAACAATTTGCAAAACCGTTTTAAAGAAATGCACAAAAAATTGAGACAAGCGAACTCTAAGCAGGCTACAATTCGTCAGTTCTTTTTCCCAAGCACATAATTTTAAAGTTAGTTTGTTTTTTTACGAATAAAGTTTATTTTTTTTGTTAATATACATACATATGTATGTATGTATGTAGATGTTTATTTATGAATCTTAAAACTTGAAAGAATCTTGGAAACAAATGAACATAAATAGGTGTCTATATACTCGTACTAAAGATGCAATGCATTCAAATTTGTTTCACTTACATATCAATACATAATAGAATATTTAATAGCAGTGAATGCCGACCATTTCTAATCAACTATCCCGTAGATGGACACCTCTTCACAACGGACAAATCTGCTCTGTAGGTCGGTGTGCGCCCACGGGATCTTTACTGTATACCCTTGTGTGTAATTTCTACGACCCCATAAAATGTATATATTCTGACTTCTTATCCATAGCGAAGTCGATTGAGCGATGTCCGTCCGTGTTAGTGTTGAATATAAAGATAAGTTATTTGGGCTTATGTATTAAAGCCCTTTAACCATATATAACAAGCGAAGAATTGTTTTTGTTTTTGAACAACTTTTTTAACAAATCAATGCTAAAGTAAACAAAATATAAGTAAGACTTTTATATCAGGAAATATTTGCACTTACGGGACTACATTATAATTCAATTATATCACATGACATTTTCGACCATATTATGCTGTTTTAATTCAACCTTTTAATGTTTATTTTTTCACATAATTATTTTTAGATTTACCAAATTATTTTTATACTAGACAACAATGTAACAATAAATTTTTTGTTAACCACCATACAATACTAACATAATATGTAGTTCTTCCATCATTGTTACCTCAACCATGTTTTTTCTTTGCGTGTACTCAGGTTATAGTGCAAAACGGGCTTAAATATGTATATAAAATCAGTTCCTTCAATGTATTTTTGTTTTAAAATTTTATTTATTTATAAAGAAAATATATTTTGCAAAAGTACGAAATAAACATAGATATACTTATCTGCAATATGTCAAATTAGTTATTTAGTTCATGAATTTACACTGTACTCACTTTAAATATGTTAATGGTTTGCTTAAGCATTTGACAGGCTTTTTATAGTTCGGGCCACTTTTTACTTTGGTTAAGCAATTTTCATTTGACAAAACTTGACGAAATATTTTCTTAAGTACATTATAGTTTGCAACACAAGATTTATGTATAGATGTATGTATGTATATTTGCACAGTTTTTAAGTTGAAGTTAAAACGTTTAGTATAAACCTCGCTGCCGATGAAATTGTCTTGTTCAAAGGTCATTGTCAGAACATTTATTTATTTAATGATGTCTGCCATAAAACGTCATTTTCGTTTCGAAAATTCTACAAAAGATTTAATTAAGGCGATATTTAATTTAACCTGTAAAGTTTTCTAATTATATGCAAATTAACAACATTTTTTTGCAGCATGTGTGAGGTTGTTTTTGAAAAATATATTAAAAACTCTGAGCAAACAAAACATTAACAAAACAAATTTATGCTCCCTATTCACCCACGTTTTGTCCACGTGCAAACAAATTATTTGCTCGTCAAGACGTAGTGTTAACAAAGAAAAGCAGCATTTCTCGCCTTAAGCATAGTACTCTTTTTATCATTTCGTTTGAAATGTCAAAATTCCATATAAAAAAATTACTGCGGAATAAATAAGAAATTATGTTGCTAAAGTAGTACTCTGTTTATTTGTGAAAAAGTCGCGAAGTGTTTCTCGCGGAATGATTTTAAACTAAAAAGTGTTTATTGCAACATTTTTTTCACCTGCGGAATAACATAAAGGTTAGGATTCGCTATCATACACAAACGTACAGTTAATTCACACAAAGATCTGACAGATTTCGTTTCAAAATTGCGTCGCATGTGAAAAATGCAAAAAGCATATGGTTTTAATATTTTGTTGTTTTTTATCCTCATCTTAATAAAATCAACTCTGATCGCATAGAGAAAAACGTTTTTATAAATAATTTAAAAGATTTTTAAGTTTCCTGAATAAGCTAATTTTAAAAGATTACAAAACCGTACAGATTTGTCAAAATCTTAATCCACGCTATCGTACTTTTTGAACACACATGTAATTTTTAAACCATCGTAAAACTGAGTATGATACTTTCGTGTGGAATTTTTAACAACAGCTGATCACTTTTTTTTGTTCGACGGTTTGCTTTTATTTAATTTTATTGTGTATAAAAAATAAAAAGAAATAAATAAATAAAAAAAGCTTTAATTTAAAAGGAGAAAAAGACAAAAATAAATTTAATGACGCAGAAAAGCCTTTGCACGTTTTTGCACTTTAAAAACAAAAACATACATATATGGGATAAGTCCCGTAAGCTGCATTTCAATCGCAACGCCATAAAAGCAGCGTGCCTACTAATTGTTATGGAAATCGGAAAGCCCGGCAGGATATAAATTACTGCCCTAATGATCCTACCTTTACAATAATATTAATACTTCATAGATGAAGCAAATAAACAAAAATGGAGGAGCATATTAGAATCGTCGGAATTAAAAACGTAAGTATTATTTTCATAAAAATTGCCTGTCTTTTTAAATGAGATGAAAATTTTTATTTTACAACCAGTTGTGCACTACAGATTTCCTAATAACTGAAAATATTTCTAATGATTTTAAGATGCTGCCTACTACGCCAACAGTGTAAAAAAAAACCAAGTTATTCTTATGTAAATAAACACTGAACTTTATAAAAATATTTTGAACAAAGCTTCTCCGATTAAACATGTACCTAAGGACATATAAAGTATTTTATATAATGATAAAATGTTTGGAAATTTCCTAAGCCGTCAAGAGCCGATAAAAGGACAGCATTTAGCTGGTCTAAAGTATGACCACATCAGCTGTATTTGCTAAAGGTGTCTTGAATAATTATATGCATACAATTTAAATGTGATGTTTAATAGAAACTAAAAATAAACAGTAAATTTTTATTGAAGTAGGCTTTTTACATTTTTGCTTAGCTATTTTGTTACTTTTTCTTTTTTAGAAAAATATAACAGTTTATTTTAAAAAATTACTTATATCTAAACAAAATGAGATCAGGTGTCCCGAAGGTTGCAGATGTGATGACAACGTTAGTTGATATGGCATAAAAGCAGAGCGAAAACAACAACTCGCCATTCCTAAACTATGTAAAGCTGTGTTTAGACGGCGAGTGCAAGTCATATAGAGTATTTTGGTATGTAAAAATATATGACAACAGATGTTTTCAGTGGTGCTAACCTCCACTTTTAAAATTTCCGCTCAAAATATTTTTACGATAAAAGTTTCCGATCAAAATATTTTTATAATAAAAGTAAGATTTCTGAAAACAAAATATTTTTTGAACTTTTGTAGAGAATATATGAGTTGCTCAGAAGCCAATGCGGTAAGTCCATTTGCTGATATTTTCTGATCTTTGAAAATTTTTATGAAATAATCTTCCCAATTTTTAAAGGATCTACTTGTTTGTTACATTTTTCCTGGTAAGACAGCCCTTTTATTAATAGCTTCTGAATATACTGTAAAATAATTTCAGAAGCCATTGTGAATAAGTCCACCTTTTATTAATATTTTTTTACATAAGCTTTGAAATAAATATTAAGTTATTTTTCTTCTTTCTATAATTGTTGGTAACACTGAAAAACAAGAAAGAAGTAGAAGAAGATGATGTTTGTTATGATCAATAAACTTAAACTTAATGAAAATAAATGCTCTTTTATTATTTTCTTATTTATTTTTCCACGTTTCTAATTAAATTAATAAACCAAGAATTTTAAAAACAAATGTATTAAAAAATAATTAATTTTTTATATTTTTGTGTTTTGGAAAGTAAAGAACTCACCTACGAAATTCTCTTTTGCTAATTCTCATCGCTTTAGAGATTTTCTTTTGTTAAGCTACATTTTATACGTTTTGTATACCCCGTTCAGGTACGTTTGTACAACTCAACCCCCATAAAATTTTATTTTTAAATAAAGTTAAATAAATAAGTTTTATAACGTTTAAAGGAAATTTCTAATTTTTCGTTTTATTTCTTTTTTTATATAATTTTCGAAACTAAATTATTTTATGAGAAAAACATTTTGGTCCAATCGAACCGGATGAATTGATCCACTCAAAGAGAAAAATAATTTACTTCGAAAATTATTTTATTTTCAGAAAAAAAAACACGTTCTTCCGTCTTTGGTGCGTGATTTTTGGAAATTAATCCTTTTAATAATTTTAGTTTTTGGGAAAAATGGTATTTTTTTAAAAATTATTTCCTGAAAAAAGTGTTTAGTGGTGCAAAAAATAAGAAAAATAAGTGCAACTTTGTACAGAATAAAAAAAAAGTGCAGTGTGAATGACTACATAAAAAAATTACATACATACATAAGTATATACATACTCGGTTTAAAACATTTAATAAAATATACCAACAACACCCGTGCATAAAAAACTACAAGAATAATTCCCGCTTAGTTTTTTTTACTCTTTTGTATTTAAAAATTTATAAATTCTCTTTAAAGTGTTAATTGTTTCGTTAATTATGCTCTTAGCAGTGCATTTCTTACTCGATTGTTTACAGTTATAAAGCCACTGTTAAGCTTTTAACATTATAAAACAAAAAAGAAGTTAAAAAGAACATAGAAGCCATACAAATAAATAGTATATTGGCGTTTAATGTTTATTTACTTGCCAATTTTGTAAAATTTAAATCTTTGTGCCTAAAAATATTTTAATAAAAGTGGTGTATATACATATTGTTACGTTTCTTTAAATTATAAACGTTTTATTTTATGAGTTCTTTATTTGCAAAATAAATAAACACACAACTTTTAGAGTTTTGATTAAATTACACTTTATTTAATAAATTATTTGACGATTTAACTATTCGCGATTAATAATACACGCTGGCAACTTTAATTGTTGTACCACAAGATCTTAACTAGATGACACTCACAATACGAATGAATCAGCTCGTATTGGCGTTGCTTTTATATACCCTATTTTTAGGCGTTCTTGAATGTTCGGGAATTTCTACCGCCATCTATTGCGTAGTTGAAAATGCTGCGTTACCACTTTTATCTCAGACACATTAGTGAGCATTATTATTTACTTATAGAACCTTCAATCATTATTTAAAAATACATGTTGTGTATTTTTATTTAGTTGTTATACAATGCAGGTGTGTGTATGTTTGTGTATTGTGTTTGTTTAGTCATCGCTTTGTGTTAGTTGTTTTTGTTTTGCAATAAAGATGTTTTAAAGAAACTTCTAGCTTTGAAAACAAACACAACAGGCCATTTCGTTTTACTTTCTTGGCCTCAATTATTTTTAACATTTTTTTTATGATTTAAATAAAGCATCTTTGTAACAATATGTATGTTTGTTTCACTTACTTCAATAATATGGAGCAACATTTAATTGAACGAATAATCGAGTATTCGTAAATTTTATTTTTACAAATAAACTTTTTCACGGTTTTGAAGTAAACTTTTAGTGAATTTATTAAATTGAATATCATTTTTTATCGGATGGAAATAAAGTAAAAAATATTGTAAAAAGGTACACCTAATTTAATTGTTGCAACAAATTACTTCTGGTTATATTTTTTTTGATTAGAAGTGCCATTAAACTGTGCTCAATATTTTTTTAAGGAATTATTTAATACGAATAACAGCGCCAGTGTAATTTCACTTTAATAATTTTCAATATTTAAGCGTTTTTAGAAAGGCTATTGCTCTGATAATAAAATATAGTTCAAATACAAGAAAATATTTGATTTATTCCCCATTTTGGTCAACATTTTAGGGTTTAATTATTAAAGAACGTTTTCTTTCCTTGTTGATCCACCGGTTATTTATTTTTTTGACTTTGATAAATGACGGATATCAATAATTTAATTAAAACATGCTTTTATACCGTTAATACCTCAATCGGAACATAGAGTTGGTACATTAACCACCCATGAGAAAGAATTAAATCGTTTATGGAAAGAAATTCTTCAAGTTTCAAAAGGAAATTAAACAGAAGTATATGCCTTCCTATAGTACCTACGTGAAAGGTATCTCTCTTATTTCCATTAATTTAGACATTTTAAAGGCAATTTCTCAGAAGCAGGCCAATGAATTAAGGTATAGTTTTAAATATCCATTTTCCGCCGTGCGATACGGAGATTTTCTATGGGGACTATGTAACTACATTTCGGGACATGTTTTCCGCTTTATATAAAAATAACCCTCGATTAAGTCCAGTAGAGAAATTGTATTATCTACTGCGGAGAACGAAAGGTGAAGCCCATGAAATTATTTGAACTTGTCCTTTGACAAATGATGGCTTTTCTCTAGCTTGGCAGAATTAAGTAGATAGATTTGAAAACAAGCGAGTTCTCATTAACGCTCAATTAAAGATTTTATTCAATGTTACCTGTGTGAAACCGGCTCAAATTTAAAATTGCTACAACGCACCATTAACGATTGCATTACGAATATGTCAATGTTAAATGTTAATACAGAAAGTTGGCATGCAGTTTTTGTTTGCTCAACTAAACTCCCAGAGAATACTTTAGGTCTCTGGGAACAATCTATAAAACGTGATGCGAACATGCCAAAGTGGGATGAGATGGTCAAATTTTTAACATCCCGTTATCAGACCTTAGAATCCGTCTATGACATAAAAGGTCACATCCGTTACCAAATCAAAATAAAAATTCAAATTCCAGTAACTCGAATAATTCCAAAAGATCTGATAATGGTTCAAAGAGAATCAATAATTTTGCGACTAAGGCTAATACAAAGCAATCTGTTAGTCGTTGTGTTCTTTGTCAGGAACAACATCCGTTAAGATTGTGTCCCGGCTTTTTAAGATAAAGTGGAGAAAATCGTATCTCAACAGTAAAACGATTTAAGTGTTGTACGAATTGTTTAGCAACTTCACATGAATTTAAAAACTGTAAAAGTGTACACGTTTGCTTTATGTGCAAACAAAAATATCATTCGCTCTTACATAGGGATAATCAATCGACAAGATTCACTTCTAATATGGTACAACACACTAATACTGATAACACCCCCGTACTCGTAGTTGTACCAAGAGAATTTCATGTGCATAATTAGAGCTGCTCCGATGGCTGAAATTACAGGTCTAAATGGCAGCGTAGCAGCAAAATCTTCGCAAATTTGTCTCATAACGGTTGGATCGCCAATCGACCCGAACGTTAAAATTTAAACTGAGCCTTATGTAGTTGCAGAACTTACAGGGCGTTTGCGCTCTTATATTGCAACTACAGATTTTAGCTTTTTCCCCGAAATATCAACAGCAGACGATAGATCTGATCGCAAATATTACTTCCGGAAGTCAGAAAACATCCTAATGCCAATCTCGTAGCTCAAAAGACAGTATTTGGCTGAATCGTTACTGGTAAAATCGATCGATCGGGACCATCTGTTCCCATTTTAACGTATTTTAACCGTATCGAGCTAAATACTCAACTGACCCGCTCTTGAGAACATGAGGAAGTTCCCCCCGTACCCCGAACAACCCAAATAGAAGATTTCTGTGAGAAGCTTTACAGAAACACTACTTATAGAAATTCTGATGGCGGTTATGTCGTTTCTTTACCTTTTTGGACAGAATTTCCAATATACTTGCCTCTAGTCGATTCCCAAAGTATAGCTCTCTCGCAATATAGAAGAAATTAGTTTCGATTATTGAAAAACCTCGTTTTAAAATCCTAGTGTGATAACGTTATTAAAGAGTATATCGAATTAGGACATATGCGTGAAACTAGTCCCCCAGATTCTGATGCTACATGCTATTATATGCCTCACCATGCAGTAATTAAGCTAGACAGTGTAACTACGAAGCTCGAGTAGCATTTAACGCGTCTAGTCCATCAGCGAGTGGCATAAGTTTAAATAGTATTTTATACCCAAGTCCGATATTACAAGCAGATCTGACTATTTTAATTCTCCGTTAGAGATTTTATCGTTATGTGTTTAATGCCGACAGAGAGAAAATGTACAGGCAAATTCTTATACATCCCAATCATTCCACGTTTCAAAAGATTCTTTTCCGATGTAATCCTAATGATGAAATTAAGGACTACGACTTTTGGAGTCAATTGTGCGCCTTATTTGGCTATAAAAACTTTACTGCAACTGGCGTATGATTGCAAAGTTCGTAGTCCCTTTGCGTCTGATGTGTTAACAGACAAAATGACTTATTGGCTGGTTCGCATGAGATAGAAGATGGTTTAAAAAGACGCGATGAACTCATTGGAGTTCTTCTTTCAGCAGGTTTCATTCTCCGTAAAGGGAGCGCTACTAATATACGTCTTTTATAGAAAATTCCAAGTGAAAATTTGCTTGATGCAGATTTTTTAAAGTTTTCAGATGCGAGCACAACAAAAACTTTAGGCTTGCGTTGAAATGCTCAGAATAATTGTTTTTATTTTAAACTCGTAACGCAGCCTAACAGAAGTGTGGTCACAAAACGTGCTGTCTTGTCTGAAATTGCTTAATTGTTTGATCCCGCCGGTTGGCGTTCTCCAAAAACTTTTGTTGCAAAAATGATTATGCAACAAATCTGGAAGGACAAGAGAGGTTGGGATCATTTTTGAACTCTTGTACGTTGGTTCAATGGCACTCTTTTCTCGATGATTACCCGAATGTCGAAAAAATTTTTATTCCCAGATGGGTAAACTTGCACCCAGATGAGATTGAGATCCACGGATTTTGCGATGCCTCTGAAAAGGCATATGCTGCATTTATCTATGTTGCTCTGTCTCTTTCCCGTTTAAGACTAAAACGCATTTACTTGCGTCTTAAACAAAAGTACTCCAGTAAAATTTAAGTCTTTACCCCGATTAGAACTCTGTGGAGCAGTATAATTGGCTAAAATGGTAGATTCATTAAAATGTCAGGTAAAATTTCCCGGAGACAAGACTTTTCTATGGACGGACTCTACTATAGTTTTGGTATGGCTAAATAAAGAGTCATGTGATTTGCCAACTTTTTTTGCAAATAGAGTTGCACTAATTGCTAAATGTATAGGAACCAAGAATTGCTCCCACATTGATTTTAAAAATAATCCCGCTGATGTAGCTAGTAGTGGATCTTTGGCGCTTAATTTAATATATAATTCCTTATGGCGGCACGGGCCTCATTGGATGTCAAAACCGGTAAATAAATGGCCTCGAAAATTAGTTAGCATTCATGCGCACCTGGAATGTGTTAAATTGGATATAGAAACACAAAAACAAATTGATATACTGAAAAGGTTTTCAGATCTACCTCGAGCAATCAGGGTTATTGTGTATTCGTTTCGGTTGCTGCGCTTTCTCCGTTTGCGCAACAGTTTGTATCCAACTTTAGAAATATCGCAATCTGAAGTGACATTTGTGCGATTTCAATTAATTCTTATATGTTAGCAGACTTATTTTGAAGAATATAAGTATACTCGTATGTCAAAAGACATACCACTACCTTCAACAAGTCGTTTGCTTTCCTTAAACTCCTTTATAGACTCAAATGCTCTTATTAGAATGAACAGGCGTCTTGTACAAGCACCAGGTCTAGTATATAATAAAAAATTTCCAATAATACTTCCATATGACGCCCCTTTATAAAGGTATTTGTGCGACATGTCCCTAAATGCACGATTCATGGTGGACAGGCTTTGATGATGAGTCTTATTCGAATGCAATTTTAGATCCCGAATTCAA
The DNA here is from genome assembly GCA_916610165.2 of Gymnosoma rotundatum. Taxonomy (NCBI): domain Eukaryota; kingdom Metazoa; phylum Arthropoda; class Insecta; order Diptera; family Tachinidae; genus Gymnosoma; species Gymnosoma rotundatum. The sequence goes on from OU744339.1 coordinate 62,996,381, forward strand.
AGAATCTTATTCGATTGGTACGATTCGTAATTGTAAAAGATGCATTCTCTTTAGAAAAGAAACGAGCCAGCAATTAATGACTTCGTTACCCACCGAAAGAACAATCCTTTCCAGGCCTTTTACCCATATGGGGTTAGGTTTTTCCAGGCCGTTTGAAAGGTTGTGTGGTTGTTTTTGTATGTTTCGCGATAAAAGCAATGCATCTTGATGCGACTAACAATCTGTCGCCTGAAACGTTCTTAGCCGCATTTAGTCGATTTTTCTCGCGACGCACAGTGGCGCCATTTGAGTTTTTTCGTTGCAAAAATCATATCTTTTGAATCGAATAAGATAATTAAAAAGTTTAAACAGCATATGATAGATAACTGTTCAGCCTATGAAATGAGCGTTAGGAAAGGGGGCTACGCTCTGTAGGGGCCTACTTATGGGTTATTAAATTTAAAATTAGTATAAAAATCAATTTTATGGTAACTAAAAAAAAAATTTTTTACATTTTTAAATAGTTTTTATTTTTTTTTAGGGTTTTATGTTTTAAATTATTACCCAACAAATTAAAAAAAATTATTTTTTTAAAACTAATTTTTTCAATTTTCTGTAAAATATTCATCACAAATCGTAAGAGAAGGTATATCTAAAAGACTAAGCATTTCTAAAATATAATTAGTTTCTACCTTTTTTCGTGACTTCACATGCCGCAAGAAAGAAATAAGTGGATCGGAAGATGCTGCCAACATGTTGAAGAGGTCCTCATTTTGCCTTACCCTTGATGTTTTGAATGTGTTCTGCAATCTATATTTTTTATAAAATTTGTTAAGAGACTCCTGTGCTTTTTCAGAAAGCTCTCCAATTGGCAAAGACTGGAACTCAATTATATCTTTGCCATGCGCCAATATTTAATGGACGGTCGGGGTCAACTTCTTCTGTGGATACATTTCTGACGCATATCCTCCATTTTTTTTAGAACTGACATTTTCTTTGCAGTTTAAAACATCCAAGATCGTTCCCAATCTTTTCACGATTTGATTGTCAATTCCAGTGATTTTAGTTACAGCCTCATCATTTTCAAAAAATCTCCTAGAAGTGTTTCCATCGTTTGAGTTACCATATACGTGCTTGGGACAGTCTACTTTTAGTCCAACTTGTTTAAAAAAAGCATCCTGTATTTTCTTCTTTCTGATCTTTTCCTTATCCTTTATTGATGTATTTTCATCGAAGTTTTCCTCCTCTTGTGGTAGGGTATACGCCAGTTTTAGCAAGAACTCCATACACCTAATCCTTGCGTGCAATGGTGACATTCCATATTCGTAATTCTCTTCATTTGTAGAATCGTTTAAATTACTAAAGTTCTTCTGACTCTTTTTGCAAATCGGGCATGACATTGTTGATTTTGTTCCTGTTAGTTCGTTTACGACATTTCCGTCAACCATGGTCAGGTGGAACTCAATATATTTTCCTTCTCCAATTTGCAGCTTTGTAGGCTTAATCTTGCTTATTTGTTCTTCAATGTCCTTCACCGTGGTCCTTATGAGTTCTGCCGGTTCCCTTGCAAACTGAAACATTATTGGTCGGCAATAACGCACTGATGACGGACGTGAATTTCTCCAGTGTAGGGAAACATCAGATTTTAGCCGCAAAGGAACAACAGATGCCATAAACATATTTCCGTCCGATATTGTAGCGTCATCAGAAGATATCCTTTGCTTATAAATACTTTGTCCGGATGATCCATCACAGCCTCATTTGCTGATCAATGTCAACTTCTCAGGAAGAGAACATTTTCAGGAACACTCTCCAACAACCGTTTCACTGTATGGCCCATGAGATTCTGCAGATTGGCTTTCGCAGAGACTTCCGTAAACTCCGTATGCGGTGGTCGAGAATTTATTTTGGCTTGCGTAATATGCTTGTATCCGGGTAAAACGTCAGCGCCGTGTCGCGTTAAAGATGCCCGTAGTTTCCCATATTTCTCTTTGGTAAGTTCTAAGTCCATAAACAAGGCCAAGGCTTCTTCGGAACCATACTTTTTAATGTGTGCGTTTGTGGGCGTGGGAATGCTTTCCTTAATCCTTTTTTGTCGCAGTGGGCTTGCATCACCAACAGATTTGGTTATCTGAGACCTAACTCTTTCACAATCCTTTGTATATTTAATAGCTAGCGCGTCCGATAAATGCTTCGTGGTCAAGTTATTGGTGGCATCGGCAAGTTTCCTCTTTCTTGTGAAAATTAAACACTCCTCAATACTTTTTTTTTTGGCCTTCCTCTTGCTCCTCTAGTTGATGTGGTGGGTTTATCTACTGCCATTATAGCCAGGATGGTGTCTTCATTAACCCAGTCCTCGTATTTGGAGTTGAAGTTCTGAATGGTTCGATTAGATTTCACCCATTTAGCCTTAATATTTGCATATATCAGATAAAAATTATTTTTTATAATTTTGCTTTTCTCAATATTTCCGTATAAGCTATCAAGTTCTTCTAAAGCAGCTTCCGTGAAAAAGTTTGGTGTGGTTGACTTTCTAAACAGTTTAAATAATTTTAAATTGTTCAACGCCATGTTTTCAGTACTTAAATTCTTTAATGGTTACAGTTATTGTTACGCCAACTTTGAGTCGTAGACTAATCCAGGCATTGTGCTTATTTTGCAATATATAGGCTTATGCTACCATGCCTAAAAATTTACTACTACAAAAAAAATTTAAACAAAAACTTACTACTACGTTTGCGCAACAGTTTGTATCCAACTTTAGAAATATCGCAATCTGAAGTTACATTTGTGCGATTTCGATTAATTCTTATATGTCAGCAGACTTATTTTGAAGAATATAAGTATACTCGTATGTCAAAAGACATACCACTACCTTCAACAAGTCGTTTGCTTTCCTTAAACCCCTTTATAGACTCAAATGCTCTTATTGGAATGAACAGGCGTCTTGTACAAGCACCAGGTCTAGTATATAATAAAAAATTTCCAATAATACTTCCATATGACGCCCCTTTATAAAGGTATTTGTGCGACATGTCCCTAAATGCACGATTCATGGTGGACAGGCTTTGATGATGAGTCTTATTCGAATGCAATTTTAGATCCCGAATTCAAAGAATCTTATTCGATTGGTACGATTCGTAATTGTAAAAGATGCATTCTCTTTAGAAAAGAAACGAGCCAGCAATTAATGACTTCGTTACCCACCGAAAGAACAATCCTTTCCAGGCCTTTTACCCATATGGGGTTAGGTTTTTCCAGGCCGTTTGAAAGGTTGTGTGGTTGTTTTTGTATGTTTCGCGATAAAAGCAATGCATCTTGACGCGACTAACAATCTGTCGCCTGAAACGTTCTTAGCCGCATTTAGTCGATTTTTCTCGCGACGCACAGTGGCGCCATTTGAGTTTTTTCGTTGCAAAAATCATATCTTTTGAATCGAATAAGATAATTAAAAGGTTTAAACAGCATATGATAGATAACTGTTCAGCCTATGAAATGAGCGTTAGGAAAGTGGGCTACGCTTTGTAGGGGCCTACTTATGGGTTATCAAAGTTAAAATTAGTATAAAAATCAATTTTATGGTAACTAAAAAAAAATTTTTTTACATTTTTAAATAGTTTTTATTTTTTTTTTAGGGTTTTATGTCTTAAATTATTACCCAACAAATTAAAAAAAATTATTTTTTTAAAATTAATTTTTTCAATTTTCTGTAAAATATTCATCACAAATCGTAAGAGAAGGTATATCTAAAAGACTAAGCATTTCTAAAATATAATTAGTTTCTACCTTTTTTCGTGACTTCACATGCCGCAAGGAAGAAATAAGTGGATCGGAAGATGCTGCCAACATGTTGAAGAGGTCCTCATTTTGCCTTACCCTTGATGTTTTGAATGTGTTCTGCAATCTATATTTTTTATAAAATTTGTTAAGAGACTCCTGTGCTTTTTCAGAAAGCTCTCCAATTGGCAAAGACTGGAACTCAATTATATCTTTGCCATGCGCTAATATTTAATGGACGGTCGGGGTCAACTTCTTCTGTGGATACATTTCTGATAAAAGAGATGCAGTTTTCGACGCATATCCTCCATTTTTTTTAGAATTGACATTTTCTTTGCAGTTTAAAACATCCAAGATCGTTCCCAATCTTTTCACGATTTGATTGTCAATTCCAGTGATTTTAGTTACAGCCTCATCATTTTCAAAAAATCTCCTAGAAGTGTTTCCATCGTTTGAGTTACCATATACGTGCTTGGGACAGTCTACTTTTAGTCCAACTTGTTTAAAAAAAGCATCCTGTATTTTCTTCTTTCTGATCTTTTCCTTATCCTTTATTGATGTATTTTCATCGAAGTTTTCCTCCTCTTGTGGTAGGGTATACGCCAGTTTTAGCAAGAACTCCATACACCTAATCCTTGCGTGCAATGGTGACATTCCATATTCGTAATTCTCTTCATTTGTAGAATCGTTTAAATTACTAAAGTTCTTCTGACTCTTTTTGCAAATCGGGCATGACATTGTTGATTTTGTTCCTGTTAGTTCGTTTACGACATTTCCGTCAACCATGGTCAGGTGGAACTCAATATATTTTCCTTCTCCAATTTGCAGCTTTGTAGGCTTAATCTTGCTTATTTGTTCTTCAATGTCCTTCACCGTGGTCCTTATGAGTTCTGCCGGTTCCCTTGCAAACTGAAACATTATTGGTCGGCAATAAAGCACTGATGACGGACGTGAATTTCTCCAGTGTAGGGAAACATCAGATTTTAGCCGCAAAGGAACAACAGATGCCATAAACATATTTCCGTCCGATATTGTAGCGTCATCAGAAGATATCCTTTGCTTATAAATACTTTGTCCGGATGATCCATCACAGCCTCATTTGCTGATCAATGTCAACTTCTCAGGAAGAGAACATTTTCAGGAACACTCTCCAACAACCGTTTCACTGTATGGCCCATGAGATTCTGCAGATTGGCTTTCGCAGAGACTTCCGTAAACTCCGTATGCGGTGGTCGAGAATTTATTTTGGCTTGCGTAATATGCTTGTATCCGGGTGAAACGTCAGCGCCGTGTCGCGTTAAAGATGCCCATAGTTTTCCATATTTCTCTTTGGTAAGTTCTAAGTCCATAAACAAGGCCAAGGCTTCTTCGGAACCATACTTTTTAATGTGTGCGTTTGTGGGCGTGGGAATGCTTTCCTTAATCCTTTTTTGTCGCAGTGGGCTTGCATCACCAACAGATTTGGTTATCTGAGACCTAACTCTTTCACAATCCTTTGTATATTTAATAGCTAGCGCGTCCGATAAATGCTTCGTGGTCAAGTTATTGGTGGCATCGGCAAGTTTCCTCTTTCTTGTGAAAATTGAACACTCCTCAATACTTTTTTTTTGGCCTTCCTCTTGCTCCTCTAGTTGATGTGGTGGGTTTATCTACTGCCATTATAGCCAGGATGGTGTCTTCATTAACCCAGTCCTCGTATTTGGAGTTGAAGTTCTGAATGGTTCGATTAGATTTCACCCATTTAGCCTTAATATTTGCATATATCAGATAAAAATTATTTTTTATAATTTTGCTTTTCTCAATATTTCCGTATAAGCTATCAAGTTCTTCTAAAGCAGCTTCCGTGAAAAAGTTTGGTGTGGTTGACTTTCTAAACAGTTTAAATAATTTTAAATTGTTCAACGATTTGTTTTCAGTACTTAAATTCTTTAATGGTTACAGTTATTGTTGCGCCAACTTTGAGTCGTAGACTAATCCAGGCATTGTGCTTATTTTGCACTATATGGGCTTATGCTACCATGCCTAAAAATTTACTACTACAAAAAAAGTTTAAACAAAAACTTACTACTAAAAAAAACTACTATCAGTCAAAACATATAAGGGATGGACGCCATACAATTTCTGCAACCATGTCTTTTTAACCTTTTTTACCTCTAGAAGCCAAACGGGCACGTACGGGCAGATAAAACCTTTTCAATTATGTAAAGAAATAATCAAAGAACAGGTTTTGCAAATATGGCAAATATAGAAAAATATAGATTTTTTTTATTTTCCGTCAAAGTTTAAAAATAGTGAAAAAACGGATAGTTTTTAAATAGTGATTTACCAGGAGAAACGCAAAGCAAACAGGTAATTTTTTTTCCATTATACATTTAATAAGTACATCAATCATAAAAAATATGGCGATTCGTTACCTATTTTTCGTGATATTATACCTGAAATCGCAACAAATTGACTAAAAATTGTGTGTTTTTTTTTAAAACGAAAGTCGTTCACCTTTGAACGGTTTTATCTTCTAAACTAAAAATGTGATATTGTTAAGAGTGGCATATTTGAAATCGTTGAAAAGTTTCCTATAACATGGTTTTATTCAAAACTTCGTGGGCGCTCATAAAAATTTTGGTTTTTGCAACCTCGTTTACTCTACGGGCGCCACTGTGCGACGTGGTTGCCCATCCCATTTATATTCCGATAATGGCACAGCGTTTTTTGATGCTTCAAATTTACTTGAAGAAAGACATTTTTCTCTGCCATGAGAGAAAAGGTTTATTCTCGAAAGAGCTTAAGTGCGATTGAATGGCATTTCATACCTCCAGGTGCACCACACATGGGTGGTCTTTGGGAGGCTGGTGTCAAAAGTTTTAAGACACATTTAAAGAAAATTTCAAATACTCAAAGGCTAACTCGAATAGAAGCATGTTTGAATACAAAGCCTCTTTGCCCTATGAATGACCGGGTGTTACTCCGTTAACACCCGATTTGGTGGAAGGAAGAGTACTTAAAGGAACTTCATAGACGTGTTAAATATCCTAATAGCGAGTTTGAAGTAGGAGATACTGTCGTTATACGCCAGGACAACTTGCCACCAAATGAATAAAGATTAGGGCGGTAGAAAAAGTATAATTAGGCTCTGATTCTAGACCACGTCTTTGTGCCATAAGAGCAGCTTCAGGCATTTTAACTCGGCCTATTGTTAAGTTTGTTCTTTTACCCACAGCCAAATAATTTTAACCGGGTTTTCCTTTTTTTGTTCCCTTTTTTCGTTTAATAGTATAATGGCCGAATACCGTCGTCTCGAAGTTCACCGCCCATTAGAAGTCGCAACTAATTCCGGTAGTAAGCTACCAGATCCAGCCTGTAGACTATACAAAAAGTAACCCTGGAGTTAATGTCGACGTCGTTGACGGCGTCAAATGTCAAAAAATACAAATTTAATTTAAATATATTATAATTGTAAAAAATGGGCCATAAAGAAAATGTTGTTTTTTCTACATTTTATATTGAAGTAAAAACTAAAAAATTTAACAATTTAGGTCTTAATTAGAAAATTTCTTTATTAATGTATAAATCAAAGCACAATCAGCTGTTTCCGTACGGAAAGTGCGATCAGTTTCGTACCTTGCATAAAGAAATGAAATTTAACGAAACTTGACGAAAAGTTATCTTATTCACATTACAGTTTACCACATATAATTTATAAGTTAGCATAAGCTAGTTTATGCACATTATAGTTGGGCCTTAAAATTAATGTGCCTTGGTCTCAACACTGAGTTTAATTAAATTCTTAATGAGTTTAATTAAATTCTTAATTTTTCAAAAATACAAATCTTAAGTATAATTTACAACATATTACCTACCTTATGTCTAATTCTCAATCGTATGAAATTGTATGAGAGCAGTTAATGTCAACGCGTTGCAACGCCGAAAAAGTTCAATCTGTTTCAACTTTTTCGGCGTTGAAACGCCGTCAACGACGTCGACATTACCTCCAGGGTAAGAAAAAATTGGCGCTCGCCTATATTTTCCGAGTTACGGGGCTGTGAAATTTTCAAATTTTTTCTAGACCACGTCTTTGTGCCATAAGAACAGCTTCAGGCATTTTAACTCGGCCTATTGTTAAGTTTGTTCTTTTACCCACAGCCAAATAATTTTAACCGGTTTTTCCTTTTTTTGTTCCCTTTTTTCGTTTAATAGTATAATGGCCGAATACCGCCGTCTCGAAGTTCACCGCCCATTAGAAGTCGCAACTAATTCCGGCAGTAAGCTACCAGATCCAGCCTGTAGACTATACAAAAAGTAAGAAAAAATTGGCGCTCGCCTATATTTTCCGAGTTACGGGGCTCTGAAATTTTCAAATTTTTTAAAATATCAATATGGGTATCATTTTAAAGCTTTTGACAACATCATTGAGGAAATACAAAATTTATTTTATATGCTTAACCCATTAAGAGCTGATGGAATTTTTATGTAAAATTATATACATACTTATATGCAGTACCAAATCTTTTTTTTTTATTTTTTAATTCTGTCACCCCAATATTTGCTTTTTTGATTGGAGTTATTTCATTAAACTAGATTTTCATAGATGGTAAAGGGTATATATAGATTCGGCATAGCCGAATATACCATTCTTATTTGTTTGTACAAAATTTGGATAAAATCCTCTGATGAGGTATATGAGCAGTAGCGAAATGGCCATATGGACATGCTTTCTCCGCAGTAATATATTTAATTTTGAAGTTTTAAATAATAAATATGTTATGAGAATATCATGAAGAAATATTTTTTAAGCAATCAATCACGATTAAAGTTAATTAAGATTAAAAAGATTCCGAATAATAAATTTTCATAGTGAATTATGTTTTTAAAAAAGTTTCTGTTAAATCATTTTATTTTTTAATTTTTATTTAATTAATAAAAGTATTTTTAATAAAATTAAAGACTTTTTTATTTGCTTTCTAAAAATATTTAGAATTTAAAATCTGTTTGTCTAAAAACGCGTATTTACTTTGCCAAGGAACAAAGCCGATTTCGGATTTGAATAAGGCGGCCTGATTCATCTTGTCTGTCGTTTTTTTTATGAAAGGAGGGAAAGAGTAGCTAGGAACCGGTCCACACCACAGAACATTTTTCAAGACAGGCAGTTAATTTAGAGCACATTATTCCAAATTCGTTTTCTACACATCTCGCTCTACTAAGCCTCTAGTTAAATATATTTTCTTCGGTTTGATCATGCGTCGGTTAAGTGGAAATACGTCATCTACAGCAAATTCCAGAGATCCACGTCTAGGTATCGAAAAAATACAATAAATAATTTTCATGATGACATTATTTTTGTAACAGCATACATACACATGTACGTGGATGTACTTACTTCAATACTATACCCAATTTAGGTGAAATACCATTAGTTGAAGGAGTATTTCTTTTCGGCTTCAGTAAAGTTTCTATCTATTTTGCACAATATGTCTAAAAATGCTGATAAAGCCATATGGACTTATCCTTAAAAGCTTTTTTGAATTATATGTTAAATGGGTTTTTATTAAAAAAATATACTTATGTATGTACATCTAAAGCAAACCTTACTTGAGGTAAGAGTTTTTTTTCAGACCGTGGGTCCTCAAAAAGTTTTCCTGTAACAACTCCAATTCACATTAACTGTTGTCCTGCAGTACAAGCTATTAGTATTATTTTATTATCAATTTTATTTAAATATTTTTCGCAAATCTTATAAAATAATTTTTTTTCAGACACACAAAATTTAAACATATGTTTTTTTGTTTACACTATTAAAACAATGTGGCAATAAAAACGAAAATTTTCTTCTAAACTGCTGATTTTTACTGTTAGCTTACTATCAAATTTACAAAGGAATGCATGTTCCTCAACATTTTGCCGAATACGGCTTTAATTGCATATAGTGTATTTAGTCAGGAACTGTTTTCGTGAATAAGGTATTTGAAAATGAAGAACTAATTATTCGCAAATAAGTCATGAGTAATTTATGTATATAAAGGGTATTTCTAACAGCGAGAAGCCATTGATTATGAGAGTAGCGTGAAGAAGTGTTTAGAACAAAGCCACCGAAAATGTTAATAAATAAAAAAAAGCTGTTGTAAAACAATAAATTATTTGTTCACTGTATAATTTTTTCTATATATATAAAAAGAAATGTAAACGATATATCAATCGAGTTGACTCGACTCTATAGAGAAATGAAACAAACAAAATAATACAACAAAAGAATTTAAAAACAAAATTTTCTTATTTTATATTGCTTTTAAATAGTTGTACATATAGAACAATTTACAATTAATAGATAAGTAGATACGAAAAATACTAACAAAGCCAGAAGGGACCCAGAAATGCATTTCTTCGGCTAATATTAAAATTTGACTGTTCTCTTTCAATTTAACACAGTTGAAAAAAACAATATGAAAGTAAAATAGATAATCGCATACAACTACTTTACTATTAAGATAAGTCATTTTCATAGAGAGAAACATTTGGATGTATCATAATATAGTTATTGTTGTAGTTTTTTTTTATAAATTTTATATTTCTTTTATAAATTTTGTATGTTTTTGAATCAATTCAAACGAATTAAACAAAAATGAATTTCAATTCGTTTTCAAGTCAAATGAATTTGTCAAGTTTCGAATTCAAATGAATTTGTTAAAAGGAATACCAATTCATTTCCAATTCGTTTGAGTTGAATTGATTTTAAATTCATTCAAATAAATTAAAACATGGCATTTCAATTAAAAAATTTTATTTTCAATCAATCAAATTCAAGAATAATCTAAGGGGAATGAAAACTGGAAAATTTTCTAACCAAAATGAAAATTTTCAGTGCAGATATTGACTTTTCATCATTTGAGAAATCACTTGGTGAAGACATTTCAATTTTTTAACAAAACAATATTGATTTTTTGATCACTCTCAAAAAACTTTAAACAAAATAATAACTTTGAATAACAAACTTTAATCAAGAAAACAAAATTTTTCATTTTGGTAGGCTTTTTGACGATACTTAATAATATAATCATGGGATTTTTAAATCTAACGATGTGTTGTCTTTGGACTATACTAGGTAAAATACATAATAAAATGCCTACTATATTTTTATTTACAAAATGAATTCTATTCAAATGAGTTGGTAGTGAATTACTTATTATTCTTTTAATTTATTTGAATTAATTAAATAAAATCAATTAAAATGAATTGGAAAGAAATTGCAATTCAGTTTTCAAATTCACTTGCATTGGAAACGAATTGAAATTCATTTCAGCGTTATTTATTTTAATTGAATCAAATTTTATTCAATTCATGTTAGTGTGAAAAAATTAATTAAAAATTTGCTAATTCAGTGCATGAGTGATTCGGGAATTATTTAAACAAGTAAGAATGCTATATTCGGCTATGCCGAATCTTATATACACTTCACCATCTATCTTCATAAATCTAGTTAAGTAACTCGAATCAAAAAGACAAATATTGGGGTGACAAGAATTAAAAAATAAAAAAATAATAAATTTCATGTCCTATATACATGTATGTAATTTTTTATAAACATGTTGTCGTTTCTAAATGAGTTAGGCATTTTAAAAAAATTTGAGTATTTTCTTAAAAATATCTTCAAAAGCTTTAAAATGATACCTATATTAATATCTCAAAAACTTTAAAAATTTCAGAGCCCCGTAATTCGGAAAATATGGGCGAGCACCATTTTTTTTACTTGATGTCTTTTTCTTATCTTTTATTCTGTACTGCCCCATATATTTATTATTTTGAATACTTAATTGTTCCAAATTAAATGAAAAAATTTGTAGTAGGCGTGGTGTTTTGCCTGCTGCCTCGAAGGACATGGAACGATCATGCTGATTTCCAATAGCACCTCTTTCGACGCTATATCTGAACGATTGACATATTCATTTTTTGCTAGCTGATCCAGTACCTCGGCAAAGTTGATTTTAACACTAACACGGACAGATAGACATCTCTAAATCGACTTCGCTATGCATAAGAAGTCAAAATTCATATACTTTATGGGGTCGGAAATGGATATTGTTGAAGTAACATACGGAATGACAAACTTAGTTATACCCTTTTTTATTTTTTAGCCAGGCTAAACATACTCAGATTATTATTTTTTGTTACTATCATCACAAATCCACATTAAGTTATTTACAATTATTTTTATGATAACTAAAGGTACGGTCACATTAGTCAAACATTTGACTGAAATCGGCAAATATTTATTTGCCGTAGTCTGACCACAAAATATTTATTAGAAGCAAATAACATCACAGCTGATTTTGGGCAAATAAAATTATTTGCCAGTAAACAAAAATGCTTCTAATGTGAACATAGTGTGACCACTCAAAGGCAAATATTTGACTCATTTTTAGGCAAATAAATATTTGTTCTTACAAAGTTTTTGTAAGAACAAACAGAGACAAATAACAGCTGTATCAACAATGTTGCCCAGTATTTAAACTAAATTATTAAGTTTCGGAAAAACTCGCTGATTAAACTTATATGTGTATTAAATAAAAGCAAAATACTGTAAGCAATTAATAATAAAATTATAGATAAAAAATAATAAAGTGCAATTTTTGGAAGAAATAGTAAATTAAAAAAGTTGTCGGGCAAATGTTTGTCATATGTGACCGTACCTTTACATTTTTTTGATTAAAATTTCTAAAAACTTTTAATTTATTTAATATAGTTTTCAAACTACAGCTGTTTATTTGTTTACTTGATATAAGTGAAGACAAATAATATGTTGAAATAAAAAGTCGCTTAAATTAAAAAGCCTATTTCACAAAGAATCAAACTACAAATATGCAAAGTTTTATTGGGATACAAAGTTCTACAATTTTTAAGAAATTTTAATGTTTCAGATTTCGGGAAATAGGGGAAAAACTCTTGTACATATAGTTTTTAAAAATTGTTACATTATAACATACCGTCAAACGAATATATTTATATTAAAAAAAATCTGTTTACGTTAATTGCAAAAATAATCTTTCAGCTTAGTACTTATAGAACATATCTCTTTTGATTGCAAATCGAAAATTATGCAAAAACAGTTCAGGTGCTTAAAATGGATATTCACTAATGACTCTTAGCTCTATTCCCACGCTTCAAGTAGGGTAGAAGAATTATTTTGGTTTTGTTTTGCACATAGCCGACTTTTTTCGTCTTTTTAAGCAGTTAAAATGCGTGGGCACTGTGCAAACCTTAATTAAAGTTTAATTTATGTTGGTTAAATTAAAGCGTGCTTAATTCTTGTTTAATATAAATTAATCGATATTGATTCTTAAAGTGAAAGCATGTTGCTTGTTGTCATATATAACTTCATTTAAAAGTTATCTATAGGCATTTTAAAACAAAATGCATCTCAACCTTATCATAGGTTTATGTGCAGATATATAACAGTATATAATTTACAACTTTAAACTTTAACTTAACTTTAATTTAGCGGCAACGCAAATTTTCAAGTTATAAAATTTCTTGCGACTTAACTTTAAACTAATACTTTACTAAAAATTTATAAAAGAACATTTAATAATCCCCAACGCCACATCTTTTTTACATACAACTTTGAAAGTTTTCACCAATCATGTCGAAATATACCAAATTATATATAAAATACTTTGATGATATATAACTCGAAGAATATGTGGCCCGACAACTTTTTTAATTTACTATTTCTTCCAAAAATTGCACTTTATTATTATTTATCTATAATTTTATTTTTAATCGCTTACAGTATTTTGTTTTTATTTAATACACATATAAGTTTAAAATTATCAGCGAGTTTTTCCGAAACTTAATAATTTAGTTTAAATACTGGGCAACATTGTTGATACAGCTGTTATTTGTCTCTGTTTGTTCTTACAAAAACTTTGTAAGAACAAATATTTATTTGCCTAAAAATGAGTCAAATATTTGTCGTCGAGTGGTCACACTATGTTCACATTAGAAACATTTTTGTTTACTGGCAAATAATTTTATTTGCCCAAAATCAGCTGTGATGTTATTTGCTTTTAGAAAATATTGTGTGGTCAGACTGCGGCAAATAAATATTTGTCGATTTCAGTCAAATGTTTGACTAATGTGACCGTACCTTAAGTACAAATATTTATGTGCCTAAAAATGAGTCAAATATTTGCCGTCGAGTGGTCACACTATGTTCACATTAGAAGCAGTTTTGTTTACTTGCAAATAATTTTATTTGCCCAAAATCAGCTGTGATGTTATTTGCTTCTAATAAATATTATGTGGTCAGACTACGGCATATAGATATTTGCCGATTTCAGTCAAATGTTTGACTAATGATTAATGTTAAGAAGTGGACTCTAATTCCTATTTAGCTTCATCCTCTTATTGTGCTCTTTCTTTAGAACACCTTTTGGAGCTTCTTTATAGCATAGAATATGAGTTATTCATTATAAACTTTCTTCTCACATTGCCTTTATGTGCAATAGTTATTTTAATGGAATCTCTATAAATAATACATGCGGGTGCATAAATATAATATAAGCCACCAATATTTGACCAACTTTTATAGTTTATGGCTATCAGCGGTGGATATTTTATTTTAATATTAAAAACTGGGATTTAATTTCTCGTACAAGGTATGAGACTTTTAAAAAGATGCGCCCAGAGTGCCTAGATGGAAAAAATTTCCTACAGTTGTATATTTTTGTTCCGACTACAAATGGTTATTGTTTGGTTGTTTTGAACTTATGAATATTGTACTGCAATTAAATATTTAAGAGTAGCAACTGTTTTTCATCATTTGTGATTAGCATTTAATAATATTTTACACGTTTTCTTTGCAATAACTTTGAAATAATGCCGAAGAAATTAAATGGCAGTGAAGACATCCCATGCGCAGCAGTTTGTGAGCAAATAAATTTATGTTTTTTTCGGTTTGATCGAATATAATTTTAAGGCAAATATTATTTTAAATGTGACCGCACATAAAACATGTTTGCCTGCATTTTATTTGACATTACTTCATAGCTGTTTCAACAAATAAAAGTAGGCAAATAAATGTGCGTAGTGTGACCACAAAACAAATTTAGGCCAAACAATAGCAAACAAATTTTAGGCAAATGTTTGCCATATGTGACCGTACCTTAAGTTTAAGATTTAACTTCAAATAAGTGTTGCGGCAAACACAGCCTTTTTATAGATTATGAACTTAATTTTGATTGCATGTCATAGTGTCCAAGGACATAATGTCCATGAATTTTCTGTCGCTTTGAAAAACGTCATAATTTCCGTTCGGTTCTAAACACTTAAAACAACAACGACTTCGCATGTCAAAGATTTCCTACACAGCCGGCTTTCGGCACAAGGATTTTCTCCTCTATGGTATGATCAACACCGGTTTCGCTTACTATAAAAGTTCTGTATAGTAGGCCTTCGGCCGGGCGCACTCATAAACTCCTCTATGGTATAATCCACACCGGCTTCGCTTAATAAAAACGTTCTGCATAGGCCGACTTTGGGCGGACGCAAGGATATTCTCTTCTATGGTACAGCCAACACCGGCTTCGCTTACCATCAATTTTCTTCAAGCCAGTTTATAAAAGCGTTGCATCTTTCTTACATAGAATACCATAAAATATGCCTATAATACGTTACGACGCTACATTGATGGACATTATGTCCTTGGACGTTATGACATGGCACCCTAAATTTAAATCTAATGCATTTTAGGGGAAAATATAACGCAAAGCCTTCATTTGATATTTTAAGAACTTAATTGTGTAAAAACTTAATTGTGTAAATTCCTTAACATAAGAAACCTTGTTTCTTGCTTTGAATCTTTCTGTGAGTTTATAAATTATAGTCGAGAACATTTCTTGTTTGAATTTATTACGAAGCCCTGCGGTCTGTTTAGATTAAAATGATTTGTCGGTTCTTATTTTAAATGATTTGCAGTTTCTCAGGTGTGTTTTGGCACACTTCTTTGACCAGACTTGGCAACCAACGTCATTATTTGCTGTATGCATGACTTGTACAAAGGAATCTTATATCTTTGGTTCAATGACCACTTTCGATTAATCAAGGGATATAAAGCCCTCACTATTCTTATAGCTTTGTTGTGTACATGCAAAATGTTAAATTTATTACCCAGTGTTATTTGCAGATATTTTACAGATGCATGTATGGGAATAGTTATATGTCGATAGTTTTATTTTTGGCTGGCTATCGATAGCTTTTTCCCGATAGCGATAGTTCCCAGAATTAACACTTAAAAAATTCGATAGTACCGATAATAGCGATAGGTTTTTAACAAACTATCAACTGCGCCGACTATCGATAGTTTTGCAGCTCTACAGTGAAGCCTATCACCAACAGGAATTAAATTGGAGGCTTCCTGCATCAACTTTATACTTTCGTTAATAAAATGTTCGATATTGTTTACAGTAGCTATACTATTTTGAAAGAAACTATTTTGGTTCATTTACCCATTAGATTATAGAGTTCCAGTTAGATTTGTTATACAAAGGCACTTTCGCTGATTTTGAAATTAAAGGGCTGACTTTAAAATGAATGTCAGTGGAAAATGAGCAGAGATTAAAACATTTTCATGCGTTAAGATTGGTGAAACTAGCAGGTAAAAATTCGAGAGGACTAAATTAAATACTGAAGGATGTATGGCAGACAATTGTTGTTCAAATCATGTAAAAGAATTCGGATAGTAAATAAAATAGTTTGACTACTCGTAAAAATGGTGGTTAAAAAGTTGGTGCCAGCTGTGTTGTTTTGATGGCAATGCCAGCTTTAGTGTCATGCATTAAAATCGTCGAAATTCAAACAGCCATCGCTAGTTGTTATTGTTTCTAAATCGTAACAATTTAGTTATTATATCCCGGAAAGTAGTTTGAAGTAATATGTAACTGGGCGATTACTTCTATTTATTAAGATTGAAACGGTTTCATTTGTTGAAGTTGGGTAAATTTTGAGACGTTGGTGGAAAATATTTTTTCTAATGCCTATTAGAACTCCACCGCCATATGACTGCCAATCTTTTCTATGAATTCTATAGCAGTTGATATTGAATTTATGGTCATAATTTAAAAAAAGTTTCATTTATAAGAAAAATGTGTATTTGCTTTTTAATAAGAAAGTGTTCCATTTCCATAATAGTAGACAGACTTATTATGCCCTGGGCACTCCACTGCATAATCTGTAGTTTACTTTTTATTAAATGTTATATGACATGTTTAAGCAAGAACCTTCATTTTATCAAATTTTTCTAGCACTTTTGTAAAGCATAGATCAAGTGCTTTAAAATATATTTTAAACATCTTGTCATTAGATATTTCCTCGTTTTGCTTTAACCACCGACGCATAAGGAAATTTTTATTTTGATTCTACTTCCTGTCGAGTACTCTGTTTTTATATGGAAAGTTCCAAAATTAAAGAAGAAATTAGGGGCAATAGTTTACATAGAGAAATTAAGACAAGAATGAGTTTTAGACTCCCGAGTGTTTGTAGTATCTTACAGGCAGAAATATCTGCTATTCTTAAGGCGGCAAGCTGGTTAAGATACCATAGAATATCTAAGAGGAATATCTGTTTCTGTACCGACAAAAAACCCGCAATCTGGTTTTCGTTCCAAGCAAAATAAGTTTCACAACCATTTCCGCCACGGTATCGACTCTATTGTCCAGAAAATAAAGTTTCCAATTAAAATGCCGAAAAAAATCGTTAAGCTCAGCCCAACGAGCCTTTTCATAAATATATTTAAAACGTTTCGTGGTCATTTTTAAAAACGTTGTGAAGTTGAGCGATCGAAATGGAGGCAGATATAGAGCAGTGATCCGAGTTACCGAGAGGCGCAAGAATGCTTACTTTATACTTATCAGGGTGTGAGTTAAGAAAGAGGTCGAGAGTATTGTGTTGTTGTCCTTGAACATACGAAATATGTGTTGGCTCATTAATTAATTGCACGAGGTGGTTGTGCGTGGCGAATAGCTCAACGAGTCCAAGACGAGTTATGGTCATTGAAATCACAGCAACAACAATTTCACTATTCTCGATATGGAATCGGAAAGGGCATCGAAGCCGGAAATAAAATTATCCCTTCTCGCGTTTGGGCTTCTGTATAAAAACCCGAAATATAAGAAGTGTGACCAGACTCTGAATTTAACCAAAAGACAGTTAAATTCACGATCATTCGTGCCTAGTAATTGCTGGCACTGGTAAACGACTTCATTCCTAATGTACAACGTAAGACCCCGACGTAGACTAAAAAAGGGTAGAAGAGAGTACCCAGGCAAATGATAATCCTGTGGATCAGCATCCTCAGATACCTGGGTCTCACATAAGACGAAAATATCAGGAGACAACTGTGTGCATACAGAGAGAAAAAATTCCCTCTCAACCCACGTATGTTACAGAAATAAATTTTAAATCTTCTTGTTATTACAAATAGCAAAGATTCAAACCTATTGTCTATTTTAAAGTACTAACACCCCTGTAAAGACTCATGCTTTTGTGACCAGTCACTGACCAGTGTTATACCTTCGCCGCTGACTAATCAAACAACAGTTAACACAGAGGAAAATAAAATTACTACTACTGTATAAAAAAATAAATAAATACTAGGAAAAGGAAAGGAAACAATTCGCGGTACAATTTGCATTTTAAAAAGCCATAAAATTCCTGTTCTGGTCACATGCGATACGTAGTGCCATCACTGTTTATTTTTTTTTTTTGTTTTTTTTTAGTGGTCTGTTGACTTGATGTGTTTTTGTTTTGGATTGTATTGTATTTCAAGTTTTTTTTTATTTTTTTGTAACTGTTTATAAATTTATTTTTGTTTCTTTACTTAGATGTAACTATTTTTGATTTTTTAGTCTAAATATTTTTCTCTTAATGTTATTGTGTTTATAATTATTATTTAATTTTTTTTGTCTGTTTTATTTATTTGTGGACATTTAATTTTTTGCAAATAAATTAATAAAAATGACGAAACAAAAACGCGTGCAGACAGGACAAATAACAGAACACTACACAAGTCTAGAGTCCAAAAGCTTACTTAGTGACCGGCAGTACGGCTTCCGTAGGGGACGCTGTACATGTGACTTACCGGCCTTTGGGAAATTGGGGCTATACGAAAGCACATGGACGATACTCTTAATTGCGAAACGGTGTAAGAAATACTTCACTCCATCTGATCTCCTTACTATCTATGTCACCTTTATCAGACAAAAAATGGAATACAATTCTCATGTATGGCCCATACATGAGAATTGTGCTTCAAAGTCTATGTTGAAGTTACTCGTCTGCATGCAGGAGAGAGCGAAGAAGCTCACCGGTGACAGAAGGGTATCCAGCTCTATTGGCTTACTAAATCATTGACGCAATTTGGAATGTGTTTGACTATTTTATCGTTACTACAACGGAATGTGCTCTTATGAAATCAGGGAACTTATTCCTAAAAACCGTAATTTCGTACACGCAACACGCTCTGCATCAAGAGCGCATTCCTTTGTGGTCGATTGGCCAGTGAATCGCACTTTTAGCCGAACAGTTCGTATATGGAATAAACTCCCCCAGAGGTCTTTCCTACTTTCAATGTGCAAAGATTCAAATCAAATGTCCACAAGCACAACTCCCTCAATCCCCATTCCCACAACCTAACTTCCTAGCTCTGGCACAATGCTTTGCATAAGGAGAGGTCATCTCCTGAGTGCTGGTTCTAAAAAAAAAGCCAGGAAAATTGGTTGTGAGTTTTGCCTTTACGTTTAACTTTGGAACATATCAAATAAAAAAGGGCATTTGACGAAAAATCTTACTTTGCCCAGCAAAGATTATTATCTTCTAAAACTATTAAAAGCAAAAAACTAGCTTTCAAACTCCATATAAAAAACTGTTACTGGCATTCCTAAATTAGCGCATAAAACGCAAGATATCTGTCAAAATTTGTCAAGTACATACAAAATGTATGAAGCATCCCTAAATAGCACGGCGTCAACGCTTAGCAATTCAAAGTCCAATTTTGACATTGCGTTAGGAAGTGAAGGTGACTGCTTGTTGGTTTGTTTTGTTATGGGTGAAAAGCAATGACAATTTTTTTATTTTTTAGGCAGTGTAATGGTTTTATCTCTTCTTTATTCTTATACAACTGTTTTAAACTCTTAAATGTTTTCTAAATTCGTCCTCTGTGTGTTGGGGCACAACATGTTCTAAATATTTATTAATACTGTTTCTTTTTTCTACTTCGAAAGCAGCAAGAACTTCAACAAAAAATTTCTCCCCATCAGAATCTTCAGCAATTAAGTCCAAAGTGTAGTCTTGATCAGACTCACTTGATGTGTCCGAAGTCCTGATCTATAAAAGCATATTTTATAAAAAAGTGAGTAAATATCCACAAATATATATACAAGTACTTACAACTACAAGTTTATTTGAAAAATCTTTCATTTTGCTTTTTAAGTAATTTTAAGTATAAACTTTATGTATTTATTTAAAAATTATTTTATTTTTAAATTAAACAAAAAACAGCTGATAATTTAATTCTAGTCCGAACTGATCCAAAGAAAAAGTTCATACAACTTTGTTCAGAAAATGAAAAATTTTACTCTGTCACTTTCTCTCAAAATTGTACAAAAATTGTTACCTGGAACGTTTTTTGACAAATTTGTACGAGTTCGGATTGTTTTGTTGTACATCTGGAGCAAACCTATAAATGGCATTTCCCGTAGTAACAATGAAAATCTGTTCAATGTTTACCAAATTAGAGAAATCTATCGTGTTAAAATCAATAAAAACAATAATCATGTAAATAAAAATCAGGTTATTAAACAAGCAGTATACTTTTTAGTTATTGTAAAATTTACCTGTGAGTAAAAGTTAATATCAAGGCGAAAAAAGATACTCTGCGTCTAAATCAAATTGGCTTTATTTGCTCGATGTAAAATGGCAATGGCATAAATGAAAATCTCACTCCTGAAAGTTATAAAATTTTCCTTTGAGCATATCAACTAAAAAAAGACAAGGTGGTTTTAACAACATTTACATGTCGTGAAAGTGTGACTCATCCTTTTCAAAAGTGATCGATAAATTAAGTGAATTAAACAATTTTTTTCTGCCGCATAATAATGGATTACATGTATTACATGCTTTACAGAGTTAAACCCCTTATGTCCGCGAATACTTTATTGCAAAAATTAAAAAAAATCAAATTCTAATCTTATTCACTTTAAATAATCAATACCGGGAAAAATAGTAAAATAAATTTAAAGTTTAATTTATATTATATAATATTCCCGTGTTTTTAATCTTTAATTATAACAAAATAATTTTTAGCAGATATATTTTGTTTAAAAACAAACATAAACATATGTAGGTACATAAAATAAATATTTTTCTACTGAAGGAACATATTATAAATACGTTTATCTCATAATAACTAGGTTCTTGTGTGATAATCAGAAAAACATTTAATACAAAGCCCAATGTTGTACTTTCTACAGCCTGTTCGACCAATAGTTATGGAAGTTTCTCCAGCGCAACGTTTTTCAATTGATCTTTACCATTATAGTGAAGAGCAGCTCCTGCAGAATCTTCGTCGTAACGTCGTTAGCATAAAGAAGCTGCTCCACATTGCTTTTTTAAGGGAAATTTGTCTTTTAAATTCATACTAGCTCATTTTACTCTTCTCTATTCTATGAAGTTTCCAAGCATTTTGAACACATAAGTCTACTAACCATGTAAATATAGAGCTCCAACATTTTTTTCCACTGTAACCACTTTGATTTAGTCGATCAACTCCACCACAATCTTGCTGTATTCCGCTGCAGCGTATGATCTTTGAATACTTACTTTTTTCTTTTCTTCTTTCGAGTATCTCGAGATCTTTGAAAATGCAGTGGCACCAAATGCAGTAGATGCAATCAGGCTTATTACAGCTCCTTTTGCAACAGCGTAGTCACAAAACCGAGAACTTTTTTCTTCTTTACATCTTTATTTTGTCTATTGTACAGTCCTTCGGAACACGGATTTCGCGGATTGTCCCAGTTGAACAATAGCCTATTTATATGTAGGTATATAACTGTGCAATAAGACTAATTGAAAGTTCGGAAAATTTCTGCAATAATGTTAAAAGGTGAGTTAGACACATGTGTAAATAAACTTGATTTTCAAAAGTTTTATTTACTTTACAGTGCAGAAGTGTAAATAATGGAATGTAAAACGGGAGACAATGACACCGAAAGTGAAACGCATGATAGCGTGAGGAAATGGGAATGCTTAGCGCTGAGTTAAAAGTTCATGTTACAGTTATGAATTGTATTATTTGTTTTTCTCTTCTCCTAAATAAAGATAAATATGAAAATTCAAAAATGTTTTATTTAATTCACAATAATTTTTTTTAACCGACTATCGAACCAGTTTTCAAAATATTTGGAAGCACCGCACTTATTCAGTCCCTGTAATCGAATTTCAGATAATGACTACAACCGACCAAATTCTATTGGCAACAAATTCGGTTCTCATGACGAATCTCTTTTCTCTGTGTAGATGAAACGTTAAGCCACGAAATATATGAAATAATTAGTAAAATACCGGATGGTGAAGAAGAACACATAGAGGTAAATTAATTATTTAGTGTTTTTTAAACAAAATTTACATTTTATCACTACCTGAAAGAACAACAAGAAACCATAAAATTTTAGGAGCAAGCAAATCTTATAGATAAAACAGAATATGCTGGTCTTAAAACTTTTCGGCATATGTTATTTTGAAAATGCGGTTTAAGGACTTAGATTTCCAAAACTTTGAGGAAAGAAATCAAGATTATGCATACGTGAACGTTTGATCTGAGGGTGGCCTTAATAAGCCAAACAAGAAATAGAAAAACTATACTTAATTTTTCTTAAAATTAAAGTTGCTGTTTTATTTACTGGCTCCCATATATAAAATTTATTGCGCAATTGAAATTCAATGTTAGATAATAATATTAAAAAAAAATTTTTTTGGGAAGAACATTTTTTCGTATTCGCTTTTCACATGTTAAAATAAATATCAATCTTTGCAATTTTAATAAGCTCTTTTAATTCGGTAAAACTCTTACTCTACAATTGCATTTTTAATGAGTTATAATAATAGTGAATTTTTATAAATTGTGTTCTAGAGTCAAAGTATTTATTTCAGTGTAATTTTTTATATAGTAAATACGTTTGAATATCATTTATATTTATGTATATTTATTTTACAAATTACACATATTTTGTTAAATAGTTCCAAGATATTTTATTTTATTTATATCTGTGGCAACGCAAATTTTATTGTTAACAAAAACTATATTTCAAATAATTCCGGAAAACGTCACAAATTTTTGACGTTTACACTATTTGCATATAAAAGTTTCAGTTTTAGTTGTATTTTTAAAACTATATTTTTATTGTCATATTCTTTTGTTGCTTAGTTGCCTTAATTGTTTTATTTTTTTGGGACAAATCCTAAAACTAAAGTAGCAAGGGGGTGGGATTTGATAATTCAATATCCAATAAAAAAATTTTTTGAGCAGAAATACATAATTAAAGTAAAAAGTTCTACGTATAAAAGTAAATACATAATTAAGATAAAGTAATCCATATTGTATAAAAATAAAAAAAGTAATTTATTATATTATGCTAATATCCAATAACATTTTCAAATAAAAATTGAAATAGTCTTATTTCGAAGATTATAGTTTCTGTTCATTTAATGAACAAGTAAAACACACTAATTAAATTATTTATTACTTTACTTTGAAAACTTCAAATAACTTTGTTCTCATCCGGTAACTTAATACTGAACAGAGATACTTTTCGCTTGAAGGCAGAAATCAAAGCGACTTTATTAATACAATTCATACTGCTTATATACTATTTCAAAATACAGTTGTAATAGTATAAGAACAGTTAAACAAAACAAATGAAATTGTACAACAATGCAAAATATATCCGTTAATTTAAATATTATTAAGAAAAGTGATAACAATGCCACATTATTTAAATATCATTTAAGTAAGTATGCAGAGTCGTATTTAAATGAATTTCGTTACCATTAAAAATAAAAATTAATATATGTAGCAAGTAAGTAATGTAGTATATGGGCTGCTTAAGTCTCTCCCGATGAAGCATCAAAACTATTTTCTAGGCCGACCTCTAGTCCTCATTCTTCTCATGGGTTGGGCAGGGCATATACTTGACGTCACTAATGGTGTACGAGCAGAAACATGATAGGTTCCTAATGGTAGTTGTAAATCATCTGGTGTAAGAAGAAGTTCCATTTTTCTGTATTACAGTATAGGGACCATCCCGCTTTGGAACAAATTTGAAAGTAATACCTGTGTTACTATTACTTAAAACGTGCGTTGTTACCAGTACATTAGATCCAATTTCTAATGGCGATTGACCTCGTCTATTGCTATTTCATTTGTTGTGATCTTGTTGCTTGTAAACATTTTCTTTGACGTCTTTAAAACATTCACCATGCGTTTTAGATAAGGCGTTATTTCAGCGAGAAAATTTTCATTTTGGATTACAGACCTTAAATCATTTTGAACTTCATCTAGTGTTCGGAGCTCTCCCCCAAACGTTAAAAAGGCTGCTGTATACTTTGTTGATTGACATAATGTTGTGTTCATTGCAATCTAGTAATGGGCAATTTTTCATCCCAAGTCTGGTGATCGTTTCTAACTAAAATTGCAAGTTGAGCCTTCATATCTCGGTTTTTCCGTTCCACTGGAATAGGGGTGAGAATGTGCTCACTGTTGAGGCAAAATACCACCTTTTGCATTACTGCCGAAATGAATTAAACGCCGTTATCACTGATAGCTTTTCTTGCTACTCCATATCGTAGAAATACTTCATTGATTAATGTTTTGGCACATGCTTCAGTTGTGGCAGCTTTCAAAGGAAATGAATCCATCGGCTGGCAATAACCTCAGTTATAAAAATCCATTGAAATCCATTATATGTAACTGGTAGTGGTCCAAATAGATCAATAGCAACTATTTCAAACCTCTGGTTGCTCGATACTGTTTGGTACAGCCCTGCAGGTTTAAGGTTTCTGGCTTTGTATCTCTGGCATTCCAGGCATTCTTTGATGTGCCTCTTAATGTTTTTTCTGATTCCAGGCCAGTAGTATCGGGAAGTAATTTTTCTAAGAGTCCTATCGATACCATAGTGATCAGCAGTTCTGTCGTTGTGATAGTAGTTTAGAGCTGGCCGTCATCGGAATCTTCATCCTGGTAACAATAAAGGACGCCTTCTAGTTGATTCTTTCTGACTTCACCAGGATTTTTCCTAGGCATCTCGATCGAAAAAACACAAAGCTCACAAGGATTTGATACGTCGTGAGTATCTTCACATGACGGAGCATCAGCTATGACATAAGAGAGAGCATCAGCTATGACATAAGTCTTACCTGGCGTACACTCGATCTGAATGTCGAAGGGCCACAGTTGCAATGCTCAGCGAGCCAAACGCCCAGTTGGAGTTTTA
This sequence comes from Gymnosoma rotundatum, assembly GCA_916610165.2. Lineage (NCBI taxonomy): Eukaryota > Metazoa > Arthropoda > Insecta > Diptera > Tachinidae > Gymnosoma > Gymnosoma rotundatum. The sequence goes on from OU744339.1 coordinate 63,021,667, forward strand.
ATTTCCATCAACCATTTTGAGGACTGATGATCAGTAATTAATTTAACTGGAGCTCCTTCTATATTTGTTAACAGCCCATACAATTGCGAGTGCCTCACGCTCTATTGTAGAGTAGTTATGTTCTGTACTTGATAACAATCTACTAGCATATTCGATAGGGTGTTCACTAGCGCTCTCCCCTGGAGCAAAACTGCTCCCAGAGCGTAACTACTGGCGTCTGTTTTCAAAATAAAAGGTTCATTGTCACTTGCTTGTTTTAAAATTGGAGCTGTTATTAATAAGGTCTTCAAGTGATCAAAGGATTTTTGTTGTTCATTACCCCAGCACCACACAGCATTCTTCTTCGACAAGGCTGATAAAGGCCTAGATATATCAGCAAAAGACGGTATACATCGACGATACCAAGAACAAGATTGAAAAAACGATAGTAATTCTTTAATATTTTTTGGTTCTTTGCGGTTATACAGGGTTGCCACTTTTTCCGGATCCGTTTTTATTCCTTGTGGGGTTAGAATATGGCCTAGGTAACAAATTTCAGCGCATGCAAAATTGCATTTTTTAAGATTTGCTTTAAGACCGAAAATCTTAAGGTTTTGAAAAATATTTTTTAAATCGAAATGATGTCGTCTAGGTACGCCAGTAAAATTGTCTCGCCCAGAGAAGCTTTTAATCGGTCGATTAATCGTTGAAACGTTACAGGAGCATTTCGAAACCCAAATGGCATGTGCATAAATTTATACATACCGAAGGGTGTAACGAAAGCAGTTTTTTCTTGGTCGGCTGGGTAAACTTCGATTTGCCAATACCCACTTTGACATATATTTTGTTACCTTAGCCTCATGAAGTATGTCATCCACCCTAGGTAATGGGTTTCTATCAGGTTTTGTTATAGCGTTCAGCTGGCGGTAATCAACATAAACCCGAATCTCGTCACTTTTCTTAGGTACCATGACCACAGGGGCAGCCCATGGTGATTGACATTACTCCTAGTTTCAGCATCTTCGTTTTTTCGTTTTTAAGAGCAGATAGACGATAAGGAGGTATGGCAATTGGATCATGTTCTTGTGTGTGAATGCGATAAACGGCATATGGTGTAGTACTGGATGGCTCTTCAAATATAATTTGTTTTGATTCAACACATTATTTAGCTCTTGTTTTTGTTCTTTGTTAAGTCTATCAGAATCTTTGAGAATTTGTATATCCATCGAAAACAAGGGTATAAAATACGAGCAATCACATGATTCTTAAATTTTGCGAGTTTTGGATGCAGGTTTGTATGAAGTGGAAGAGTTCAAAGAGGTTTGTGTTGCACGAGAATATTTTGGGTTAAATATTGATTGTTGTACTGTTTGTTGCTGAGATGGTAAAATCTTAGCCATTAATTTTTCTTCAAGAAGTTTTTGAACGGCGTACGAGTCATCTTGCTTTTGAAATGAAGGTGTTTTCGGTAAATGTACAGCCTTGTTTTTCTTTGGTGTTCCAAGAATTGGCGACAATGTTTTTTTTTCTTGAATGAATTCAATGAATGATGAATTCTCTTTAAAAGCCTTTGTGAATTGGGATGCCTCTTGGGTAATTTGGATAGAACAAATTGTTGTTTCCATTGGTTTATTAAAATTGTACTTTAATTTACGTTCATCCATAAAATACCAAAATTTTTGAGCCATATTGAGAACAATACCTGCTTGTTCGAGAAAATCCGTTCGGAGTAGCGTTCTATTTTTTGTGGCGTTCGGAAGGCATATAAACGTAATTTTGCGTACTCTGTTGCCTATGAGCATATCGCAAAAAGTTGATAAAACCTTGTTTGTTGGCAGTGAACCATCGGCAAGAGTTATTTCCGCACGTACTTCTAGAAAATGTCATATATTTGTGGTAAGTATTTTTGTTAGTTCTAGACTGGCAACACTGTTTTTTGCTCCAGTGTCAGAAATAGCTTCACCCTTAAGACCAAAGAATCCAACATGCGTTATTGGTAATGAGTGTCCGATTATAGCTGATGACAGCAAGTTAAACCCTAAATACTGTGGGCTGGATGATGCTGCTGGTTTTCTGCTACAAGTGGGACAGTTTGACCTATATACCCCAGGTGCACCGCATCCATAACAAGAAAAATTGGCTTCTTGACAAGCTCTTGCTTCTGCGGTTGCTTCAAAAATAATTTTTGATTTTACTGACTAGCACGAACATCTTGCTTTCGTTGGGGGTTTTTTTTTTTCTTTTTTTTTTTTTGTCATTTTGAAGCATACTTCTATAGAATGTCCTTTAAGTTGGCAAAAACTGCAGCGTTTAGAGTTTGGCAATTCTTTTCCTTCTTCAGTAGAAGTAATTGTTTTGGTCTCCAGAAGAAATATTTCTGCATCACGGCTGGCTGAAATTAAGTCTTTAAATTAAGGATTTTTATTTATTTATTTACAAATAAGGCCCCAATACTATATGGTTATATAGGCAATTTATATATTTCATTATATACAATACAATATAAGTATAATACATTCTACATATACAATATTTTCCTATTTCTATTATTTTTCTTTTTTAATATATCAAGCATTAAACATGGATTTAAATCGAATCACATACATATATAAATTAATTTCCATCATGAAGTTTTTAATGTCAATAAATTTGCTTTCTTTTGCAAGTGTCTCTAAATTGCTTATTTTATGTTTCGCTCTATGCGATTGTAAAAGATTACATTCATTAAAAATATGGGAAATATTCAGGGTATTTTCACATTCACAAAGTGGAGGCTGAGTCTTCTCTATTACATGTATATGGGAGAATAAGCAATGGCCAATTTTCAGTCTAATCAGTTTAATAAAATCACATTTGGGTAATGATGTTCTTCAAATTTAGGTACAATATCCTTGTGGATTCGATAAAGTTTGGACAATTTGTCACTATTCCAAGAATCTTTCCTATATTAAAAATGTATCTTCGAATCCATTGTCTATAGTCTGAAGGCTGTTATTTATAATTTGCCGATACTGTTTGTTTCAATGAATTTTTCGCAAAAAAGTCTGCCTTATCATTTCTCGATATACGTAAGTGACTTGGTATCCACAGAAAATTTATTATATTTTTTGGTAATTTCGTAAGACATTCTCTTATTTGCCTCACTATCATATTATTACTGAAAGGGTTTTGTAATCCCTCTAGGGCTTTTGCTGTCGGATATTATCAGAATTATCAAAATTGGGAATATTCTCAATACAACTTTTTATAGCAAGTAATTCAGAGTTGTATATGGAAGAATAATCTGAAATGCGGTTCGTGATGACAATGAAATAGCAAATCCTGCTTTTTCATTTCTAACAGAGCCATCAGTGTAGAAATAATAAAAGGTCGAGTATACAGTCTTAATTAAATCAATAAACTTTTGTTGTATCTCAGTAGATGTAATATCATGCTTATTACATGTTGCAAGGAAGAAATCAACTTTAATTTCGGAGAAACACCATAGTGCAGTGCTGCACAATTTGCTGTTCTCAATAATATTTGTATCAATTGAGTATTTTGTGGTTACTTTGGACATTTCCAGTACGGCTCTTATGTATAAATGGTAGATCCTTGGGTGTTTTTGCCTAAAATGTTCTATTTTCATTGGATATAGAGGATGATTCTGCATTGAAAGAATCTTCAATGTGTAATTAAGTAAATAGCTTAATCTTCTAAGATGTAGAGGAGGAGATGATGATATGGCCTGAAGGCTACATGCGTGACTAGTTCTAAAAGAGCCTATAGAAAGCCTTATTCCTGTGTTATGTATGGGTTCGAATGTGTTTAAATCAGTTTTGTTGGCAGATAAGTATATAATTGACGCATAATCAATAGATGGGAGGAGGATTGAGTGTAAAATTTTTAGGAGAGATTGCGAATCAGATCCAAATTGTGAACATCTCAACATTCTAATTATATTCAGCTTCGAGTTCGCCTTTGCTTTAATTTTCCTAATATGGAATTTGAATGCCAATTTCCTGTCAAATATAACACCTAAGAATTTATGTTCCCCTACAAATTTAATATCCTTGCCATACAGTTTTATTGTTGTATTGTCGGAAGGTATTAAACGTCTAGAAAATTTAATTGCGACTGTCTTTTCCTCATGAAATTAAAAACCGCTTTAATCATTCCATTTTTCCAGTTTATTAATGGTTGACTGGATTTTATTAACAATTGTCAAGTGTTTTTTACCTGAACAATATATGACTAAATCGTCCGCATACAAAAGCGTCCTTGCATCTTTATGACATTGACCTAAAATGTCGTCAATCGCTAAAAAAAAAGGGTAACACTTATAACAGATCCCTATGAGACTCCATTTTCGAGGTCGAAATAATTTGATGGTAAGTTTCCAACTAGACAAGAAACTCTTCGGTCTCGCAGAAAGTTCTAAATAAAAGCCGCCATATTTCCCAGTAATTAATATCATTTAGTTTTCGAAATATGAGTTGTTTCCAAACGCAATCATAGGCCTTCTTTATGTCGAAAAAAACTGTTATTACATCTCTTTTCAAGGCAAAACTCTCCATAGTGTCCGATTGTAATATAGCCAAGTTATCTATTGTCCCTCTGTTTCTCCCAAACCCAGACTGATTCACATTCAACACTAAATAATATATCAGTCTCCGATTTACCATTCTCTCCAGAACCTTACATATACAATTAGTAAGCGAAATTGGTCTGTAGTTGACTGGTTCTAAACTGTCTTTACCTGGTTTCAGTATTGGAATAACTAGAGCATTTCTCTAATTTCCCAGAACAACCTGATTTGTCCATATAAAATTGTAAAAGTCTAAGAGGTATCTAGTACTGTCAATATCGAGTTTCTTTAACATTTCGTACTTTACGTTGTCAGGGCCTGAGTAGGTGCCCTTACATGACGCAAGGGCTGATTTGAGTTCAATTAAATCAAAGGATCTATTATAAACTTCATTAATATTTATCAGATTAACAGAAAAACTAGTATTTCTTGAATAATTATAAACTAACTCGAAAAATTTAAAGATGATGAACTGTGTGTAAAGTTTCGTGCCAATAAATTGGCAATATCATCATTGGTAGTTAATAGTGTATCGCTGTCTTTTATAGCCAAAATTCTATGGAGAGCTCAAATACCATTCAAGGATTTAATATTATATCCTTTATATTTCCGCCGAAGATTTTCGAAGGTTTATCGAATCACAAAACTCTGTCCAAGACTTCTTTCTACTCTCTCTAATAGCCCTACGTGTCCAAAATTTAGCTCTTAAACATTTAGCTAAATTTTCTGCGGTACAATTTCGTTTAAATTTTTTCAATGTTCGCCTTCTTTCTTTAATGAGGGATCGTATTCTCATTCCACCAAGGGACTTCTCTTTTAACGCGGATCATATAATTTTGAGAAATAGCATCCCTCGCAGAATTTAAGATGGTGCTAGTTATAAACCCTTCAACTACGTCTATATTTACATTGTGTGAAAGTTCCTCTGTAAATTTGCACTTAAAATTTTTCCATTTTGCATTTTTCATATTCCACCTTGGCCTACGCTCGAGATTTGGTGAAAAGCCATTCAATCCAATAATAATTGGGTAGTGATCGCTATTGTGCAATTCATCACAAGCATTCCATTCGAAAAGGTAGCTAATGTTTGGACTTACTAGGCTTAGGTCGATATTACTAAAAGATTTATAGGCAAGGCTTAAGTGTGTGACACTTTCAGGTCTATTCAATAAATTAAGGGTATTGCTATTTATAAAATTCTTGACTATTCTTCCTCTTGAATCAGTTCTAGGAGAGCCCCATAATGAATTATGAGAATTAAAGTCTCCTAATAGAAGATAAGGGGAATCAAACTGCGAGGTTATATTATTTAGATTACTTTCGGAAATATTTTCTGAACCTGGGAGATATATTGAACAAATTATAAATTCCCTTGGATACTTAACTTTAATGGCGACAACCTGGTACTGTGATATAATTGTTAACTCCTCTCCGTTACGAGATTTACAAACTCCACCACTTGCAGATGAGATCATATTCCTATAAAAACAAGTATAGTTTTTTAATTTAGTATAATAATTCTATTTAAATCTAGTTTCTAGTACACATAAACCCAAACAATTTAAATTAGTTAGTATAAGTTTTATTTCATCAAAATGGTGTAAAAATCTGTTGCAGTTCCATTGAATTATATTGTACTGATCAGGCATTTAAGGTAGAGTCACTAGATTCATCTTTATTAATTTCATTATTTTGTTTTAGAATATCATTTGCTATTGATGATGCATTTGTTGTATTATCTTTCTTCTTTTTTTCTGCATTTATTAGTTCCCGCTTTTTCCTCTCTAATATATTTTTTGGCAGCAATTCTATTTTTGTTCCATCAGATTTGACTATTTGCCGTACTGGGGAATTTGATGTTGTTTTTTTAGTGGTGTCAGCTGTATTTTCTTTATCTTTTGTGTTTGTACTAACTTTATTTATTTCTTCTTTACATTTGCATACACAATTGCATGATTAGACTGCGTAGGCATATGTTGTTGATAGTTGATTTTGTTTCTCATATTCTTTTCGCGCTTCATTTAATGTTTTTTCTGTGTTATTTTAATTCCTTGTATATCATATTCTTTTTTGTATACAGCACACAGTGTAGAAAAACTGTTGTGTGGTTGTTGGCAATTTACACATTTTGCTTCTTTATTGCATTTTTTCCGTTTGCCTGTTTCGCCAACTGGAGTATGTTCAGTGTAGCTGAGCATCGAAGTCGGTTCGGAATATATGGTTTTGTCGTAGTGTTCATATATCCTAGTAAATTTTTTTCTGGCAATTTGCTTACGTTAAATGTTGTTATATATAATCCAGAATTGGTACCTGTCAACTTTCTATATCGGGGTCTCTTTTTTGAGTATTTTAATTTCTACGACGTCGGGGTTTTGTAAACGTATTTCACCTAGTAATTCTTCATCATTGGAATAAAAAATTCCTTTGGATTTGTTGAGAGTATTATGTTTTCAGCCTTCACGAATATTTCCATAGATAAACTATGCATTTTTATTATTTTGTTTGTTTGCTTTCTATTAAAGCACTGTATCAGGAGTTATCCAGACCTCAATTTTTTGCAAAGTTTAACTTTCCCTGCAACAGCTTCAATGGATCTTTGTATTAGAAAAGGAGAAACATTTGTAAGACCGTTTTCTGCATGAAAACCGGCTCTACTCATTATTAGAAATAAAGGATGAACAGAATTAGGGTTAGAGACCGATTTGTCTCTATCAAAAAGAATACCTCCCATAATGGGAGCTATAGTATATAATGTCGCTTATGGAGAACGTTTGTATATATATTAATATATGTATGTATATATATATAGTATATATTTTAAGGAATTATACTTTATAGTAAATAGAAAAAGTAAAAATTTTTTTTGGTTTTCTTTATCCCTTTTGTTTTTGTTTACTTGAAATAGTTACTATAAAAACACTGCGCACGCGGTGAGAGCCAAACAGTAACTTGCCAATTAAGGATTTTTATTATTTACGTACAAATTTATGGGACCATCTCAGTGTAAATAACCTGGAAAATATCAAAGTTTTGCTGTAACAGAAGGTAAAATCTTAACCCTTTTCTTGGCCGTGTTGAAATTCCCTCGAGCAATAATTTGTTATATGTTGACATTTACTTTAACGTCACTTTCACAGCTCTTGCAAAAATTACCTGCGGTTTCAATCCGTTCAGCTATCTCTATCTTTTCCTTTTGTAAATTAATACACAGATACAACAAATCTACGATCGGCTAAAACATATATGAAGCCAATTTTATCATGCAGATATGCATTCTAGAAACAGTAAATATAAAGAAACTAAGGCATTCCCAATGGTGATCAGCCGATGGACCAATATTAAATATAATATAAAAAAGTCATAGCGAATCCATTAATAAATAAAGAATTGAAAACTAGGAAGAAAAGCAATAAAATAATTCGATTGTATCTACATCGTTACTTCATGGCGAATTCTGATCTAAATAGTATCCGAAGTCTGGAATGCATTACCACGAATGTAACGCGAAACAGCGTCTCTAAGAAGGATTAAAATTGACTATGCGGGTAGTATCGAATATGTGTCGTCTTAAACTTCTATATAACTTCTACAAGTAACGAAATTCTGATTTATCAAAACATTATATAAACGTAATAAAAAGGAAATAAAAGGAAAGAGAGAAAGGTTTAATTATAATTTTAAGAATTTGTGAAATATTAATGCGAAATATAAATAACTAATTTGCTAACATAAATTTACTTACAGCCACAAATAACATTTCGTTTCACATTTATAAATTCATTTATTTTTTTTTTTTTTGTAATTTGTCTTAACATTTTTTATAAATCAAACGTATTGAACATAACCGAACACTGCACAAGTCGAACCAATTAGAAATTACCTTAAAAACTACTTGCCATATAATGACTTACTTTTGTGATTGCCAAAAGAGTATTTTGTTACTTGCTTACAAAACACATTACATTAGTTCGCAAGAAAGGAAGGAGTAATTGAACTAGATCTTTAAGTTGAAAGAGAATACATTTAATACGTACTAATGATCATCATTATTTCCTACAATAATTGATGCAAATAAATCTCAGTAATTGATTATAAAAGTATTATTCCTTGTTGTAAATAAACTAGTTCTTTAACTTAAGAGATAATACCTTCTATTTAAATACGTACTACTGATTACCATTATTTTCTACAGTAATTATTGTAATCAATTCTCAGTAATTGATTATAAAAGTGTCATGCTTTGTTAAAATCATTAGGTTGGTAATCTACATAGTTGGGAAGTCCTTCCGCTACAAATGCTTAATTCCACACTCGATTAACTTGTCTAAAATTTTTTGCTGGGGACACTAATGTGTTTGTTCACATGTATCATTAATTAATTTACTCATAGTAGAGTCAAAGTTGTGACCTATAAGATATCAATATATATTCAATACATTATGCAATTTTTGAGCAATCAACTTATTATCATCTGGTAGTTGGGTGTTTTTATCCAACTAATTTTAATCTTTGTTAGATAAAAAATAGTGTTTGTTAGAAAATCTTAATTCGGTGTTAATGTATTTTCTATAAGGGAAAACAGCTACTTCAAATCGTAAATTGGAATGAAATTAATGTGTTCCCGGCATCAGTTTTCCCGACACTGAGGTTATATTATGCAGCATTATATAAAATTCAAGATACAAGCCTTACCAGAGCATCCGAGCATTGGTTTTGCATATTTTGCAGGAATAACTTCTACATCATCGTAGCCTTCGAATCGTACACTAGATTCTAGCAAATCCTTGTTAAATCTTGATGAATAAGTTCTAGGGATTAAAGTGGCTGACGGAGCTGATGGTCTATCATTGTAAGGAGCAAAGTGATTAGAAAAAAACCGATCAGCTAATAAACACGAAAAAACAGTTTAAAAATTATTAGCTATAAGTAATCGAAATCGTAAAAAACCTTGTCGCTGTTCCAGTCTATTACGATTAGTGTTGTTGCGAGGCATCAAAAGAACAAAACTTTTTTTTAAGCTCGATATATTTTAACCTTGTTTCATTTCTTTTTACTTTATTCTTCATTTTGTTCAATAGAGTTATCTCCAGTTAATTTTCATTGTGTTTCATGGTATGTTTTTTGAAAGTGCTTAATTTTGCAATAATTTGATTTTTACTGACAATTTTCTTTTTTAATATTTTTAAAATTTTGTATAGTTTTTTGTTTTGAAAAAGGTTTTTAAAAAGTGACATTCAAACACTCAAACAAACATCAGAAAAGAAAATATGCCACACATCAAATACCCTACACCTCCACGACTATACTTAATATATCGACAAAGTATACAAACTCAGCCAACTATAAAGGAGCAGCACTCCGAAAAAAGACTTAAAAGAACCCACCAAGAGAGCTATTTCTGAGCATGCTTAAAAATGGCACACGCCATGACTCCCATTTGACACTCAAAGACGTGTATCTTCGGAACTATGTATAAATACAAGACCACTTTAAATCACAAAAGAACTATCTGAAATAAATTAAAAGTTAGTTTTTAAGTTTCTGAATTAAAAGGTTTGCTGGATATTAAAATTAATTTATGAAAACAACGGCAATATAATATTTGTATTCAGGCTATTTTATAGTAAATGAATTATTAATTGTGGTAAGACTTAAGTTCATAACTATTAGTTATGAATTTTAAAGGGAACAGTAAAGGCCAGATGCTCGTAAAATGTAATGAATTTTCTGGAGCCCTACAACATTTTTCAGCAATATCAATTGCAAACGTGGAAGATTCATCTCTCAATGCAGACAAGTTACCATGAATACGCATGTATCAATAAGATATAGTCGACGACGGCTGCACGAGAATGTTTATTTATGCAGGGCATGCATAGAACCCTAATTAACTAATTTGTCCTTGATGACATACTCTTCTACAATGGATGCACGATTTGTTTCCTGTTGTTAACATTTTCTAAAGATAGTTCCAGGAAATAGCCCTTAAGGATAATGTTGGCGATAATATCTTGTATAATGCGTTCTATCAAAATGAACTAAGGGTAAGATAAGTGACATTGTCCTCTATTTGGTATACAGCCGTCCACGACATAATGAAGAAAATTGTAGCTTTTTGGTTTCGTGCGATCTCCGTAAGAATGTGTTGAAAAATATTGTTGATGATTGGTTTGAGCGCTGCCTAATATGTCTTCTACTATTTACTATTATTCTTGGCCCTTAACGACGCACACTGGTGTATTTTGAAAATCTAGCCGGACATTTATTTGGTTTTTTGCTTCTGAAAAACTATTGAGCTCTCTTAAGTCAATGAAACTTAGCAAAAATATGTCTTACAGATATATCCTGTTAAAGCTTGAAATCAAAAAATCTGACCAAGAAGAAAATGTTCTTCTTGGAAGAACTAATCATACCCCTGAACTTTCCCTTACTTTTCTTTAACAAATGCAACTTTTAAGGTCAGTGAAAGCTCATGAGCCTTAATTTGCACTAGGGGACTTTAAAATTCCATTTTAGTTCCACCCCCTTTTGTATGCGGTGACATAAAATATGAATTTAAAAATAATATAGGTATTACAGAAACTGGAGTACACACTTCGTAATACCAATAAAATAATTTTTTTTAGTTTTTATGGACAGGCGGAGTTATTTCTCCAAACCTAATTCCAAGATATATCTGAAGATTATTTTTTTCATTTGTTTTTTTTTTTAATTCTTGAAAAATATTTATTTCTAAGCTTTTATGTCTAGGATTTTAAAAGTAACAATAAATTTTATTAAAAACAACATCTCTTTTGCACTACGATGATGATGAGTGTCATTGTTCATCTTCTTCTGTTTCTTAAAAACCTCTTTTAAATCCGCTTCTTCTGATTACAGACAAATACGCAACAATGCATCATTCTGCAAATTTTGATTTTTTGACCTCTCGATATTACTTCAATAATAACTTTAGCTCGGTAGATAACATTAATTCCAGGTATTTTTGCAGCCGTCGTGTTACCATCGTTGGTTAAACACACAAGTCTAGTTTTCGGTACATCCGCTAGTAGGTCTTATTCACTTTTAACGGCCCTTTTCACATTGTCCAATTAAAATTTAATTGGAACTTCAACTGGCAGTTACCTAAAAATAAATTTCACAATGTATGATTAACAGTTAACGGACAACATTTAACAAAAAACTTGGTGTTAAATTTAACCTTCAAAAATTTTCAAGTTAAAGAACTAATCGGAACCAAAAAAAAAGCTAAAGTGGATAGAAATATTTATCAACTTCTTTATTTTTGCAATATTTATAATCATAAAAAAGCCAAAGCCAGGAGAAAAAAATTTTTAAACACCGTAATTACTTTTTATTATCGGATGAGGAATTTAGACAAAGATACAGATTAACAAAGTCTGCAACACAATATGTTGTCGATCTTGTAAGAAACTACATAAATTCTGCTACTACCAGGGATGGAACATTTATGTATCTATGTGAAATACATATATATTATGTTTAATGGATTTATAGAAATCGTGCCTTATCCCCCACCGATATGGTGTTATTAACGTTGAGATTTTTTGCCACAGGCAGCTTCTTAATTGTTATAGGTGATTACTGTGCGGTAACAATATCAACAGCTAGCCGCACTGTAGATAAGGTTTCTAGGGCGATCGCAAAACTCGGAAATTTATAATAATGCCAGCCTCCAAGGAGGATATGAGAAAGACAGCTAGCCATTTTTATAGCATCGCAGTATTCCCCAAAGTAATTGGAGCTATAGATTGTACAAATGCTAAAATACAATCTCCAGGTGGTGTTGATGCTGAAATTTTTAGATGGCGGAAAGGTTATTTTTCACTTAATGTTCAAGTTAGTTATTTCCGCAGATTTTTGTATTAATGTTGGTAAATCGTTTAGACATATATATATATATATATATATATATATATATATATACATTTTTCAGGCCATCTGCAACTCAAAGCTTGAAATAACAGACATAGTAGCAAGGTGGCCAGGATCTGCACATGATAGCTACATATTCAACAATAGTCGAATTAAAGCCAGGTTTGAAAGTGGTGAGTTTGGGTCGTACGTTCTTTTAGGTGATGGTGGCTATGGAGTCAAATCATACTTGTTGACACCCTTAATAAATCCACAGTCTGAGGAAGAAAAGCTTTTATCACAAATTAGAACAATAAATGTGATAGAACGTTGCTTTGGAATTTTAAAACGTCGTTTTCCGGTATTGTCCCTAGGTACGAGAGTATCACTTACCACAGCAATGGCAATAATAGTGTCGTGTGCTGTTTTACACAACTTGTGCAGACTGCTAATGGTGAAGCGGAGCCTACGCCAGAGCGATTTTCCAGAACTCGAAATAATTTGATTGAAAATTATTTTTCAAAATTGTGAAGTAATAGAAATAAATTAATATTATTATAAATAAAAATATATTATGATACATAAAAATAATATTATTATAAAACACTATTTAAAAAAAAGATTTTTTATACTAGCTTTGGTGAAACTAATAGGTTGTGAATGATTTGCTTGTTATTTAGTTTCGTTTATAAATCTATAGCTGAGATAGGCTTCTTATAAATAAATTTCCCGTTTTCCAACTTTTCTTCCTAGGACCTTTTATTTATGGCTTAAATTACAATGAAATTGTTTCAACCATTAAGCCACTTTAGATTCTATAAAGAAAAAACACTTGAAAATTTTTATTATTTTTATTTTTTAATTCGGACATATGTATAAAAACTAACCAGGAAATTAAAGTTTTTTAAACATAAATATCAAATGTATGTACTAATATATATCATTTTTATATATACATTATACAGTGTCTCAAAGTAATAATGGGACACAAACAAAGTATTTTTTTATCTAACATATTTATTCTCACAGTTGCGTTAATTTTTATGCTTTTTATGTTTTTATGTTGCTTGTACTCTTGATTTTGTTAGGACGTAATTTTATCGCTGTTTGTTTTGAAGAGAAAAAGCTACAAGCGATAATTTACAATAACGCATATTTATATTACAAAGTAATAATGGGACATCTGGCAACTTCGATTTGATTGCGGTTTATAACGGAACTATTTGCGAATATTTTTCATTTAAATGGTTTAAGAGTTTGTTCACAAGCGTTTTTTAACATCTTTAAATATTTTACTGACTATGGCGAATCGGGGTTCCCAAACAACGCCTGAAATTAGAAAATTGATTATTGAACACTCAAAATCTGGAAAATCTGTACGAAATATTGCAGAAATAGTCAATAAACCTAAGTCTACAGTGTTTAATATTATAAAACGTTATTCCGGTGCAAAAAAATTCGAGAATGTTTCAAAGCCAAGCAAAAGAAAAATATTTTCCGATGCAGATGAACGGTGGTTAATAAGAGAAGTAAAGAAAAGACCTCACATAAGCGCCCCTAAATTAACTGCTGAAGCAGAAAAACATCTCAAAAAGAAAACTAATCCTGAAACTGAAAGAAATATTTTGAGAAAACACAGTAATAATGGCCGGGTAGCTAGAAAAAAGGCTTATGTAAATGATGTAAACAGATGTAAACGTGTAAGTTTTGCTGAAGAACATAAAAATTAGGACTTTTCGTTTTTGATTAAAGTAATCTTTACTGACGAAAGTAAATTTAATGTTTTCCGGTCGGATTGACGTTCTTACATGTGGAGAAAACCGCTTACAGAGCTCGCCAAAGAAAATTGGAGACCAACAGTAAAACATGGTAATGGGTCGGTTATGGTATGGGGTGCAATATCAGTAGCTGGACCGGGTAATCTCCATATTGTTGAAGGAATTATGGATTACAGATACTATTTAGATATTCTACGTAAAAATCCTGCGGAATCAGCGAACAAATTGGGTCTTAAAGATGACTATTACTTCTACCAAGACAATGACTCGAAGCACAAGGCATACAATGTCAGAAGCTGGCTGCTCTATAACTGCCCGCATGTGCTCGAAACCCCACCACAATCGCCTGATATTAATCCAATAGAGCACATGTGGAGCAAAAATAAAAAGTCCATCAAATAAATACCAAAAATGACTTAATAGTTGCACTAAAGGAGGAATGGGGAAGGATATCACCTGAGTACTGCCGTAGACTTGTTGAATCGATGCCAAATCGATTGAAATGGGTAATACGACAAAAAGGGCTCCCAACAAAATATTAATCTTAGTCTACAATATTAAATTTAATACTTTATGAATTGTTCTTTTACTTTGTCCCATTATTACTTTGAGCTATAATTAACGTGTTATGAAGTTTGTTTTGTTATTATTTTATTTTGCTTGCATTACTTGAATTTCTTGTTTATGTTTTTAATAAAACACCATATATGCTTTTCAATTCCATATAAACTTTTTTCCTGAGATTTTTATATTAACCAAATTATTACAAGAAGTGTCCGCGTAAGTGTGTGTCCCATTATTAGTTTGAGCCACTGTATATGTATATAAAAACAAAAAAGGCCAACAGAACTTAAAAAAGTTAATCAAGAAATTCAATTTTTTTATAAAAAAATATACAATATACATATGTATAACTACAAGTAATATCTAAAAAAAAGGCCATCAGAACTTAAAGAACAAATCAATAAATTCAATTATAAATATATAAAAAGTTATATAAAGTTATAAAAGTTAAATTTTAAAAAGTTATATAAAAGCATTGTTGCTATAAAATTGTTTTTTACAAAAACAATGCCTTGAAAATATGAATGTGAAAATTTCGTGTGGATTTCAGAACATGCCTGATATTGTTAAAATGGAAAAACATATTTACAAAGCTATAAATACCATTTTAACTAAATTTTTCTATCTCCAACTTTTTTCAAGAAATTTCTAATTTTAATAATTCGATTTTCAAATTAATTTCATTAATTTGAAGCTTATGCCGCTCTTCTGCTCTTTTACCTTCTTTTTCAAAAAAAGCTGCCTGCTTCTCCAATTCCGGCTCATTTTTAACAGCATCTATGCGATTCTTAAAATTAAGCTTTTTTGCTTTTTTATTCATCAATTTTTTTGGGTTCCAATTTTTCCATGAATTGGACTAAAATATTTAAAAAAAATGCATAACATATTCTTGTAGTATACCATTTGATATTCCATGCCTCATCCGCAGATTGGGAGTCTTTTTGTTTCAACTTTGCTTCACATTCATCCTCCAAAAAATCAATTTCCACCAGACTGTCTTCGTTTTGATTTTGAACTAAATAGGTAATCAACGATAATGTTACAAATATAAGGTTATAAAAAATAACAGTAATTACTCATATCGCAATCATTTTCATTATACAATCCCGTTACAGATTTTCCCAGCAAAGCATTTATTTGCTCATCATTATTTGAAATTTTACTGGAGTATGGCCCTCCTCCGGTCTTGTATTATTGGTTTCGGTCATTTGCTATAGCTGTCTTAGCATTCCTTTTTATATTTTCATATTTATCTTGTTAGTTTTTGGACGATTTGACAGTGTTACATTGAGATCTAAATTCTACAGCGATCTTTTCTAGACATGTGCCCGGGTGAACGAAAGGAGCCAGTTAAATATTTGGCTCATTTCGTTCACTTAAGTCATCCGTTCAAATTAACCCGTACACTATTGAACGAAAAGACCGGATTTAAATGACCGGATAATTTCGTTCACTTGATTGATTCGGTCAATTTAACCCGTTCGTTCGCGAACGACACAGCTCTAATCTTTTCCCAAATTTCATTTTTCTGCTGCCAAGTCACTGCATTCGTTTGTTTGCTTTCAACGATGTGGGAGTGTTTTTCAACAAGGGGATGTAAAGTTTGAAGACCTATAAATAACTTATTATATGCCAATTTTGTTTTTAATGAATAAACAACACTTACCTTGAGCGCTTAACTTTTGATGTTATCAAAATAGATTCATCGAGGAACTCCGGTTCGAACATTGTATCTTGTTCCATTGCTATTGACATCAAACGAAAATTATTAATCTACATATATTACATAAATTAATTACTACATTAATAAATACCATTACACCCTGCAAACATTTTCAATCACCGAATCTTCGCCCGCGAATCGCCGTCAAGTTGTGTATAATCGCGGCGAGTAATCGCGTGCGAGCCAAAAACTACACTTAAGCGATTCGCTAAAACGCTCGCTTGTGTGCCTGTTGCGATTCGCGAATAGAGATCCGCCGCCGATTTACAATTAACGACTCGCAGGCGAATCACAAATAGCGACTTTCACTTATTTCTGCATAAGTATTTTCAACTGCATTTAAATTACGATTAATTTAGCGGCTTCTCTCTTACTTTTCAACCGCAGTGCTTTGTTTGACAACATTTTTATCAATATATTACTTTTACACACCACACCTTCACGGATCACTACTTATTTATTTATTTATTTCTTTTTGATATTTTATATTTCCGATTTATTCTTATTGTCTTTTTAACAGATCACTTGTGCAACTGAAATGAAAATTTTGCTAATTGCTTTTAAAACCAAATATTTATTTTCTCGTTACCTTTAGAAAAGAACAAAAAATAAAAAATTCCATCGAAAGTTATGAAAAAACACAGATGACTGAACTCAAATGGATAAAGAATGCAAAAATACGTTGTTAGAAATATTTCCCGTTACCGGTGTACGCTCGCGTATTCATCGCTGGTTGTAAGGCATAGGCGATGGCACACGATTCATATCGTAAACGTAATCAAAATTGTTTTCAGATTTAAGTGTTTTTAGAACAAAAAATGACTTACTTGTGTACGCTCGCGTATTCATCGTTTAGTTATAAGGCATAGGCGATGATTAGCGATTTGTATTCCCTGAGCAGAATCGCGTAATAATCGCCAAACAAACCATCGCCAAAAAATCTCAAAAATGTTTTCAGGGCAGCTTATTTCTACATTTACACTTTAATTTTACTTATCTTTTTTATTTAAATCCCCGCGTTCCGTTTTTGTTTTCTTGAAATTTTTTGTAAACAAACTACCGGTATTGGCATGTTTTTTATGTAATTATTTTGTCTCCTTTCTCAAAATTATAATTTATCCAATATTAAATATTTAAAAAAATCGACTCGTAGCTTGGCTTTCTATAAGGAATAAACAATCAAATAAGCAAAAACATGTTTACTTCTAATATTTATTTTATATTATTAAATACTCATCACATGAAAGAATTAAACTAATTTAAAAATTCAAAATTATGATAATGTCATACGTATTTCATCATGGGCATCATCATCTGTATCAGGAAGTAGTAGTTGAAGAGTATCTGATAAAAAAGGTTTTTTCATCTTTTGTGTTTTTTGTGTATTGCAGCTTAAAAAAGGGTCACTGCTCAAAAACTTTTCCAGAAACTGAAGTTCTTCATAATCCAACTGCTGTAATACATCATCAAGGTATGTACATAAGCGTGTTGCTGTGTGGTCGAGGAGAGATTGCAGCTTCACTTCCGCTAATGTCATTTTTTAGCAATGAGTAGCATGGATAAACATTTTTGTTGGCATTGTATAATATTCATATTAGTTTTTCGTGAGATCAGCATTTATAAACAATGCTAAAGTACCCTCCGCTGAAAGCTTATTAACTTGGTTGACCTCGGAAGTTGTTAACAATCGCTTGAAAATTTTTGCTTTTCTTGGAGATCGTGTTATATCCATTATTAATTTAGCGGCATCACTATGTCCCGCTGCTCTCTGTCTCATTGATGCAGCAAATTTGATCTCCCCTGTTGTTTATTGCTGACGAATTTCTTGCTTTTTTCTTCGTTTTGTTCTTTTACTTGCTTCATTAAATTCGTTTTTTGGTCGCCCTGAAGATAAACTGCCAAATACTGGTATTGCCACAGTTCCGTGCTTAAAAATCCGTCCTCTTTTCGTTGTGCTAAACCCCAATATCTTTTGATACAGTTTTTGAAATTTACAACACACTGCTTTACTGCTTGTATATCGCCATCTCCTCGGCATTCTGAAATCGCACACAATTTACCAGCTAAAACCTGCAACTTCTCATCAATTATTCTAGCATTAGATTCCTGTACTATTTGGAATAACTCAAATCTTGTGTAAATTTTTTCCATGTTATCTCTCAAAGTTGCAAAATTCTTATAATAAGAATTTTGCGTAATAAGCCATATATGTGCATTTCTCCGTTACTTAGTTAATAACCTGATACTTGGGTGCATTTTTTATATACTTGCACCGTTTTTAAATGTAATTTTGATTTGTTACCCTTTTAAATAAGGAATGTTTATATCAAACTATATTTTCAGAAGAAATAAAGTATTCTTGAAATCGAAAAAATTCAATAAAAACCATGCAATTTTCTTCACTTTGCTGACTTTAACAGTGTCCCACAACTACAAATCTTAACTTACAACCTTTAAAATGCGCGATATGATGTAGAATTTTGTTCTCTATCGATCTGCGTAATTTGTTCTTAGGATTTCATAAAAATAATTTTTGCATTTTTGGCCAGATTTTGGGTCAAATACTCCTCTGTGCGATGGTGAAATCCAAAATAGTAACTAGTAATTAAATTGTACTGGTTAGTCAAACTGCCAATTAGTTAATTTTTTAATAAAAACTGATTAATTGGACATTGTGAAAAGGGCCGTTAATAAGCTTTCGTTAAATATAAAAAGTGACTTATTTGTTATCGTTGATTTAAAAAAAATTACATAATTACAAAATAAAATTTTTATCGTGCACTCACTCGTTTCCATTGCGTAATATTCTGTACATCAATTTTTTTTATCTCGCGCGGCTCCAGTATATAAAGACAACACAAAACACTTTTGGCGGGTATAATTTTGGCGTCAGTTACAGTGCTTTACAAAATAGTGTATCGGATTAATAAAACAGAGCTTGAATATTTTTGCTGACAACTTTTGACTGAAAAAACTGTATTTTCAAAATTCATAAAATGAATTTGGAAGATGCAAATCAATAGCGCGCAAAAACTAAGAAAAGTATTACGTGCATAAAAAATCAAATCGAAGTCAATGGAAGGGGCGATGCACAGTTGCCTTTTTTCTTAAAACCCGTGGCAAAAATACAAAATTTCATGACAAAATTTTGTGAAATAAATGAAAACATCGTATAAAGAACAACTTACTGATCAAAACGTTTTCTTTAATAGCAAAAATATTATAGTTTGTGGAGCTGCTCAATGGCGGCAATTTTTTAGAAAGCAAAAAAAGGGTGATTTACAAAAAATAAATGCACTTTAGAATTAAAGTGTCAGAAACATTGCCGTTTGATTACTACTTTTTTGGTATTTTTGTTAAGGTATGTTTATTTTTATTAAAAGAAGTAGTAGCATTTTTAGACACCCTATACTTAGGTCATTTTTACGAATAAAATAGAGCATATTTTCTGAGCATATTTGTTATAATACTTTAAATAATTTAACTAAGTTTGGCCGCTGCAAGTTGCCGCTATAGGTAAAATAAGAAGAAAACTGTTACAACCTCATAGCGAAAACGAGAAAATTTTTTCTCATTTTTAAAGTATGTAACAAAGATGTCTGCAAAATGTGAAAAGAAATAAAAAAGGGTTTCAAAATTTTTTCACTGCAGCAATTTTAGTGTAAAATAAAGTTACTTGTTGCATATTTTTATGCTTCTCGTTAAATAATAAACAATATATTGCTCTGCCAATCAGGTAGCCATAACTTTTACAATTTTTTTATATATTTCAATTTTAAAACACAGTTTTTACTCAAATTAGGTATTTTACACCTTTTTAAGAAACTTGGGGTGAAAGTAGACTAACCAAAGCAGGGGTATGGAAATACTAGCGATAGCAATATGTCCAGAGCATTTTTAGAAAATCTTGAGGTAACAACCCAAATTACTGGGGTCGATAATTATATTATAAAAAGGTTGGCAGTTATCCTATATGTTATAAACTGTAGAGAAATGGTAAATGGCCCAAAGTTTGATGATTATGTATCAAAAACTTCCCAAATTTTAGTTCAAATATACCCTGAGAAGAAACTTCCTCCTACGGTCCATAAGACTTTGGCTCATTGAATATCAATGCTTACCGATTGGAGAGTTGTCAGAAGAAGCCCAGGAATGCAAAAACACTGACTACTACGCATTAGACCGAATGCGGACCTTTTCAATATGATGGCGGCCTCTTCAGACCCACTGATTTCATCACGAAGACATGTAAGATCTCAAAAGGATTGGAAGAACTTAACTATAGCTCCGATATGTTAAGTCTATTAGATAACGCTCCCAATGTTAATGACTATTTCAAGGAGAACTAACTAATGAAAACCAATTATAGCTATGTAAAATATATACTAAATAACATTATATCTATAGCGTAAATAGATTAATATTAAAAATAATTTAAAGATGTAATAGAAATAAAAATATTTAATATTGGTAAACATGAATGTTTTTTTCTAAACTTTTGAATGTGAACAATGTGTATTGCAAAGCGCACAGGGGCTTGAACTAGTTACTTAATATAAATTTACTTGGGTTTAAATATTAAATGTATACAAAAATGTGTATATGCGATACAAATGCAAAATTTACATTAAAAAAAAACATGTTAACATTTAACTGGAAAAATTATCCTATTTTAACTGCAATTATTGGAGCACCCTGTACCTCTAGCAGTATTTTGTAAACATTATTTCGAAACCCTAAGTGTCCTCTGTCAATATCTTTTTAAATCTTTAAATTATCTTAATTATTTCAAAAGGTATGATTTTTGCAACGAAAAAAGTCAACAGGCTCGTCTTTGCGATAGTAAGACACTGTCGTCAGCTGCACTTCAGTGGAATCTTATTTTTTTATTTGAGAAACATGATCCAATTGACAACGGTAGTTTCGAAATTGAAGACTTTTACATTGCAGCATATATAAATATACAATCTCAGTTAGGTGAGGATGCTCATAATACAAAGACAGCTGAATCTACAATTTGTTTTCTGTAAGCAATCATAAGTTACCCACATTTAGTGGTAAGTATAGTGAGTACAAAAATTTTATAATTTCTTTTAACCAAATTATTGATCGTGAATTTGGCCCGTCAAATATTGATAAATTTAACCATTTGCTAAACTGCCTGCGCGGTCAAGCATTGGAAACGGTAAAAGCATTTCAGATTACAAACGAAAATTATAAAAAGGCTATGGAAAGATTGAAATCACGTTACGATAATAATTCGCTGATCTTTATGGAAAATATTACCGCTATTTTTGAACTTTCAACCGTGTCCAAATATAGTAGTAGCTCATTACGTAGTCTTGATTATACTTTCGCTCTCTATAGCTCCCTGCTATCTCTTGACTCACATAGTGACATTGCTAACTCAATGCTCATTTACATAATCATGGAAAAGATTGATGATGAGACCGAAAGGAAATGGAAAGAATCCTTAGATTTTACCAAATTGCCATCTTGGTAAGATTGTTCAAAATTCCTTGAAAGACGTTGCCAGGTTTTGAAATCAATCGATCGTATCGTCGAATAATAATTTACCCTGATGATAGACCCTTTCAAAAAATTGTATTTCAGAGTCAAAATCATGGTCCAACAAAGGATTATCAACTAAAAACAGTATCCTTTGGGGTGAACTGCGCTCGTATCTCGGTATAAGAACCCTTTTACAATTCGCCTTAGACTCTGAATCAGTATACCCTAAAGCAGCATGAATTATACGCACAGAAACTTATATTGATGACATTCTTTCGGGCAGTTATTCCATTGAAGAGACACGTATTACCCTAACTTAACTTATTAAAACACTGATATCGGCAGGATTTCCTTTAAGAAAGATTACGGCAAATGACCCCCAGTTACTGGCGGTCTTGCCAAAGGAGGACCTTTACGATCACAATTTTTTACGCTTCCATGAAGCCAGCTCCACTAAAACTCTTGGTCTTATGTGGAACGCTCCTGACGATTAATTTTCTTACGGCTTCTCCCCTCCTGATCAAGCTATGAAAATCTCCAAATTTCAAATTCTATCGTCAGTTGCAAAATTATTTGATATCGCGGGATGGTTCGCATCCATAATCATCAGAGCAAAAATTTTGACGCAACAATTATGGCTTGAAGAACTCGAATGGAATGAAGATGTGCTCACAGAGTCTTTTAAGAAATGGAATGATCTCGCTAAAGATCTGTCTAAATTTAAGGTGGCGCCAATTCAAATAGTTTGCCTACCACTCCTTGAACTCAATGGCGCTGTTTTATTGTCGAAACTTATAAACTATATTAGCTCATACCTACACTTAAAATCCCACGACATATATTTATAGACCGACCCATCAATAGTCTTCTTCCTGGAAAACATATGTCGCTAATAGAATTGCTAAAATTCACCTTTAAGCCCCGAACTCAGTTTGGCGATATGTTCCAACACACGACAATCCAGCTGATCTTGGAGTACGAGGCTGTAAGCCTCAATAGCTCACACAAAATTCTCTCTGGTGAGACGGACGGTCATGGTTAAAGAAACAGGCATCAGAATGGCCTAAAAAATCCCTTGAGAAATTTAGTCAAACCTAAGGAAACGCAATCCGTGCACGCCGAAGTTGAGGCTAATGATATTTTAGATAACTTTTCATCCTACATGTCGTTTGCTACATGTTTAGGTTTTCAATAAATGCATTAAAAATAAACGGTCGGATGTCCATCAAACTTTTTAGCGCAGACTAACTCAGAAAGAAATGAATTTTGCTAAATAACGACTCATTAATATAGCTCAAACAACTTTTTATGTTGAAGAATACCAATGTTGTATTTAATAAAAGTAGTGATAGATTCAAGACTCAAGCTCCGAATAAAAAATATAATACGCCACTGGAAAACTTTTATATTTCACCTACGGCAAGCGATCTCACAGATAATGGCACCTCTGCCCCCAGAAAGATGTAGTTAATCGGTTCCCTTTCAGATAACAGGTGTTGATTTCATTGGACCCTTCAAAATCAAAATATCACATTTATGCAAAAGAACCTTGTTTAAAGCATATGTAAGTGTTTTTGTTTGCTTTAGCACAAAGGCCATTCACCTAGAGCTGTGTTCTGATCTATCATCTCAAGCATTTCAGGCTGCATTTTCTCGATTTGTAGGGAGGCGGGGGCTACCCCAAAGCCTTATATACAAAAGCTATATTTTCCACTAATACATAGCTAATAATATAAAAATTTATCATTACTTTAGGAACAAAAGACGACTAACATCTCATCGCCATACGGGGAAGCGTCGCCACCTGCGTAGTGACCGCTTAGCACGTAAAGCTCACCACATTTATAAATGCATGACGGAAGATGCTGTCGAAAAGTATAGATATTGCGTCAATTGTTTGGCAAGAAGCTACGATTTGTGATCTTGCACCTCCATGGATACGAGCAAGAAATGTGACATGTTTCATCATACTTTACTGCATCCCACTCCACAATGTTCTAGGAGAGCAATTCAAACCAAAAAACTTCGCAAGCGTTTAAACACACTTAAAAATATACATATTTTTTTTTTCTTTTACATGAATTATATAATTTCTTTCATATGAATTTTCCAAGAATATTACTTACTAAAGTGAATTACCAGAACCTGTCTCACAGTCTTATTTTAAAATTAATCGCTGTGTTTATAAAGCCAAATTTAAATGAATTGTTAACACTTTTTATTACTCTCCAATTATTGAATTCCAATATTGTATTAATTTGGGTTCGCCCTAAAGGAAACCGAGGTTTCTTGTATGGCAAACTCAATATCGATTGTAATTTAATTTTTAACCGTTGAGTAATTTGGATATCATCCATTACCTTTTATTACAACTCTTAAATTAATAAAATTAATTTACTTAAAGTTCTTGTAAAACTAATCTTAATATTTAAGTAAAAAATTAAGGTGAAAATTCTCAATAAACCCAAATTGATGAAAAGAAACTAACTACCCTGTATATTTTTCTTCCAACTCTTTATTGTAATTTCTTTTGAATAATAACAATATCATCTCAATTAAAGATTGAGACGAATTATTCAAAAGTCCCTTCAGCTCACTTTCAAAGAGATTTATTTTTAATTGATCGCAAATCAACCCCCGTACGTAATCAATACACCAGTAGGTGGAGTCAGTGCTAGCAAAATCCCGAATATTGTGGGATCAATAAGAGAGTTCTCTGGGAAATTAGGAGAATTCAACTCTGGGAGGAAATCTGTTGACAGAGTTTAAGTTTTCGATACTACGCAATTCTGCACGTAATTCGCACCAAAATAACAGGTGATGCTGATACCGCTTTACAATCATATAGGACACCGCTAGACTGGGGCAGATTTAGAAAATCTCTGATGGTGCACTACTCAGACAAGCGAGTTATTGGGACTCTAGAGTACAAAATGACTTCTCTGTGTCAAGAAAATAAAACAGTTAACGATTTCTATCAAACAGTTTACCAACATCTCCTTGACAAAGTCGCTTGCCTCGACCTTAGCGAGGAGACTACGCGTTATGATAAATACTTATAGGGAAAAGGCATTGGATACTTTCATAAGTGGTCTTAATAGGGATCTTTCCCGGCATTAGAGAGCCGACTTAATTACCACAGGCTTTATACGTCTGCCTTAAGTTAGATAACATGACTTATATAAAAAACTACGCTCAAGTTCAAAGCTTAAAATTAAACGGACGAGCATTTTATCCTGAACTCGTTCATACAGGATTTATCAGACCACCGCACAGTGGTCAATTTCGCGAGATAGCGGTCAAAACTCTATAACTTTTGACCGGATTGGTATTTTTTTACGCAATTTGTTTTGTTCAATAGGAGGGACTTTAAGCTTCAATTTGTGTTCAAACGTAAAACGTAAGTAATGTGGAGTTAAAAATGCATTTTAATTTTTTGTTGAGTTTCCATGTAAAAATTGAATATTTTTACATTTTAAATAGATATTTTTTTATAATTTCTTATTTTCCTCAATCGTATTTTACAACCAATACTTATTTATTATTCCTAAACTTAATTTTGGTCAGAAAATGCCAACATTTGGCCCCTCACATTTATTTAGTCTCAATATTCACAGGGGCCAAAGGTAGGTTTTTTTTGGAAGAAAGCTAATTCTTGTGAGGATTAAACTGAAAAATAACACTGAAATTCCCAACAATATCAATACCATTTGGATATATTATATACAGAACACAACATCGATAAAATTTTTAGTAAACTTTTACTATTGATTTAAAGTGCACATATATTTTATTGAAATGTATTAATAAAAATTTATACTAAAATTAGAAACAAATTATAATCTTTAAACTAGTATTATATAAACAATATTAGTAAAAATTTCTTCCAAATAGCTTTGATTTTCATTTTGCAGTAGTTGTTTAGCTTCTTCATCTAACTCTAATGAGGTTGATTTCCATTTTTGTCGAATACTGGACATATACGGGTCTGATGTGCACAACAAAATATTAATAAGATCTTCATTAGTACAATATCTGGAAATTTTTCTTGTATTGTGCTCGCGAAAGAATCTGTAGTCTTTGTTCCTTTTTTCTTGCGCTTCTTCTGAGAGATCTCCAATTGGAAGCATATTGTGCTGAATTATTTGTTACCCATGGAACAAAATTTTGTGAACTGTGGTTGGCATATGTCTCCAAGAATATTTTTGGTTATAAAGGGTTGCTGTCTCATTAGCATACTGACCAAATTTTTTTGCTCTATTTTTTTGCTACATGCTATAACTTCTAATATGATTTGGAATCGTCGTATTAAATCATAATCTACTCCAGTTATAGAAGCTGCAGTTTCTGGATCGGAAAAAAATCTCCTTGCTGTGTTTCCATCATTACAATTTCCTTCTCCTTGCTTTGGTTGGTCAATTATAAGGCCTATCTCACGGTATTTTTCTTGAATATCTTTCTTTTTTTTGCTTTCTTTTTTCCAAATTTTCTTTGTTGTTTCTCACTGTTTCGCCTAACGGGCCAAATTCCAAATCGTATCCCAATTTAAGAATATGCTCCATAAAACGAATTCTAGCATGAAGAGGTGACATTCCAAATTCATATGCTTCATTAAAACTATCGTCTTGTGTTGGTGGTTGGCTCAATTGACTTGATGTTTTTTGGCATATGGTGCAGCTTGACGAAGACTTTGTTTCGGTTAAAGCTTGTGCAACTTTTCCATCGATCATTGTAAGTGACATTTTAAAGTTAACTTCGATGCATTGATCATTAAATTCAAATATCACGGGTTTAAGTTCTTTAATTTCATCTCTTATTTTGCCAACTTCTTCAGTTATGACATCTTTAGTTTCTTTTTTGTAAGCAAACTTTATTGGTCTACAAAACTTTGTTGACGAGGGAATTTCATTCTTCCATACATCTATCTCTGCAGCTCTACTAGTTGACGGCTCTGAACTAATATAAGTTTTTGTTAAACGTAATGGCACGAAAGAAATCATAAATAAATTGGCATCTGATGAATTTTCCGCATTACATTGTTTGTATTGTTTCTGGCCAGAGGACCCATCACATCCCCATTTAGAAATTAAAGTCATGCTGCAATTTTTAAACTTCTTTAAATAGTCAGCATCAAATGTCTTTAATTATCGTTCTGCAGTGTGTTCAAAAAGATCCTGCAATTTTATTTCTGCTGAACTTGAAGTTACACTAATAGCAGTTGGTGAACGTAAGCAATCTTTTTTGGCAGAAGCTATATCTCGATATGATGGAAAAATTCCACAATTTTTTTCATTGGTTCACTTCCGCAATTCTGTATATTGGTTTTTAGTCATTTTCAAATCCAAAAATGGTGCAAAGGCTTCTTCTGGAGTAAATTTATTTTCTTCAGTTGGTGTCGGCATACTTTCTAAAATCCTTTATGTGCGTCTGGGGCTTGCTTCCACTATTTTTTTAATGATAGCAATTTTACTCTTTTTAGTTTTCGATGGTTGAATTTGATGCAGAAGTGAATCCTTTATAATGCTACAAGAATCTTCTTCATTGATATGTTTAAGCTTGCGTCTTCGTGATCTTTCACTACAATTATCAATTGGCTTTGCTGGTCGACCACCTTTTCCAGTTTCCGTGGTAGTTACTGATGGCTTTTTAAAAATAAGTTTATTTCTTAGCCATTCTTGGTTGCGTGAGTAAAACAATTTCTTGTTTCTGGAACATTGATTGTACCGTTTTCTTAAAGTACTTAAAAAGTTTTTTATTTTTAATTTATGAATTTTAATTTCTTGTTTGTCGCATATTTTGAAGAATGGATTATTCATTATATGTAAAATAATGTCGTTTTCATTTTTCCGTTCAAAATATATATCAGATAGAACACTATAACTGAATTTAGCCATTGTTGAAACAATAATGAAGAATAAAAATTAATGCATGGATTAATATACTATTGCTCGAAGTTTCAACATGATCTTTTTTTCCTCTTAGAAACATAATATAACAGGTACTTGGTTTTAAAAGTTATTTCCATTGGTTTTAAATTTATTTGCAAGTTTCAGGTATTTAAGTTATGTAATATTAGATGGCAATAAAATCATTTTTTACCTTTTCCAAATTAATTGCCAGATACCACATAATTTGGGAGTTCTATTGTCATTTTTGTCAAAATTTTGATACACCCTTCTATGTGGACTAGGTCCAAATATGGGCCAACTTCTCCTAATTTCAACAGAATTATTTTTTGGATCAATAAGAACTTTTGTACAAAATTTCATCAAAATATATGCATAATAGCCACTTTCACATACAAATAACTTCTCAAAAAATATGACGTTCATTTGTACCGAATATCTTACCTTGGGTCAGAAAAATTGCTGTAGCTCAAAAAGTGCAGTCCCGATGCATGGACATGTATATATAGGAATGTAGGGGAGAGTTAGGACTACAAAATAGTAAATTTGTGTTTTGACTCAGCTTGACTCACAGGAGTTGTGCACTATGAAGTAGGAAATTTCCGAGAAATTTGACCTTTATAAAAAAAATATTTAAATTGTTCTGAAAACAGTAGAGCTTCAACCAGTAATAGGAAATAAGTTAAGTTACAACAAAATTTATTTCGTCCAAAAATCTTGAAAAACAAAAAAGTTATGATCATTTAAACTTTAAAAATTAACTAAAAATATCATAAATTTACTAAATTCTGAAAAAGCCCATTTTGGACCACCCTGTTCTCAGTGAAATAGTTGAAATAGAGTTCTAATTTTTTGGCTCCCGAGGTTTACTACTGTCTACTTTCATATGAGTCTAATAACTTTAAAACCGGAGAACAAAAACCAAAAGTAGTTTTGGCCGCTATCTCAAGATATTGACCACAGTGCACCGGTACCACCGCGGTACCGCCCTGCAAAAAATTATAATAGCCAGAACCAAAATTTTATGCGTCCAAATTTGAATCCTCCTAGGAGGAGAAGAAGAAAGAGTATCGAAAACGACATCTTCCCAAACTAAAATCAATTTAGATTATACGGCTAAAAAAGCTTGTGACGACCTTAAAAATGCTTTAATTTCATGAAAGGTAATACTAGAATATCCTGACTTTAACAAGGACTTTCAATTAACAACCGACGCATCAAACTACGCTATTGGAGCGGTGATAAACCTTTTAGTTTTATCTCCAGGACACTTAAAAAAACTGAGGAAAGTTATGTAGCAAATGAAAAATAAATGCTTTTAATTATGTGGTCACTGACTTCACTTAGGAACTACCTTAATGGCTCAAAAAAGTAATAATTTATACGTACCATCAACCACTTTCGTACGCTCTCAGTAATAATAATAGTAACTCCAAAACGAAAAGATGGAAATGTTTTCTGGAGGAATATAATTACGAACTAAGATATAAGCCAGGTAGAACTAACGTAGTGGCCGACGAGTTATCTAGAAATCTCTCAGGTTTCAACGTCCTTCAAGATCAATCATGGTCTTCCACTATGACTTAATACAGTGCTGAAAGCTCAGGTGAAAATCTTATATCAAACGTTGAATTTCCGGTAAACGTATTCAAAAACCAATTATTTAGAAGCACAGGAGAAGGAAGCAAGTTATGACGAACAGAAACTAATAACAATTCTTAAGAGATATCTTAATCCATAATGGGTAAAACTCAAAGCATTTATGCAGATCATTTCTTAAATTATAAATGTAGGTTTAAAAAGGTATTAGTCGAAGACATAACGTCCGAGAACTAAGAGAATATTGGGATCTTTTGTTTTTCTACGGGGTACCAAAAAATGTAGTAATGGACAACGAACCTTCATTTAACTCCCCTTCTATTATATTTGAGATAAAAGACGACCTAAAAATAAATAGTTTTACTACCTCTTCCTATAAAAGTGAACAAAATGGACAAATAGAACATTTCCACTCGTCTTTGGCAGAAATAATGAGATGCGTGCAGGAAGAGGGAACATCTAGAGATTTTGAAAAGTTATTGGAAGGATCTGTGAATGAATACAATCATTTTAATTATTCTACTACGAATAGAAAACCAGTGGACTTATTCTTTGGAAGAACAGTTGACTTTTCCCCATAAGATTATAAGACAACAAAGCTCTCAAATGTTGAACGACTTAAGCGAAAACAAGAAAAGGACCACGTTTACCATAATAAAAATGTAGCCGGACAATTAGTTTATTTAAAGACCAATAAAAGATTAGGTACTAAATTACGTAACAGGTTTAAAGAAGAATTAGTAAAAGAAAACCGCGGTACAACTATCGTTACAGAAAGTGGTCGGGTTATTCATAAAAGCAATATAAGAAATTAATTAAGTAAAAGAAAGTAAACAGTTATAATTTCCTTTCAAACATATTTTTAGATTATTATTGGCGACTGTTATTGCCGACCTTAGTATGCTCGACTACTCTAACACGAGACTTGTAACAATTCATACTGGGATAGCAAGACGACAAAATTGAACATTTAAAGTTGTACATACAATCAACATCGATCAATACCAAAATTTGTAAGAAAATCTGGAGTCCGCATTGAATAATAATATTGCGTATAGTCATCCTATCCGTCCCTGTTTAATACAACAAACCCTTGATATAAAGGGCCTTCTGAAACGCCTAAGACCAAAAAAATAAAAAGATCATTAGATGCCATTGGCATCGCATGGAAGTGGATTGCGGGTACACTCGACAGTTATGATTTCGAAATTCTGACACAAAAAATGACAAACCTCCTGGAGAACAATAATAGACAAATGATAGTAAACGAGCTGACTAACAATAGAATCCAAAGATATCCAACATTACTAAAGAAATTAGCTTAGAACACAAATTAAATATAATTGAAAAAGAATTGCAGAATATTGAATACGCTATACAATGGGCAAAAGTTAATATTGTAAATTCGTTTATTTTATCTAAAACAGAAATTGAAGCCTTAAATAACGTGTTAATAAATTACAAAATTCCAATATTCAACGTTGATGAATTACTTACTTTCGGAAATGTAAAAATTGTAACCAACAATAAGTAAATTTTATATATATTAAGCATTCATATCACTAATAATAGTACTTGTGAAATATATTTAACAAAATCTATAAGGTTTGGAAATTTAATAGCTAAAAATTGAATTTGATAAAATATTAAATTGTAATAACGATATGTTTGCCAACAAAGGAAAATGTAAAAGTTATAATGATATAACTATATGTAATAAAAACGATATAGTAGAACTAAGAGATGATTATTGTATAACTAGTTTATTTAAGAACAGAATAGGCAACTGCACCCAGGTAAATAATAATCACGTACCCACTATAGAAGAAATCAGAAGCGATCTTATATAACTAAATCAATACAACCCCAAGGTCACAGCAAATGACGAAAAAATACAATTAAATGGAACTTATTTGATATAATTCTTGCGAAAAAAAACAACTTCAAAACAGATTTCATCTATCTGCCTATAACAGCTTAAATTAGGTTACATTAACTATTGGGACACACTTATACCTCTAAATTTTATACTTGTTCAACTGTTCAATAGTTTAGCAATATACATCAAATTGCAGCAACTATAGGGTCACTCTTTAATTTCCAAAAGTCAAATTATATACTTGCTGTTGTAGTAGATTTAGCAATCAAGTTCTGTGTAAATTTCAAACGTCTGTCTGTAACGGTTTAACAGTTTGCTCATATTCATCAGATAATATCAACAAAATAAGCAATTAAAAATAAAATTATCGAAAAAAAATAATAAAGTACAATTTTCGGAAGAAATAGTAAATTAAAAAAGTTGTCGGGCCACATATTTTTCGAGTTAAATATCATCAAAGTATTTTATATATAATTTGGTATATTTCGACATTTTCGCCTCAGAATGGTGAAAAGTTTCAAAGTTGTATGTAAAAAATATGTGGCATTGGGGATTATTAAATATTCTTTTATAAATTTTTAGTTAAGTATTAGTTTAAAGTAAAGTCGCAAGAAATTATATACTTGAAAATTTGCGTTGCCGTTAAATTAAAGTTAAGTTAAAGTTGTATTATATACTGTTATATATCTGCACATAAACCTTTGATAAGATTGAGATGCATTTTGTTTTAAAAAGCTTAAAGATAACTTTTAAATGAAGTTTTATATGACAACAAGCAACATGCTTTCACTTTAAGAATCAATATTGATTAATTTATATTAAACAAGAATTAAACACGCTTAAATTTAACCAACATAAATTAAACTTTAATTAAGATTTGCACAGTGCCCACGCATTTTAACTGCTTAAAGAGACGAAAAAAGTCGGCTATGTGCAGAACAAAACCAAAATAATTCTTCCGCCCTACTCGAAGCGTAGGAATAGAGCTAAGAGTCATTAGTGAATATCCATTTCAAGCACTTAAACTGTTCCTGCATAAGTTTCGATTTGCAATCAAAAGATATATGTTCTATAAGTACTAAGCTGAAAGATTATTATTGCAATTAATGTAAACAGATTTTTTTAAATATAAATATATTCGTTTGACGGTATGTTATAATGTAACAAATTTTAAAAACTCTATTTTCAGAAATCTGAAACATTACAATTTCTTAAAAATTGTAGAACTTTGTATCCCAATAAAAATTTTGCATATTTGTAGTTTGATTCTTTGTAAAATAGGCTTTTTAATTTAAGCGACTTTTTATTTCCACATATTATTTGTCTACACTTATATCAAGTAAACAAACAAACAGCTGTGGTTTGAAAAATATATGAAATAAATTAAAAGTTTTTAGAAATTTTAATCAAAAAAATGTAATGAATGAATATTAAAATTTATTGTTAAGAAGTGGAATCTAATTCCTATTTAGCTTCATCCTCTTATTGTGCTCCTTCTTTAGAACACCTTCTGGAGCTTCTTTATAGCATAGAATATGAAAAATTTGATATTGTTGCTTGGCTTTGTTTATTTATATGTAATTTTAGTATTTACTGATTATTATTGATTATTGATTATTTATTGATTAAATTTTAACTTTAAATTAATTAAAGAATTGTTAGTAAAGGACAAAGTTATTATTCTAACCCGCAAAGCTCATTAGCTTGTCTGCAGGATAATAATATTTTGAAAATTTTACATTTATTGCTTGTTAATTAAATGTCTTTTAATCAATTTAATCAGTTTAAATTTATTTTTTGTGTTAGTTATGCTAGTTGGTATTTTGTTGATAATTGTTGGCAAGCGTGCTCCTGCCATATTCATTTGTGAAGCGTTCTACTTTAAATCTTTTTTCTGCTTTTCTTCTTGTGTTTTGGGCGTGATCAATGGTTTTTAAAAATCTGTTGTCTCCATGAAATTCTTTTACTAGTGTTGTATGGTAGATGTTTTTTATGTTAAGAACTTGTAGTTCTTTAGCAAGATTGTTGTATTCTGGTTTTGTTGATAGTGTCCGTCGATCTTGTGTTGACGTACTACTATATATCTGGTGTTCTGTTCTGCTAATGTTTGTTTCTGGGATGCCACTATTGCTTGTGTTACCACAATCTGTGATGTTGTTGTTATTATTTACATTGTTACTTTCTGTTGAAGTACTACTACTTGATGCAAGGATATTAGTTGTGTTGGTTTGTATTATGTTGTTGTTGTGTGCGTTGTCGGTGTATGTGTAGGCGGTTGCATTTGTGTTGTTTATGTTCTTGTTATTGTGTTGCTTTTTCCACAGTATTTTTAGTAATTGGTTCTGATTTTTTTGTAAGGTACTGCTATATTTTGCGTTTCCCCAGGCAGTTATTCCATGCCGAAGGTATGTTTCAGCTAGGGCGAAGTATGCTTGACGCAATACTTTATAATTGCAACAGCTACTTAAGTGGTATAACATGAACGAAGCTTTTCTTAATTTTTTTGAGACGTTTTGAAGTTGAGGTTTCCATTTAAAGTTGTTGTCAATAATAACTCCAAGATATTTGTAGGTGTAGACTTCTTCTATTAACGTGTTGCAATGTTCATTTTGGTTGTTGTTGTTTGTTTTATTGTGCAGGCATTCTTTGTCATGAAATCTTAGTTCAACTTGTGAGCTTTCAAGGTGGCGGGGTTTTATGTGCATTACTTTTGTTTTGTTTGCGTTGATGACAAGGCCGTTATCGTGGCACCATTTATTTGCTATATCCAATTTGCTTTGCATTTTTTCTGTTGCGTGTTTTATGTTTTTATCAGCTACAATTATGGCTGTATCATCTGCATAAGCAAAAGTTGAATTTTCTTCTAAGTGCCTTATCAAATCATTGGTGTATATTATATAAAGAATTGGCCCAAGTTTTGAACCCTGAGGTACTCCGTATTCACATGTTTCTGTTGTGCTAAGAGTATTGTTTATCTTAACATTATAGGATCGGGATTCTAAGTAGTTCTTAAACCATTGTAGGATTCTATCTCTTATTCCATT
The DNA here is from genome assembly GCA_916610165.2 of Gymnosoma rotundatum. Lineage (NCBI taxonomy): Eukaryota > Metazoa > Arthropoda > Insecta > Diptera > Tachinidae > Gymnosoma > Gymnosoma rotundatum. The sequence continues at coordinate 63,056,092 of OU744339.1, forward strand.
TCTTTCTAGAGTCTGTAGTATATTGCCGTGTGCCAAAGTGTCGAATGCCTTACTGAAGTCTAGGAACAAAACTAACACATGCATCTGTTTACTTAAACGGTCGTTAATGTGATTTGCGAAGTTTCCTAGTAGTTGGTTTATGTTTTTCCCTTTCTGGAACCCATATTGATTTTTACTAATTATTTTATATTTTTCTAAGAAATTTGTTATTCTGCGAACAATAATCTCCTCCAGAATTTTGTCTATTTTTGATAAGATGGCAATTGGTCTGTAGTTGTTTACATCTGACATATTTCCGCTTTTGTATATTGGTCTTATCAGTGAAGTTTTGAGTGTTTGTGGGACTATCGATTGTTGCAAACTTGAATTTATTAGTTTGGTTATAGCTGGTGTTAATATGTGCGCATTTATTTTCAAATCACTTCCTCTAATTCCATCAGCTCCTGCACCTTTTTTTATATTAATTGATTTCAGAATGTTACATATTTCCTCCTCAGTTGTGTATTCCAAGTACATAGAGTTTGTTATTCTATTGAAAGAACTGTTTATTGTTTTTATGTTACAATTGTGTATTATGTTTTTAATGTTAGCACCAAAACTTGTAGCAAAGTTATTTACAATATTGTTTAAATTTGTATCTTTAAAGTTTTTCATGATTACACTGTCTATATTTAGAGATTTTCTTTTACCTATTATTTCGTTTATGATTTGCCATGTTGCACGTATGTCGTTTCTATTTTCAATAAATTTATTCTTGTAATAAGTATTTTTTTCGAAAATAATTTTTTTGTTTAAGAAATTTCTGAATTTTTTGTATTCTTGTTCACAGTTTTTATTATTGCTATTGTTTCGCCATTTTTTGAAAAGTTTATCCCTATGTGCACAATATTTAACAATTTCGTCATTAATCCATGGGTTTGTCGACCTTTTTCTGATTTTTGTTTGTTTTGTTGTTGCGTTTTGATAAATTCGGTTAAATGTTTCATGTATTTTGTTGTATAGGGTGTTTGTGTCTGTTGATTCTTTTACAATTGAATTCCAATCTGTTTTTTGTATTTGCGTATTTATCTTGTTGTTATTTAGACGTGGCCCCCAGCCAATGATGCTTTCCTCTTTCTGTTTGTTTGCTTTTTCATATACAGAACAATAGAGCGCATAATGGTCTGATATTGTTGTTGTAATTATTGCAGAATGTGTTTGTGTTATTGGTTTATTTGGTCTTATAAATAAATGATCAATGCATGTGCTTGTGTTTCTTTTTACATCTTCTCGTGTGCTCTCATTTACTAAACATTTCAGTCCATTGCTCGTCATCATATTTAGATATGTTGTTGTTGTGTAGTTTTCTCTTGATATATCGATATTTATATCTCCAACAATTATTAACTCTTGTTTTTTCTTTATTTTGTTAATTATATTCTCAAGCTCATTTATCAACAGTGGAATTTGGTCGTGTGGGGGTCGGTAGATAGTAAGTATAGATATTGCTCTGTTATTTATACCTATATCTAGCTGCATATTCTCTGAAGCATTGGTGTTATGTATTATGTTATTAAATTGCAAATTTTCTGCAATATACACTGCTATGCCACCACCCCTACTTTCTCTGTTTAGAAAAATTGAGTTAAAACCATTAATATTGTAAAAGCTATTCTCATTATCAGATATGTTTGTTTCGACTAGTATAATTATTTTAATTTTATTAATTATTTTATCTATTGTGGCCAAGAAAGGTGCAAAGTTCAATCTTAAAGAACGAATGTTCATGTTAAGTGTTAAGGGATAACTTAAAAAATTTTTATTTATTGAATTAAAATTATATAGAGTTTGTATTGTATCGTTAGTGTTTTTTTCTATCATGTTTACCAACTTTATTAAAACAGTGTTTTATTTGTTTTTATTTGTGATGGTGTGTTAATTTGTAGAACTGATCAATTCTATATCTGCATTGTTGTTTATAATAAATAAGGGAGAATTTTCATTTTTGCGGGCAAATATTTTTCCGTTGCGGACCCAGACGAATTTCCACTTAGCTTCTTTGGCTTTTGTTTTTGCCATCCATAGTAAGCGCCGGTTATTGAAAGTGATTTCATCATTAATGTATATATATCTGACTTGTGATTCGTTGTTTACTTCTTGTTTGTTGACGATATTAGCATCCACTCTATGCCTTTTAATTTTGCTCATAAACTCGTTTTTTGTTTTTAATACAGAGAACTCCACTATTATTTTCTCTTTCTTATTTAAGCGATAGGCATTATTAACATCACTTTCTCTGATATCTATGCCGATGGATTTGCCAATTGTTCTCACTACTTCATATGGAGAGATTTCATTGTTTGTTACGTTTTTTATTTCGATATTTTTGTTAATCAACTCTTGCTCTAGATTGTTTATTCGTTTTTCCATCGTGTTTAGCTGTTTCTCTCTCTGTTTATCTTTTTCATTTAACTCTTTTACTTGCGTGGTTATTGCAGTTAGTGTAGTTGTTATCTCTGCAAGTGCATTTTTTATGTCTTCTCTTATTTGCATATGGGTTGCATTAACACCAGCTACCAATTGGTCGATTGTTCTCTTGATTTCTTTCATATCAGATTTCAGTTCTGTGACATCAGATTGAACAGAGCATAGGTTTGTGTTAACAGAGGTCAACGACATTGCTTCTTTAAATTTTTTGGTTTGCTCGTTTTCTAACTGTTCTTCCTCATTATCAGTACGTGGTTGTTTTCTGTTGTTATCGTCGGCGACTACAGTTTGGTATAATGTATTGGGAGCTCTGTTTCTTGGTTTACATACATGGCATCTCCAAGAAGATTTCCTCTCACCATACATAGCTTGATACGTGCCTTCTGATAAAGGGCAGCATGGTGTGAAGTGGTAATTTGAGTTGCAGTTGAGGCATTTAACATAATTTGCTGTTAATATTTCCTTTTTACATTGATTACAGAGATTTGTTTGGTTCATTTTTGCACTCTTTATAATTTGGTTGTGTTTATGTTTGTTTGTTTGTTTATTTGTTTTTTAAAATAACTGGTGACTTTAATGTTTTGTATCTTAAAACACTTAGTGCTTTCTTTTTTATTTAGATTTTTTCACCAGATCTTTCGAAACACTTTGAGACACTTTGAGGTATATTTATCTATTTTTTGTTTCTTTAAAAATTGCCTTTTAAGGTTGTTTATTTGATTTTTTTGGAGCACTAACAAAAAACACGTCCGAACGCTTCGTTAATTCGTATTAAAGTTTGGAACTTTCATACATGGGAGTTATTCATTATATACTTTCTTCTCACATTGCTATTATGTGTAATAGTTATTTTAACGGAATCTCTATAAATAATACATGCGGGTGCATAAATATAATATTAGCCACCATTATTTGACCAACTTTTATAGATTATGGCTATCAGCGGTGGATATTTTATTTTTATATTAAAAACTGGAATTTAATTTCTCGTACAAAGTATAGGAAAAGTATATTATAGGAAGAGAATAAACACTTCATTTGAGACTTTTAAAAAGATGCGCCCATAGTGCCTAAATAGAAAAAAAATTTCTACAGTTGTATATTTTTGTTCCGACTACAAATGGTTACGAGTATTGTTTGTTTGTTTTGAACTTATGTATATTGTACTGCAAATAAATATTTAAGAGTAGCATCCATTTTTCTTCATTTGTAATTAGCATTTAATAATATTTTACACGTTTTCTTTGCAATAACTTTGAAATAATGCCGAAGAAATTGAATGGCAGTGAAGACATCCCATGCGCAGCAGTTTGTGAGCAAATAAATTTATGTTTTTTTTCGGTTTGATCGAATATATTTTTAAGGCAAATATTATTTTAAATGTGACCGCACATAAAACATGTTTGCCTGTATTTTATTTGACATTGCTTCATAGCTGTTTCAACAAATAAAAATAGGCAAATAAATGTGCGTAGTGTGACCACAAAACAAATTTTGTATTGTTTTGAAAAAATTTAGGCGAAACAAGAGCAAACAAATTTTAGGCAAATGTTTGTCATATGTGACCGTACCTTTATTATACCAAATAAAGTAGTGGATAATTTGTCTAAAATTAAGGTGTTTGTCTTTTCTAATTTATTAAGCACTAGGTCAGTTTTATAAATAATAAAAATGTTTATTTATATTTTCAATATTTCGCCACACCTTTGGGTGGCATCATCAGGAAACAGGAAACAAAAAATTAGATTTTCTTTTTTTCAAATAACAAAATTAAAATGAAATAATTTTTTAAACAAAAAACAGAAAAATCAAAAACCAAACGACAAAAAACTCAAATATTTAAAATTTACATTCTTATAAATTTAAAACTCAAAAAACATTCAAGTAAAATAACTCAAAAATTTTAAACATTTACATTCTTATAAAAATTAAAAAAACAGAAAACATTTAAATTATTTAAAAATTAAAAAAAAAAATTAAAAGAAAATCAAATTTTTTGTTTCCTGTTTCCTGATGATGCCACCCAAAGGTGTGGCGAAATATTGAAAATATAAATAAACATTTTTATTATTTATAAAACTGACCTAGTGCTTAATAAATTAGAAGAGAAAAACTATTTAAAAAGGTCAAAAAAACATTTGTATATAATTAAGGTGTTTGTATACAACGGTTCAAAAAATACGGCCATATAGAACAAATTACATTTTTTGCGAACATCCTTTAATTTCTAAATTTAAATTATAAGCTTCTCGTTAGAGCGGACTAAGCAAAACATGTCCCTTGTAAATTTCAGCTGTCTGTCTATAACGGTTTAAAAGTCCGGCCACATACACAATATTATATAAACTTTTGGGACACCCGTTAATTTCCAAATGTTATACTTGTTGTTATAGAGAGTTACGAAGGCTGCTCTATATATTTCTGGCCTAATAGTGAAAATGCGAATATTTATAATCAAAAATGGGTTTATTGTTTTTCAAAGTATTCTCCAGCATGATTTATACAATTCTCATGCGCTCAAACTAGTTGTCGAAGCACTTTTTTCACTCCGATTGAGACACCTCTAAAACATGGTTTTTGAACACTTCAACAGCTTCTTTTGGCGACGAAAATCGTTGACCACGCAAGTCAGGGCTGTACGGCGGATGACCCATTAGTTCGACGTTTTTGCCGGTCAAAAACGCTCTGGTTTGAGCCGATGTGTGAGAGCTCGCATTGGCATGATGAACAATGATTCGTCTTCTCTTGTTGGTTTTTTGAATTTCTCCGATGACTTCATGCAAACAAATTGTAGTGTACCACTCAGAAGTGGCCGTCCTACGTTGCTCAAGCGGAACAGTCGCCACATGACCAGTTTTGCCGAAGAAACAGGCGACCATTTGCTTCGAAGTGCTTCTTCCACGAACAACTTTCGTTGGATTTTGCTCGTCTTTGAAGACCCACACGGTCGATTGTTGTATCGTTTCGGGCTCATACGCATAGATCCATGATTCGTCACCTGTGACGATCTTATAAACGTCTTTTGAAGCACCGCAATCGTATTTTTGCAACATTTCTTTGCATCAATCGACACGAGCCTTTTTTTGAGCGACTTTCAAATTGTGCGGGATCCAACGAGAACAAACCTTTTTTACGGCCAGGTGTTCATGCAGTATCGAATGTATGCTGGTAGAAGAAATGTCCAAGGATGTCTCTACCTCTCGGTATGTCGCATGTCGATCTTTCATTATGAGTTCACCCACTGCACCAATGTTCTCTGGCACAACAGCCGTTTTTGGACGACCTTCACGGAATTCGTCTTTGAGCGTGCTTCGGCCACGATTAAATTCATTATGCCAATTTTTCACAGTGCTATAGGATGGTGCTTCATCGCCATACAAAGATTTAAGTTCATCAATGCACTCTTGTCGTGATAATCCACGTCGAAAGTTGTGAAAAATGATAACACGAAAATGTCCACGAGTAAATACCATTTTTTTGTAGTAATAGAGGTTCTTTGTAAATTTTAATCGTCTATCTACAACTGTTTAAAAGTATGGTCATATACCAAATAAATTAACTATTGGTGCACCTTTTAATTTACAATTTTAAATAATATCAGCTGTTACTATAACGGCCATAGCAATCGCCATTGCGTCAAATTTACAAGCCTTTATCAATAACGGTTAAAAAGATAGGCCTATATGAGTAAATCTACAGTAATTTTGGGAAACCCTTTAATTCATAAATTCAAATTATAAACTCGTTGAATAGCGGACTTAGAAACACATGTCCTTTTTAAGTTTCAGCGTTCTATCTTTAACGGTTCAAAAGTACGGCCACACACTTTGAAATTACATCAACTATTGGCACCCCCTTTAACTTCCAAATCCATATTTTATACTTGTTGTTATAGCGGACTTACCAATACAGGTTCGTTTTAAATTCCAAGCGTCTGTCTATAACTATTAATAAGTATGGCAATATACATCAAATTAAATGAACTATTGGGGCACCCTTTAATTTTGATTTTAATACTTGGTACAATAACAGCCATAGCAATCGACATTCTGTCCAATTTGCAAGCGTTTGTCTATAACGGTTCAAAAGATAGGCCCATGTAAGTAAATCTGCATCAATTATGGGACACCCTTTAATTTCTAAATTCAAATTATAAACTCATTGATACAGCGGATTTAGCAATACAGGTGCCTTTTAAGTTTTAGCGTTCTGTCTATAACGGTTCAAAAGTTTGGTGACATACACAAAATTACATTAATTATTGGAACACCCTTTAACTTCCAAATCCAAATTTTACACTTGTTGTTATAGCTAGCTTAGCAGTACAGGTTCGTGTTAAATTTCAATCCTCTGTCTACAAGTGTTCAAAAGTACGGCCATATACATCAAATTTAATGAACTATTGGCGCACCATTTAATTTATAATATTAATACTTGTTACTATAACGGCCATAGCAATCGACATTCTGTCCAATTTGTAAGCGTTTGCCTATAACGGATCAACAGATAGACCCATATTAGTAAATTTACATCAATTATGGGGGCACCCTTTAATTTTTAGATTTATTTTTGTATAATTTTTTGTTTTTGGGAGCTATAGTAATACGCCCTTTAAACTTCATAATACCCGAAAAAAATATGTCTGTTGTATGGGAACACCCTTTAATTTTTAAGATTTTGAGCTGTTTTTAAAACGGGACCAATCTGTAAGCATAATCTATAATATTACTAAAAATTTTCAAAATCGGATCAGAAATGACTGAGTTCTGGAGGCACAAATATAAAAAAGCAACATTCAGTCGAATTGTATAACCTCCTTCCTTTTTTGAAGTCGGTTAAAAATAAGTGGCAGTCAACCTCTTCCAGCCTTCTTACAACCAAATGCAATTAGCGGCAGGATAGAGGAGATACATTTCTCAGAAAATAAATATAAAAAATATCAAACGATTGGAACTTCTAGAAACCAAAAGCAAAACAATAACAGCAATGCGGCTGTTGGAACCATTACAAGTGTTAACATTTGGCGAACAGTAAAGAAATATTTACAAAGTTAGTTGGTTAAGTAGATGATGTTTATAAAAAACACAACTAAGGTAGATAGATGCGAAGAATGCTGATAAAGGTCGTAGCGGTCCAGAAAGTGCAGCATTTCATTGTGCTAGCGTCTAATTTTTCTTGTTTTCTTTGAAAAACAACAAATTGCCTGTTGTTTTTTGTGTTGTTGGATTGTTGTAGCCGTGCGGTCACCTGTATTAATTCGCCTTGCACAACACTTAACAAAAATGATCAAGTGCAAGGCGAATTAATACAGGTGACCGCACGCCTACAACAATCCAATAACACAAAAAACAACAGACAATTTGTTGCTACAAAATCTAGGTGAGTTGTCAAAAAATATTGTTAAAAAAAATCAAAATAAAAAAATATATTTGATAACCAAAAGTGGTTGTTATTTTAAGAATAAATAAATTATAAAAAATTAAGTTATATTAAATGCAAAGTGTGACCAAAATTATATTGTGCACTAGTTTGCCGAAATCACATGCATCGTTCCATTTTCGTTCGTTGACCATTTGAACATTAATAGAAAAATCTCCATCTTTTATCGTCTACCACAACAAGATCATCACTCGCAGTTTCTCAAAGCGAGCATAAAGTCTTTTAAGCTATCACGCATTCATCTCCCAATAAAAAGCTTTACTTTGTCCATTCACCGCCACCAACAGAACATGCAGAATCCTCTACAAGAAAACCAGCAAGACATTTTTAGCAATAATGCCAATATTTTTTTACGCATATTTAATTTACGACACATCAGGAACTGCAAATACGGTTCCATATTGTACTACTTTTCTCTAGAAATTTCAATAATTATTTTGTTTTTTATTAGCAATCAAAACAAATTAAATTTTGAAAAAAATTTTAACATATAACTTATTTTTGAAAATGTTTTTGACAACTGAAACGTATACAGCTGATGAGCTTTTTCGCCCATGCGTTACCTGTATTATTTCGCCATGATCAATTGTGTAAACCAATTTCGCCGAAAGCGAATGACAACAATGGTAAAGAAGAAATATTTAATTGGAATACATATAAAATAAGTTGGATTTTCTTCTTTTTAAATAATTCCGATAACAATGCACGGCAAAAATAAATTAATTAACACCTATGCCTTCATTGTTGAAGGATCATCAGTAAGTCTTGTTGACGAAAAATTAATTGAAGATTTAGATTTAGACGGCACCCCAATCCCTCCTTGCCTTAAATGGACTGGCTATATACAGCGAAGAAAAGAATCTTCAAAACAGGTATTTTTTCCCATTTCAGGACCAAATAAAAACCATTTTTCAATTGTAGTAAATACAGTCCAACAACTTTGTTTACTTTCACAGACTATTCAATACAAAAAATTATGTGTCCAATTTCCTCATTTAAGAAACTTGCCCGTTAAGAACTATTATAATGCATCTCCACGTCTGCTAATTGACGTTAATAATTAGACTTGGGAATACCTAACAAAATATCTGAGGCATCGTCAAACTCGCCCATTGCTGTGCAAACAAAATTAGGTGGTCTAATTTAGGGTAATATAGGTTTTTCTAGGGTGCAACGCGAGTCTCTTTATTTTTATATTTGTGACTGCGAATCTAATGATGATACAAATGTAAACGAGCTTGTAAAACAATATTTTTTCATTTTCATTTGAATGTGTCGGTGTAAAGCTGCCAGAAAACCCAACTTATGGCAAAGAAGTGGAGCGTTCGTTACATTTATTGAATACTTACACCTATCAGCGTGCAGATAAACATTATGTGACTGGATTATTGTGGCGATACGACAATGTTAGCTTACCTAAGAGTTTTAAAATGTGATTTCCCTGCCTAGAGCGAAAATTGATAGCTGATACAAATTTATTGCCTATTTTTCAAAACACTATTGCGGACTACCTTCAAAAAGGTTGGAAAATTGGATGCGAATGAAAATTATAGTCCTAATTTTAAAATCTGTACTTAGTATCTACATATCTTTGCTGTACACAATAAAAATAAACCTGAAACGGTACGCATTGTATGGGATGCCGCTGCTAAATCGCATTGCATATCATTAAACAGTATGGTACTTAAAGGTCCAGATTTTTTATCGTCCTTACCAGCAATATCATTTAGTTTTCGTCAAAGATCGGTTGCTATTTGCGGCGACATACAGGAGATATTTCACCAAGTATTTATGATTGAAAAAGTTAATTAATTAGCCCAACGCTTCTTGTGGCGAAAATGCGATACCGATAGTGAACCTGATGTAAACATAATGAATGTAATGATATTTCGAGCAGCTTGTTCTCCCAGTTTCCCCCAATACATTAAGAATTTTAATGCAGAAAAATTTAGAAGTCAATATCAAAACACGGCTCGATCAATTTAAATCATTATGTAGACGTCTTTTTAACATCAGTAGATACTGAAAATGATGCTTTACGTCTATCTAAACACGTTAAGTATATTCACCAACAAGGCGGATTTCACATGACAAACTGATGTTCAAACAGTGTGTTTCTTTTAAATAAATTAAACGGAAATACTAAATTTACAGAAAAAAATCTTGTCATCGATGGAAACAATATAGAAAAAGATCGTGGCGTTTTTTGGATTATACAAAATAATTGCAACTTACTCACCTAGTGAAGAACTTTTTCGTAGCATAATGTTAGAAGTCGAGCGCATCGTGAACTCCCGCTCTCTGACATATGTACCTATTGGCAGTGAAAACTCCAATGTACTTACACCGAACCATTTCCTACTCGGATGTTTAAATGGAATGAAATCATTGGCGATGTATGATGATGACCCAATAACGCTACGATATAATTGGCTACAATCGCAACAGCATGCTGAACGATTTTGGAAGCTATAGGTTTTTACTTACTTACCAACTTTAACCTGCAGAAAAAAGTGCCATGACTTAGCCAGACCCTTACTAGTTGGGGATATAGTAATAATCGTTGACCATAAACTGGCACTAACGTTTGGCCGAAAGGTAGGGTGTCAGAGGTGAGCTGAGCCAGCGATGGACAAACCAGAAGGGCAAAAGTTTTAACCGCCCATGGGGTTCTTGACCGACAACCGAAATTAGCTGTGTGTTGGACGTGGCTATAAAGGAGAAGTCAGACTCAAATCCACCTCGTCATACTGTGGGGGGTAGTCATTAATTCTATAGTTAGATGATAAGTGTCCTCGGGTAGTATTATAGGGTCAACACGTTTTATTAAATAACCAGCCAGTTCATTTATAAATACTAAATCAAGCAGCTTATCATGGGAATTGCGAATTCCATTTACTTGATATGAACATAAGTCATTTATCTGACAAATTCATCAATCCAATCGCTTGCTTTAGTTTATATAAAATAAAAACCATCAGTTAAGTATGTCCACCTATTGATGATAGGTTAAAATCATTAACCACAAGAATGTAGTCATCTGGGTACGCCTTAGAAAACACTTTTTTAATTAATTTTGTATGTTCAGTATAGATCAATTGCTCAGAACATGGAGGTATGTAGCAACATGTTATATAAATATTTTTATGACCAACCTTCATCACTACGCAAACAAATTCAATTCCATGTTAATTTTCAAATTTAATTTCTTCCGATGAAAATAGCGAAAAGATAGCTAAAGGAACAAACAAAGATGTTATAATCATTACATAATAATTCAGCATTAAAAACTTTGTTGCTTAACCAAGCTTCAGTTAAAATGATTGCATGTTGTGTAAACCCACAAACATTTTACATACAGTTTCGATAATTTAGAGTTTAATCCTCGAACATTTTTATATTTAATTCTTGCAAAAAAAAAACTGACTTCAAAACAGACTTCATCTGTCTGCTTTTAACGGTTCAAGAGTATGACCAAATAAATTAGATTACATTAACTATTGGGACAGCCTTATATTCTACCTCCAAACTTAATACTTTGTCAATATAAATCAATAATTTGTCAATATAAATCAAATCAAATAAAGAGTCACCCTTTAATTGCGAAGTTATATACTTGCTGTTGTAGTAGATTTAGCAATCAGGTTCTGTGTAAATTTCAACAGTCTGTCTATAACGGTTCAACAGTTTGCCCATATACATCAGATTATATCAACTATTGTAAAACCCTTTAATTTATAATTTTTATATTTCTTATTATACCAAACAAAGAAGTGGATATTCTGTCTAAAATTCAGGTGTTTGTATCTAACGGTTCAAAAATTCGGCAATATGAAACCAATTACATTAATTTTGGGAACACCCTTTAGTTTCTAAGTTCAAATTCTGAGCTTCTTGTTACAACGGACTTAGCAAATCAGGTCCCTTGTAAATTTCAGCTGTCTGTCTATAACACTTCAAAAGTTCGACCACATACACCAAATTGCATCAACTATTGGGACATCCGTTTATTTCCAAATCCGAATTTTGTACTTGTTCTTATAGCGAAGTTAGTAATACAGATTCTCTGTAAATTTCAGTCGTCTGTCTACAACTGTTTAAAATTATGGCCATATACATAATTAAATGAACTATTGGGCACCCTTTAATTTATAATTTTAAGTGTTAATACTTGTTACTATAACGACCATATCAATCAATATTGAAAATTGTGAAATTTGCAAGTGTTTGTCTATAACGGTTCAAAAGGTAGGCCCATATAAGTAAATTTACATCAATTATGGGACAGCCTTTAATTTCTAAGTTTAAATTATAAACTCGTTGATTTAGCGGGCTTAGCGATACAGTTCCGTTTTCAGTTTCAGCATTCTGTCTACAACGGTTCAAAAGTTTGGTTACATACATAAAATTACATTAACTATTGGGACATCCTTTAACTTCCAAATCCAAATTTTATACTTGTTAATATAGCAGAGTTAGCAATACAGGTTATTTGTAAATTTCAATCGTCTGTCTAAAACTGTTTAAAATTATGGCCATAAAAATAATTAAATGAACTATTGGGACACCCTTTAATTTATAATTTTAAATATTAATACTTGTAACAATAACGACCATATCAATCAATATTATGTCAAATTTGCAAGCGTTTGTCTATAACGGTCCAAAAGATAGGCCCATATAAGTAAATTTACATCAATTATGGGACATCCTTTAATTACTAAGTTTGAATTATTAACTCGTTGATATAGTGGGTTTAGCGATACAGGTCCCTTTTAGGTTTCAGCATTCTGTATACAACGGTTCAAAAGTTTGGTCACATACTTAAAATTACATTAACTATTGGGACACCCTTTTACTTCCAAATCCAAGTTTTATACATGTTGTTATAGCGGACTTAGCAATACAGGTTCGTTGTAAGTTTCAAGCGTCTGTCTGGCAAGCCCTTTAATTTATAATTTTTAATATTAATGCTTGTTACTATAACGGCCATAGCAATCGAAATTCTGTCCAATTTGCAAGCGTTTGTCTGTAACGGTTCTAAAGATATGCCCATATAAGTAAATTTACATCAATTATGGAGGCACCCTTTAGTTTTTAGGTTTATTTTTGTATAACTTTTTGTTATTGGTAGCTATAGTAATACGCAGAAGTGCACATTACAGTTCATTTTACACGTAAAAATATGTGTGTTGTATAGGGACATCCTCTAATTTTTAAGATTATGAACTTTTTTTAACCCTTTCGGGACGGAGTTTTATTTTGAAAACCAAATTATATATGGTGAAATTTTTTTCATATTCTAAAAGGTATGATAAAAGTGGTATATTCTCCATACTTAAATATTTTAAATTCGTCCGTTTTTCCTGGGACATATAATCCCAACAAGTATTTGCATGGGACATAAAACCCTAATCAGTGTTCTCGAAGAGCGATTCGAAATTAAAAAGATAACTAAAATATAAATATTATTAGATTAACATTATTTTTAAAATTTTAGGAATGGAGTTAGGTATTTATTTGTGGAATGGCCCAACATAAGGCATTGTTACAATTTGAGCATATCATCTTTGTTCGCTTTTCTATGCCAAGTGAAGAACAGCGGACACAGCGACAATGCTTCTCTTGCTCTACTGGGAAGTGGTCTCCAATATTGAGTCTATCCGTTTTTGGACGTTTGGTAGTTCTACCTCCCTGGCGATTGCATTGAAAATAAAGAAAAAAAAGACAGTTTGAAAATTGCTGGGACGCATTATCCCAGTAGTCCCGAAAGGGTTAAAAGGGGACCAATCTGTAAGCATAATCTCTCATATTACCGAAAATTTTCACAATCGGTTCAGAAATGACTGAATTCTGCAGTCACAAATATAAAAAAGCAACATTCAGCCGAGTTGTATGACCTCCTTCTTTTTTTTTAAGTCGGTTCAAAACAGAGATTTGTAATTCGGAAATAAGATCCAGTTTTTATCTATTCTCCGGTTTTCTCTGAATACATATTCTCGAAGTAGAGCATTTGCCTGCCAAAAATAAGAGTTAACGATTTGTTCATATATACCAAGCTGAACTATAATTTGAAATGACGTAATACTTCTAGGCTGGGAGTAAGTAAACTTTCTAGTTAAAATATCGGCTTCAAGGTTAAGTTTAGATTTGATGTAGTATTCAATATCATCAACAGTTGTTTCGAAAACAAAACGAAATACAAAAACAGAATGTCTATTTGATGCTATTACCACACGTGGTTTTATGGCATTTGAATTATCATTATTAGAAATATTTTTGGGTGGACGCATTGTGTTATCGTTAACAGAAGATTAAGTATTTCAGATTTACTGCTTTTGGAACCAGTCGGAATCGGGATTTGAGGTTGGTTTAACTTAGTAACATTTCTTACGTTTTGGTTTTGATTGAGTAGGGGAATTAGCAGAACATAACTTGTCGATCCACTTAAATTCTTTAAACATATCATCATATTTCTCCAGTTTTTTTTTGACACTGTAGTAAATTCTTTTTTAATTTTGTCAAATTTATCGCGATTTAATTTAAAAAATTTATAAAAATCAACATCAATTTTCTGGCAGTTCGAACAGCACCTAAAACGTTAGCAACACGAATGGGGATATCAGTACATTTGGCGTAATACGAATCAGAGACCTGCAACTTGTATGATCGAGCCGTCTTGTTCACAGTAGTTGAATTTTAAGAACAACACGAACAAGTATTACATCAATTTAAAGGCCCAACTATAATGTGCATAAACTAGCTTATGCCAACTTATACAACTGTGCAAATACATTAAATTATATGTGGTAAACTATAATGTGAATAAGATAACTTTTCGTCAAGTTTCGTTAAATTTCATTTCTTTATGCAAGGTACGAAACTGATCGCACTTTCCGTACGGAAACAGCTGATTGTGCTTTGATTTATACATTAATAAAGAAATTTTCTAATTAAGACCTAAATTGTTAAATTTTTTAGTTTTTACTTCAATATAAAATGTAGAAAAAACATTTTCTTTATGGCCAATTTTTTACAATTATAATATATTTAAATTAAATTTGTATTTATACACACATACATATTGTAACGTTTATTTAAATTTATAAACGTTTTATTAATGAGTTCTTTATTTGCAAAATAATTAAACACACAACTTTTAGAGTTTTAATTAAATTACACTTTATTTAATCAATTATTTAACGATTTAACTATTCGCGATTAATAACACACGCTGGCAACTTTAATTGTTGTACCACAAGATCTTAACTAGATGACCCTATTTTTAGGCGTTCTTGAATGTTCGAGAATTTCTACCGCCATCTATTGCGTAGTTGAAAATGCTGCGTTGCCACTTTTATCTCATACACATTAGTGAGCATTATTATTTACTTCTAGAACCTTCAATCATTATTTAAAAATACATGTTGTGTATTTTTATTTAGTTGTTATACAATGCAGGTGTGTGTATGTTTGTGTATTGCGTTTGTTCAGCCATCGCTTTGGGTTAGTTGTTTTTGTTTTGCAATAAAGATGTTTTATAGAAACTTCTAGCTTTAAAAACAAACACAATAGGTCATTTCGTTTCACTTTCTTGGCGTCCATTATTTCAACATCTTTTTATGATTTTAATAAAGCATCTTTGTAACACTGCCGCCCACTTAAGCCTTTTCGTCCCGAATAGGCTCAACATTACCTCTGCCATTTTTAGCCAGCCGCTCCAGGTGAACCACTTTCATTTTAGACCTCGGATTATGATATCTCTGTATCCGGTAAACCACGTCATTCAATTTCTTTATCACCTTGTACGGCCCCTCCCAGTGGGTTTGCAGTTTAGGGGATAATCCTTTCTTGCGTTGCGGGTTAAATAGTAGAACCATTTGTCCTTCAGTAAATCCCTCCATATTTGCTGCTCGATCATATCTGGCTTTCATCTTATCGCTGGTCATTTTAATGCGGTTACGTACAAACTCATGAAGCTCATGCAGTTCTTCTTGTGCCTGTAGAACGTTTCCATTGTCTTCGTGCACTGGTCCAGGTTTAACACCAAATTCTAAATCTGCTGGCAGTTTTAGTTCTGTCCCAAACAAGATTTTTGCTGGACTACGTGAGGTTGAATCGTGTACAGCTGACTGATACGCCAGTAAAAATTTGGGTATATGCTCATCCCAATCCTTTTGGTGTGAACCGACCACTTTTCTGAGATATCCTTCTAGGGTACGATTGAACCTTTCTACCATTCCATCAGACTGTGGATGCAGCGGTGTAGTTCTCGTCTTTTTAATACCATAAACGTCACACATCTCTTTGAATATAGCTGATTCAAAATTTCGTCCCTGGTCTGAATGTAGTTCAAGTGGAACACCGTATCGACACACCCAATTGTTCACAAGGGAGTCTACCACTGTTTTAGATTCTTGGTTTGGAATGGCATAAACTTCAGGCCATTTGCTAAAATAATCCATTACCACTAGTACATATCGGTTTCCAGCATCACTGACAGGGAATGGACCTGTGATATCAATAGCTATCCGCTCAAAGGGTGCACCTGCGTTGTACTGTTGAAGTTTGCCACGACTTTTTCTTACAGGACCCTTGGCCTTTATGCACTCTTCGCAATTAGCTATCCAATCGGCTACGTACTGTTGGCAACCTACCCAGTAAAATCTCTGCTTTATCTTTTCCAGAGTTTTTGTTATACCCATATGGCTACCGCTGGGACCATTATGGAACTGCTTTAGTATCTCATTTCTTCTAGAAGTTGGCACGACAATTAAGTCCGTTGTAGTTTTGCCATCTGTACTTTCCCAAGATCGATATAAGCAGCCGTCTTCTACTTTCAGGCTATGCCACTGGGCCCAGTACGACTTGGCTAGTTGGCTCTCTGCCGATATTTCATTATGATTTGGTCTCCTGTTGTTTTGCTTAGCCAATATAATTTTTGCCAAAATTGGGTCGTCATTCTGGGCCTTCGACCAATCTTCCCTTGACCCAATTTGGGTAAGCCGCACATCAATGACGCACTTCTTTTTCTCTACTTTTGTGCAGTGCTTGCACTCTACATTGCAAGGCCGTCTTGACAGGGCATCAGCATTTTTGTGCTTTCCTCCTTTTCTATGCACAATACTAAAGTCATAGCTCTGCAGACGTTCAACCCAGCGTGCAAGCTGGCCCTCAGGATTCTTAAATTGCATCAACCAACGTAATGCAGAATGGTCCGTCCTTAAGATGAAATGTTGACCATATAAGTATTTGTGGTAATGTTTAACACACTCCAGCACTGCTAAAAGCTCCCTTCGTGTAACGCAGTAATTTCTTTCGGGCTTAGAGAGCACCCTGCTGTAATAGCCAATGACCTTTTCTATTCCATTTATTTCCTGAGAAAGCACTCCACCTATTCCATAGCCGCTTGCGTCCGTGTCCAATATGAATTTCTGTCCAGCTATTGGATAGGCAAGGACTGGTGCCGTACACAAAAGTTTCTTGAGCTCCTGGAACGCCTTTTCTGCTGCTTCACTCCAGTGGTATGGTTGCGACTTCCTGGTCAACTCGTGCAAGCTAGCAGTCACTTGAGCAAAGTTTGGCACAAATCTCCTTTAGTATGTGCAAAGCCCCAGGAAACTACGCAGCTCATGAAGATTTTGTGGGCGAGGCCAGGTCTTTACTGCCAGTACTTTGTCTTCATCAGTTGACACGCCCTCTGCTGTTACACGATGCCCCAGGAATTTGACCTCCTTTTGAAACAAAGCACATTTCTTAACACTTAATTTTAATCCTGCAGCAGTTATACGCTTAAAAACTTCATCCAGGTTTTTGAGGTGTTCATCAAAAGTCTTCCCCATCACGATTATGTCATCCAGGTACACTAAGCACGTCTTCCAATTGAGACCCTTAAGCACACGTTCCATTAAACGCTCAAAAGTAGCTGGAGCGTTGCAGAGTCCGAATGGCATCACCTTGAACTGCCATAAACCACCACTTGCGCTAAAGGCAGTTTTCTCCTTGTCTTTATCAGCTATCTCTACTTGCCAATAGCCGCTCTGCAAGTCCAAGGTAGAGAACCATTCCGTTCCAGCCAACGTGTCTAAGGTATCGTCTATTCTAGGCAACGGATAACTGTCTTTCTTGGTGACGTCATTGAGCTTCCTGTAGTCAACACAAAACCTGGTACTGCCGTCCTTTTTCTTAGTAAAACTATTGGTGAACTCCACGGACTCGAGGATGGCTCAATGACTCCGTTACGTTCCATTTCGCTGACAAGTTCTTTGACCTCATTTCGTTTTGCTAGGGGAACACTTCTGGGTGCTTGTTTTATAGGCCTCGCTTCGCCAGTATTAATTTCATGTTTTACAACTGCCGTTCTACTTTGGCTTTTATTATTTAAGGCGAAGACGGAGGCATGTTTTCTCAGCAACTGCTTTGCTTTGTTTCTGTCAGGAGGTGTTAGTCCTGCCACCCATTTTTGCACTTGTTCTGCTAATGTATCTTTTTCTGTGGCTGTTATTTTAGGACATACTGTATTCGCCGCACAATTAATTATGGCTTCTGCTGGCTCACATCGACCCATCTCATAATTCCTGTTAATTATTTTTTCGCTATTGGAGAGATTTAGTACTCTCACAGGAACTCTGCCATCGTCGCAGATTTTTACGAGGGCTTTTGCTGTTATCATATCGTCTTTTAGTTCTTTTGGTTCCACCACCCACAACCGATTATCCTCACAATCTGTCTCCACACGTGCCCATACTATAGTTTCCGCCTGAGGTGGTAATTTCTGACGTTCAACGGCAAATAGCTTCCTTGCTGTGGTCTTGCTGTCATATCCAACATCCAAGGGTATCTCTACATTGCGCCAGATCATTATTTGCTCGCCCATGTGCAGATTAATACCGTGGGCTATCATAAAGTCTGCACCAATAATAACTTCATCCACTATATCGGCAACAACAAACACATGGTCAGCGGTGATGTTTGCAATAGTTATTCTTACCCTGGCTCTTCCATAGACAGTGGCTAAGTCGCCAGTAGCAGTGCGCAGTCGTACGTTATTTAATGGTTCCACTGCCCCTTTTACTAAATCGGGCCTTATAATTGACTGAGACGCTCCTGTGTCTATGGTGAGGACTTGCTTACTTCCGTTTATAAGACCGCAAACAGTAAGGTGGCTATTTTTCTGTTGGGTTATGGAAATGGAGATTGTGGGGCCATCGGTTGTGGGAGCCAGCACTTGCCCCTTAGTGCTAGCTCGATTTAGTTTAACGGTGACTCATGCGATTTGGTGTTGTTGGCCCGCTTGTTGTCCCTTGCTGGCGAAGCGGATCTTGATCTTCTCTTGGCAGATCTACAGTTGCGCTGAAAATGGCCAGTCTTACCGCATTTAAAGCACTTAGCGCGAGAATTACTTTTTTCCTCCTCCATTATCTGTTTGACTAACTCCTTTATCTCGCTTCTACTGTCTGTGTTATGAGTTTCAGTATCCATACATCGCACCTTGTACACCTGTGGCTTCGAGATGACTTTTGCAGTTTCCTGGGCTAGAGCGTATGAGATAGTTTCTGCAAAAGATGATTTTTGCATAGCACAAACCGCATATTTAATATCTGGATCCCGTATGCCATTCACAAACGCTTCAATTTTAAACTGATCCAGAAACGGGTGATCTTCGCCTGGATAAGTCAGCTGCACCAAACGTTCAATTTCCATGGCGAAGTCTTGTAGCGTCTCATTTGCCTTCTGCACCCTGCCTCGTAACTCCATTCTATAGAGTTCTCTTTTGTGCTCGCCACCGTACTTGCGTTGTAACGCTATCATTATGTCCTCATAATTATTTCTGCAGCCGGCTGGTAAGCTTTCGAGTATCTGTGCTGCTGTTCCCTTTAAGGCCAGAATAAGCTCAATAGCTTTTTCTTCATTGTCCCATTTATTTTTGCTGGCCACTGTTTCGAACTGAAAATAAAAACATTAAAAGGTGCGCTGCCGTCAAAGCTCGGGGTGTTAATCTTGTTGCCATGCTCAGAGATAACTTTCACCGGTCCCTCTCGAATTTGAAGTTCGCCCATTTGCACTTTTAATTTATGTAACTCTTCGTCTACTTTTCTGTCTAGGCCGCACAATTTTTGTTCTACGATGTTCACTCGTTTGTCGAAGACTTCTGATATTTCTGGGGCACATACTTCAATCTCTTCCTTTTCGTCTTTTTCTCCAAATTCGTATGTGCCAATATCGATACCACGCTGCTTAAATTCATCTATTAACCGCTTTTGCAATTCCGCTTTATTGCCTGCTGTCGGCAGCTCTAACTTGCTCAGCTCCATTTTTAGCTGCTCAACTTTTAGCTCGTCAAATTTCATTTCAACTATTTATTTATTATTTTGCAATCCCACTTCTGACACCAGTTGTTACGTTTATTTAAATTTATAAACGTTTTATTAATGAGTTCTTTATTTGCAAAATAATTAAACACACAACTTTTAGAGTTTTAATTAAATTACACTTTATTTAATCAATTATTTAACGATTTAACTATTCGCGATTAATAACACACGCTGGCAACTTTAATTGTTGTACCACAAGATCTTAACTAGATGACGCTCACAATACGAATGAATCAGCACGTATTGGCGTTGCTTTTATATACCCTATTTTTAGGCGTTCTTGAATGTTCGAGAATTTCTACCGCCATCTATTGCGTAGTTGAAAATGCTGCGTTGCCACTTTTATCTCATACACATTAGTGAGCATTATTATTTACTTCTAGAACCTTCAATCATTATTTAAAAATGCATGTTGTGTATTTTTATTTAGTTGTTATACAATGCAGGTGTGTGTATGTTTGTGTATTGCGTTTGTTCAGCCATCGCTTTGTGTTAGTTGTTTTTGTTTTGCAATAAAGATGTTTTATAGAAACTTCTAGCTTTAAAATCAAACACAATAGGTCATTTCGTTTCACTTTCTTGGCGTCCATTATTTCAACATCTTTTTATGATTTTAATAAAGCATCTTTGTAACAATATGTATACCATATAAACGAGGAACATCGTTGCATTTTTTAGTACGGTTGGCCACAAATACAAAATAGAAAATAATTTGTAATATTTTTTTTTTACATTTTCTTAGAAAATAAACCAAAATATGTAAATGTGTTTGTGAATGTTATTAAATATATAAAAAATTGTCTTTAAAGCCTTTTAGTTTTAAAATTTTGTTGATTTATATAGAAATTATTTTTGGCAAAAGTACGAAATAAACATAAATGTGCAACTGTGGCAAATAAGTTACTAAAAAATAACTTACTAAATTTATATATGTACATTGTAGCCACATAAATTTCTTTGATAAGTTACCTAAGCATTTGACAGGCTTTTCATTGAATTTTTGACATAAGCTAAAGCTAGCTTATGCACATTATAGTTGGGCCTTAATACTTGTTGCTTTTTATACACAAACACAAAATGCAACAATAAGTGTAAATCATTTTTAACATTAGACTCGAGCAGATTTGTATTGAAACAAAAAAGTCTCGTTAACAAGAAGTTATTTTTTTGCACAACGTCTTTATTGTACATGATCTGATTGGAGTTTTACCCAAAACAATCGAGCCACTTGAAAGTAAAAAAGCGCTATGCAGAAAAATATAAATACAATAGGAAAAACTTACGGATATGCATTTTCTATCATATTAGCATTTCTTATTTCTAGCTTTAAAAAGAACAAGTTCAGCGCTTTATTTTACGTGCATTCAAAAAACGTTTGGATATTAAGCACAAAAATTTATTGAAAAATAATTTAAAAATGCAAAAAAAAAACGTAAAAACAACAAGAGAAGAAAACATCGAGTAGAAAATTAATTTACAACTGAATAAAACACTTGTTTCGCTAACAACAAGTTTGCTTTGATGCAAAAATAGATTCAAACCTTAAATGACACTGTCAGAACATTCATGTTCGCACAAAATGACGAGTACATAAAATGAATGTTTTAAACGAGCGGTTGTTTCAACAAGTGTTTTTTGCTTTTGAACAAAAATGATTCGAGTCATAAAAGACTAACTGCCAGTCCCACGATGTCGCAATCGATCGTTCGTGCGCATAGTTACTTGTAAACAAAAAACAATTTTTTAGTATTTGTTTTTGTTTTGAATGTAATTGTGCGAACGAACGAACACTTGCGATATCGTGGGACTGGCAGTAAATGTTTGTTTAAGTAGACTCGAAAATTACGCAACCGAAACCGATCTTTGATACGAATTATCACACTACCAACAGGCAATAATAGTTGCATTACTATCCAAAATTTTACAGTTTAATGCAGAACAGCTCATGTTTCTTTTTATGTTAATTGGTGTTTAGATTGTTTATTTGTCAACAGATGTCATTATTAACAATTTATCAAATACACAAACCAGTACAGTTGTAATATACAGTATAAACTGAGTAAAACTTAATCAGCTGATTACACTTGAACCAAAAATGTTTATTCATAATTTCCTCTTATTTTAAGTT
This sequence comes from Gymnosoma rotundatum, assembly GCA_916610165.2. Lineage (NCBI taxonomy): Eukaryota > Metazoa > Arthropoda > Insecta > Diptera > Tachinidae > Gymnosoma > Gymnosoma rotundatum. The sequence continues at coordinate 63,078,499 of OU744339.1, forward strand.
CAAAATAAAACAAATATGTTTAAATTATTGAAACACACTCCAAACTTAATATAAATCAATTACTGACACATTTCGATTAAAACAGATTCCGAACACTTTAAAACAGTTTATAGCTTATAAAACAGTTTAAAAACACTTTAAATAAAAACTTTTAACAGAGCAACAAGCAACACGTCTTAGCGCAACGAGAGCCATATTTTTCATAGGCCATTTTTCTGCTGTCTACCTTCGGAAAGCTGTTTGAGTTCTTTCTATTGGCAAAGATAAATGACGTTGTAATTGACAAGGATATTTTGAAGGATTTACAATTTGGATTTAGAAGCAGACTTTCGACAACGCACTCACTGACTTTAGCCTGAACTTTGCCAAGGCTTTTGATACCGTTTTGGCATGATGGCTTTGTATTCAAAATGATAAGCATAGGGTTTGGTGTCGCCGTTTGCCGTATAGTGGACAATTTCCTAAGGGACCGATCTTTAAGTGTACACGTTGGTGCTGTAAGGTCTGCGAAGGCTTGATTTCTGCTGGAGCACCTCAGAGCTTGTTATTGGGCCCTATTCTATACATTATCTTTGCTTCTGACATACCACAAACGCCACGGGTGGATCTTTTACTTAGGTACTAGAGCAAGGAATATTAATGAACGACTGAACTTATACTTGACGTTATTGACGGACTATTTTACAAAATGGGGTCTTACCTTGAACATTGCGACCTTACATACCTAGTTTGACTATCGGACGAGCACTGATTTGGACATCAAATAGGCTTAAATACCTAGGTGTCACTTTCTACAAGTATTTTAAGAGCTATCGGCACATTGACGATATTCTAGAAAAAGCCAAACGGATTTACTGTTTATATCAGGGTGTTTTGAACGTAGGGGAGGTCTCGATAGGAGAGTGCGCCTTTTGATCTATCGCCAAGTCATTCGCCCTGTTATCTCTTATTCCTTTCCAGCTTGGATTGGGATTTCTGCTCAACAGATGGAGATGCTTAGGAGGTGGGAGAGAATGATTTGGTTGCTGGCCTCGGCTTGAGGCTATACTTAGGACCAAATGCGAGTCATGTATGTCAATCTATAGCGCGATAGATTTTGAGCGCATAGATGCCGACATGGTAGAATTGGCTGTGAAATTCCTGGAAGGCGCGCGAACCTCAGAGGACTCCTGGTGAGGGAGTGGTTCTCTAGAGTGGGAAATTTGAAAATCGTTCGAATGTCGAGGTATCTCTCACCTTTAGACCTGGAGCTGGACTTTTCTACGAGGAAGCAGACCTCTTATTCTACCACAGGAGGCTGCGTGCACTTATTTTGTATTTATTTCTTTTTGTTTTATTTTTTATATATTTCCAAATTCGTGTTGTTTTACGTAATATTGGTTTTGCTTCGTTTTTAAAGGTATTTTATGTGTAATCGTTTTTGTTTGCCTTTTTTTTCTTATTGTTTTATTATTGTTGTTTTTTTGCCCTTCTTTTATAGTTTATTATTATTATCATTATTATTATTATTATTGTTATTATTAGCATTATTATTATTATTATTATTATTATTATTATCATTAAAAACGAGCAACACTCTACGTAACAATCTCAAGACATCAATAGAAACAACGGATAAATTTAGCACCAGCGGAGTATACAGACTTACTTGTACTTGCAACCATACATACATCGGACAAACTGGACGAACATTAAAAACAAGGTTTACAGAACACATACGATCATACAAAAGGAAAAGGGAAGACTCCAATTTCGCAAAACACCTTAACACACATGGACACGAACCAAAGGAAATAGATGAATGTATGACAGTATTACACCCAAGTAAAAAAGGACGAAGACTAGACATTCTTGAAAACATGGAAATTTACAAAACACGAACGTTTAACAGAGACATTATTAACGAACAGGTAAACACAACCTCTGACACGATTTTTACACCACTAAAATTACTAAAACACTCTTACAAACGAAAAACACCCACAGACGGTCACACTTACCTATCCAATAATAAAAGACCCAAATATTAACTATTTACGCCAATAAACAAGACAGATATCAGGGAATCTACTGCATAATACTATTTAAACGGACAAAAATTACCTAAACACACCACCTTTTATTCTTAACACTATCTATTTTTAACACTATCTCTTCAGTTTTAATAAAAACGCGGCTTGAAAATGATGTTATCATATCGAAAGCGCTCGCCGAACATCCAAAGTACACAGCCAGTGACGACGGTTATTACCGAAAATTATAACAACATTATTATTAATATATTTTGTTATTTGATCTTTTTAATTATTTATTTTTTAATTTACTATTTAAGCACAAGGTATTTTAATTTTTATTTTTTCAATATTTCGCTACTCCCTTGTGTAGCATCATCAGGACAAAGAAATATTTATTTGAACATAAAATAGCAACAACAAAAAAGTTATAAAAAATTTTTTCAAACTAACAAAAAACAAAAAATTATTTTGTCATATAAAAAATTTTTGTAACAAAAAATATAAAGTACAATATTATTTCTTATTTATCAAGTGTCTATAAATTTGAGCTACATTATCGGTGTCTGCCTTAAAATTAATTCTGTGTTCTATTGGTGTATTAATTATATGTAACATTTCTAACATATACCGCCGTTTATAATTGTTTTCTGTGTTTATTACTGAAACATTTTCAAAATTAGGATAGTGATTTAATCTAGCACAATGAGATGATAATGCAGTTTTTTGTGAATTAATATTTCTATGTCTTTGATCAAATTTATGACCAGCAATTCTAGTTTTTAGTTTATTTTTTGTTGTTCCTCTATATACTTTGTTACAAATCTCGTTGTCTTTTCCATTACAAGGAATTTTATAGACTAAATTTAATAATTCTAGATTCGGTATTTTATCTTTAGTATAATGAGTTTATTTATAGTCAACAAAAAAAACCAAAAGGACTTGTTTCAGAAGAAATTTTTTTCTTTAAGCTGTTTAATCAATTCTGCCTTTATTTTTTTAAATTTCCAACTTATATACTAATTTATTCTATGGTCAGCATTAATTTGGCACAATAACCAATCTATAGTGAATTCGCTGTTCCCACGGGAATTTGCACTTTTGACAAATTCTTTATTTCTTTTTTTTTTAGTTACCATAATTTGTTGGCGCGTGAAAACAATTACTTAGAGAATATTCAAAAATCGTATTACATTACAGAAATCATATACATTATTCCTATGGCAACAGTTCACCACAAAATGTTTAATGTTCATTTATGCTGACCAAGCACAAATTCAATTCATAATTTTACTTCACTTAATTCTTAAAAATACTTATTGTAAACAAATATGGATTGAATTTCAAGTTCAATTAACTTATATTAAATAATATTGATAAATGATTTACAAATTTTTGTTTTTGGGTACTTAAAACACTTTTTTAATTTTATTTAATTTAATTTTTATTCCCAATATTTCGAATAGCTTCGCTATTCATCTTCAGGGGAAAATTTTTAAATTAAACATTGTTAGTTTAATTTATTTGTGTTTAATTTAAAAATTTTCCCCTGAAGATGATAGCGAAGCTATTCGAAATATTGGGAATAAAAATTAAATTAAATAAAATTAAAAAAGTGTTTTAAGTACCCAAAAACGACCTTAAGCCGAACAAAAATTTTTAAATCATTTATCAAAAATTAAAAGATCAACAATACACCACATTTTCATTAAATAATATTCTTACAGTGCCTTTACTAAGTATAGATGCACTACACCCTTACCCTTTTAGATTTGGGTATTATTAAAAATGAAACAGAAAAAAAAATTATAACTAAGGCTTATTTTAAGCGTTATGTACACATATTTTTTTTTTTTTTACTTCTAAATTGTGTTTGGTATTTATATTGTTACATTGAAATTCTTATCTTTATGTTTCTTATCTATATTGTTTTTGTCAATTTAAATATTTTTTTAGCAAATTTTTATGTACTAGTTTTGTTTTAGTTTTATTAATTTCTAAAAGTACATTTAAATCTTCTAAATCTAATACTTTGTATGGGCCTTTGTATGGATCTTCATACTTTTTTCTATTTAAAACTTTAACTAAGACTATATCTCCTATTCTAAGATCTATTTTATTCTGCTTCCTTTCAGATTCTATACTTCTTTTTCTTTTTACTTCGAGGATTATTTCTCTTGCTCTTTGTAATGAGTGATGAAGTCTAATCTTTAGTTCATTTAAGTAGTTGTCAATATTATAAATCTTTCTGGAATCAACTAAAATGTCGTTTGGGAGTCTAGGAAGTCTACCAAAAATTAGTATCGACACTTGGTGTCGTATTGAAAGCAAAAGTATAATATGGT